>CM034155.1:38154718-38232998 GCA_019776745.2 Taxus chinensis | reverse complement strand
CTAGTCAGTTGTTTAAACAACAGAAAATAAAATAGAAAAATCTTTTGAATTATCTGATTAATTTGAAGAATGAAATGTGTAAAAAGTCTGATAGGGTCCTAAGAAATGGTTGTCTATGGATGGTTTAGGAATTTTTAAGGTTAGATTCATTGATATACCTAAAGGTACATCATGCCTAAATCTATGTTAGTTCCAGTATGAGGCTTGGTATTAGGGCCTACCTCTCACTTCATGGTACCACAGTGATAAGTGAGTCAGCTGCTTAGCCAATATAATGACCAACTGGTCGTTTATACTTGGCCAAAACACTGAGTTAGTTTCCCTATTGGGTGATGAAATCCCAAATAGTTATCACTTCGGTAGGAGTGTTTGATGCAGGTTTGATATTTAATGTGGTTTTTCTATGTGTGAGGGAATATTTAGGTGAATTCAATAAATTAATTCCTTAATTAATCTATGTGATCAAGCAGTATGTAAGGTTCATTTTAAGCCCAATATAATGATTTATTTTTATGAGAATAGAAAAAAAAAATGTGATGTGTAAATTGAAAATAAAGGGAAAGGACTCACCTAAGAAATGCTTCCTTTTTTTTAATTTTTTGATTTTTTTCGTAATAACAAAAGCAAAAAATTCCACAGCAAAAAACTGTAAAATTTTTAGCAGAGACAAGAAAATAGTAAGAAAAATGAGTTTATAGGTGGACTAAGTAATCAGAGATAATTCACAAAAATCTTTGGCAATTAGGAGGAATCGGTGGTGATTCACCCAATCCTTGGCGATTTGAATAGATCATTACTGATTATAGAGAAAAAAGGCCTAAAAATGAATTTTTAAATAAAATTAAAATGAAGAAAGGTAAAAAGGTCCCACTGGGCATGCCAAAATGTTCATAGATGTTTTTGTCTTTCTACTCTAAATTAATGAAGTGAAACAATTAAAAATGACCTCAATAGATGGAGGGGTTTACTGATACCCACGGATATGGATGTTGAAGCTGATGTAGATTGAAATTTTCCTAGTCCATATGAATGTGTAATCCCTCTTATCCTTTAAAGTAACCTGTTCTCAAAGACACTAAATAAAAAGGATTCAAAAAATGGATGAATGAACTTATTAGCAAAGGATGATCCAAGGAATCCAAAGAAAACTTCTCTGGAGGATGTTAGCTTGTTTTGTAACAATCAAGTGAATTAAAGATGATAAATATATATGATAAATAGATATGTAAAGGTAGTGGAAAAGGAATCCTATAATTCCATATCAAATGGTTGATCTTGTGCTTCTTTGAAGGTGGCCCAGGTGGAGGGTGGATGTGATTTGGGCACATTCAAAGTAATCATACCTGAAATCATCAATCTCCTTTCGGATCTCAGGGAGGAATTCAAGTTGGTCTTCTAGTTATTCTTTGTCAATGGTGAATTTGATAGCACAGAGTGTCAAATCATGGATGATGTCGTATTGTTCCTAGAAAAAGGGATATTTTTACTATCAGAAGAAAATGAATGCTTGTGATCTCATGTGAATGGCCAGGGACTGTCATTTAATAGAGAGTCATTCTAGAAAATGACATGTTAAATGCAAAGGATTTGATAAAAAGATGATAAAAAAGATTATAAAATGATAAAATGATAATTTTGATAGGAGTCGCTGGTGATTTAGGCCAATCACCGATTGATTAGGGTGAATCACTACAGATTTATGTGATTTTGATAGTTTTATAAAATACAAGATTTCGAAGTTCTTAAATGATGTTTTGACTAATCTAAGAGTTTTTAATGACTTAAAAATGACAAAAATAGATGAAGGAATAACTCTGAGTGGATGAAGAGCTAAAATATGTGTCACTTTATGGATAAGAATATGTTTAGTTGAGTAGTTGTCATGTCTTCTTGATTGGATCTCAAATGAAGAAAAATGATCGCCTAAATGCTTGTAAATGGTTGATATTGATGCTTGATAGTGTTAGTATATGTTATGGATTTTGTAGTGTCAAGAAATGAAGTACTAGAGAAAAATGGAGGTCTCAGATTTGAAGTTAAAGATCCATAAGGGAGAGAAAAAAAGTGTTATTTATAATCATTGATGATTCAACTGAATCGTCGATGATCCAATTTTTATGGGGAAATAACTGCAAAAGTAGTTAGAACCACTTATATTCAAGGATTTTTTGTTTTGGGATGTCGTTAATTTCCTAAAGGGATGTTGGAAGATGAGATGAAGTGGTTAAGAAGTTTATGAAATTTCTAGGAAATGGCTAATTTGTTTTGATTTATTTATTTTTAGTTTCCAAGTGGGTTTGGGTTGTTTTAAGATAGGTAAGATGATATTTTACAGCCATGAAAAGGGTTTATACATGATGTGAGGGGAAAATTTACATGGAGTAAATATTTAGGATAAGGGATGTATGAACTAATAAATGGATTGTTTAATATTATATGTGAAGATAGTGCAAAATATGTGATGAAGGAAATTGACGGTGCAAATTTTGAGTGTCTACGGTATGCTCGCCATAGATCATGTCGAGGTGCTAGTTTCACACTTTGGTATGAGATAATTCATCATGGGAGAATAAATTAGTTATAAATAGAAAGATAAGTGAAAAAATTCATGGAGTATGATGTGACTATCAAATCCACTAAACATTTTAGAGGCAATGTACTTTACAAGAATCTTGCTTATGATGCTCATAATGATCAACATACTTCTTTACATTTAGATGAGCAGATCTCTTGCATTGAACCTAGTAAAAATGTATATCCTAGTGCACACAAATGGATGTAGGATATGATAACATGTATCTCTTCTAGCGCATAACCTCTTAGACTAAAAAAAGTAAATATAAGACATCTGAGGTTGTATTTTATTACCTATGCACTCTTTAATGGTGTTCTTTTCAAAAGAAACATTGACGGCATGTTTCTTAAATGTATTAATGGCACACAAGTCAAAAAAGTATTGTTAGAATTTCACGATGGATTCTTTGGTGGAATTTTATATACCAAAGAAACAACAATGAAGATATTTAAGATAAGATCATTTTGGCCTACCTTATTTTTAGATACGTACAAGTGGGTCATGAAATGTAAATAATGTTATTTCTTCACTGGAAAGAAGAAATTGGTTGTGCTTCCCCTCCACCAAATACAAGAATATAAACCTTTTTTGTAACAGGGTCTTGACTTCGTTGGCATGATCAACCTGACCTCGAGCAGTGGTCATAAGTGGGTGTTGACAGCTACAAATTACTTCATCATATGGATAGAAGATGTCATTCTCAATGAATAAACCATGTCATTCATTCTTTACTTTCTTAAAGGAATTGTAACAAGGTTCAGTGTTCCTTAGACCATTATCTCTGATAATACAAAAATTATTCCTTGGTGTAATAATTTTTTATTGGGGTCTCAGCCTTGGAATTTATTTAAAGACTTCTTCCAACTACTACCCTTGGGGAAATGGTTTGGCAGAGTCTACAAACAAGAACCTACAAAAATCATGAAGTGAGCAATGGATATCAATTAGAGGAATTGGCACATAAAGGTTTCACACATGGTCTAGGCATAAAAAAACACAATTAAGAAGGATTCCTTTATCTTTTGAATTTCCTTCATTAGAGATAGACTAGTAGCTGGAGTTTGAGGGCGTAGACCAAAAATAAATAAAAATGGAAGAGATAATTGAATTTGAAGAATTGAGGAACTCTTCCATGATCAAGTTAGAACAGAATCAAAGATCAACCAAGAAGTGGTTTGATAGAAAGGCTAGGGCTCAAAATTTTAAAGTGGGTGATCCGGTCTTAAAATGAGTTGCTGTTAGAGCTAAAAATGATGCCATTCAAAGTTTGATGTACTTTGGAGTGGTCCATATATTATCAATTTTTGTAAAGAGGCCAACTCTTTTGAGTTATCTCAACTTGATGGAAATTCATTACCAATCTCAGTCAATGGTATTTATCTTAATCACTTCCATTAATTTATTCCACATCATGTACATATTAGAGTATTTTCAATTCCTCCAAGTGCACTCTGTGCACATTTTCTTGTTTGTACATAGCTTTTTCCTTTCGTGTGCTCTCATGAATTATCTTTTGTCACTTCCAGATTCCGATCCTTATGTTCACAAGTATAAAGATTTTGTTTCAGCTTGCTAAGCATTTCCACACAATTATTTCACACAAGTTCCTAATAAGAGTTCATACAAGTTATTTATGTGACTTCAAGGGTGATTCTTCAAGTTCTAGATTAGAATTTCAACTTTTTAGGATGACTCCATGCCTAATGGATAATTCTAAGGCCATTGATCTGTTCCATCTAGAAGGAACATGGACCAAAAATTCACCAATCTGTTGTCCAAAATAATATCTCCTTGTTATTTAGACAACTTGTAGTTCCATTCTAGCTCTATGTTCAAGTTTTTAGGTTGCACGCACTCTTGGTTTTTACCTTAGTACATTTTCCTAGCTACAAGTTACTTCCACGCATCCTTGTGCACCCTCCTATTTCTTCTTTGTGATTTTCCTTCTCATCATTTATTTTCATGCACTTCCACCTTTCTCCTTTATTCTTCCATGTCCTTCCATTTCCAATCTACACGCACTCTGTGCACACTCACTTTCCTTCCCCAATTGTTGTGCACACATTTTGCGTGCACCTGCTGAATTGCATTGCATTTGTCTAAGTCTTTGGAATGATTTATCCTCACATACCTTATTTCTTGAGTTCAACACATCTTCTCACATGCACTTATTTACCTTTCACGTCTTTCCTCATGTACTTTTACCTGCATATTTTCTTATATGCATCCTTGTTTTGTGTGCTTTCCCTTATTCTTTACATATTTGCATATCTTTATAGATATGCACATTTTATTCCCACTTCTCATGCATCATGCTACACATACTCACATACCTTAGTATTATTCCATCTTATACCACTTGCTTCCATGCATGTTCCAATTCATAACCATATGCACTATTCGTTGGGTGTCATGTATCAACTCGTCAGTTAATTGAACAACATACAACCTATCAGAACATGCTAGCTGCATACTGGATCCTTACATAAAATGAATCCATGACACATGGCTATTGAAATTTTTTTCATTAATGTCAAATAGGATTGAGCATGGGCTTGAGTAGGTTTTTCACTCTTCATGAGTTCTTGTTGAAGAGTATTATATTTTCTTACATCTTGCATTGTAGTGGTGTTACTTTGTGTCAAGGTCTTATCACTGGTTTAAGGTCCTAACATGGATTCATGAGTTCATAAGTAGTATAGTGTGTGTCTCAAGGAGTCAAACATGATCATTAAGTTTTCCTTGTGTCTTTATCTATGTCTATCATACTCTTGAAGTTAGAAATATTTATCTCATTGGTTTTTAGGTGTCTCCAAGGGTCAAGTAGTGATTATTCTAGAAGTATGTTGATACAATACTTAGGTGTGTCTCAAAGTCCCAATGTATATTAATATTGTAAAACTCCTTGGTATTTGGTATGGAGTAATTTTTTTTCCAATGTTTCCTTTAAGGTGTCTCAGATGTGTGAGAGTGGATTCTTAGTGCTCATCAGCCCACATTTGGTGTTGAAAATGGAAAACATGCTAAACTAGGCCTAGTGCAAAGGCCTATTCCTAGCAAGCCATGGTGTATGATGTCTTGTAGGTATGATATGGATGTTCCAAGTTTTTGAGGATGAATAAGCCTTGTATAATGCATATAACAATACAAAAATCTAGAAATCAAGGTTTTAAAGCTTGTAAGCAACCTGATGCAAATGCAAGGTTGAGAACATAATTAATACTCATAGAAAAATGAGATGGGACCAGAAAATTCATAGGGCCTCATGAAAAAAAACTATGGGATATGTTGTAGGTATGATTCTTGATGGTGTGAGCAAACATTTAGGTTTAGAAAGTGAAAATCAAGGTTGTAGAGCCAAATTCTCACAAACTACGTTTTTGAGAAGGACACAATAAGCACCTCAACTTCTTATCAATTGTTCTAAATTGACAATGATTATTTATATTAGTGATAAGAGACTTATTTGGAGGAAATTGAGATAAATTTATAATGCAAAATCTCTGGTGTAAGAAGATGGTGCAATGAAAAAGTTCTAACCATTTTTCTAAGTTGGTTTGAAGTCCTCCATAACACTCACCTTGAGTGATAGAAGCAATAGGAAAGGTATGGACATAAAATGGGTTGGTTAAGCTTATTTTTTGTTTTATACATGCAAAGGAATCTCCAAGGGTCATGAAAAAACATTTTTACATCTACAAGGATAACTGTACCATACATAAAAGGATTTTTTTGAAGAAATTTGTAGGTACAAGTGTATGACTAGTGTTTCGTGAAGAAAATCTCAGTGTTCTAGAAAGAATTTTATTTCTTCTAAATGATCATAAAGTTTGATGATAAAATTATGCTATAAAAATTTGAATTGGAGGTGGATTTATCTTTTCCCATCTTGAAGATTGTGTATGTTACAACCAGTCATGGTGTTTTATGTAAGTTTTTATATGTAAACATGTTTTTAAGCTTAAAATGGTTATCAACATTTGATATAATCTTAGAATGTCTTTTTGAAGTCTAATGCATGTTCCTATTCCAATATGGTCACCATATTTTACTTTCCACTCTATGTATCTCCATGCAATTTGTTCTATACTCATCAACACATCACACCACAACAATATCTCCTCTCCCTCTCATGTAATTATTTATCCCCATTTTTTATCATATAATTATTTTTCCCATTTTTCCTATTTTCTTCATTTCTTCCCTCTCTAGTTTCATCTTACTCTTTATCTCAATCTTAGCATCAAGGAAAATCTTTGAAACCTTCCCTATTTATTCCCTTGCCTCATCCATCCCATGTTAAAATTTTATCCCATGTCATCTAATATTATACACTTCATCTTCACCATATTCATAGCTATTTAATTCTCTCAAAAAATCATCACTATCATTATTCTTAATTCTCCCACATTTTTCTCCTCTATCATCAAGGTTGATTGAATACATCTCTCTCTTGATCACCCAACTTAACACATTCATTACATTTCCATTTTCTCTTGATAAAAAAAATCTCAATCTCTTGTCTCCTAATTTCTACCTCATATTTTTGAGGGACATATCATCTCTTCCATCCTTAATAACCATCTCAAGGGGGAATTATCATACCCAACTTCAATCACTATATCATTTTTTTTGTTTTAGATGACACCCTCATCATATTCATCATAAAACACCTCCTATTCTCATATGAAAAAGTTTTCTCCAATTTTTTATAAGAGAATGCTCTTTTATTCTCACACAAAAAGTTATATTTTACTTTTTTCTTCAATAAAAATACTTTCAATAATTAATGATGTCAATAGAATAATTGCATTATGAAATAGTCAAATATTGAAAAATTGTCCTATCGATAGCTTCACAAAAGTTGATAACCAAAATTCTTTCTCTTAGGATCAAAAAGGTGATAGCTAATTTTATCTCACCCAATCAAGAAGCTTTTGTCCTTAGTAGATAGATTCTAGACAACATTTTTTTATTCAAGAGGGCATTCACTCTATAGAAAATCTGTAAGATCAGCCACGCTTGTCAAGCTTGATATGCATAAGGCCTATGATAGGGTCTCGTGGTCCTTTCTTTGGGCCATCATGGTCAAGGTTGGTTTTGATGACTTCTTTATTAACATGATCATGGTTTTTATATCCACGGGTAGTTTTTTTGTTATTTTTTTTATTATGGGTAAATTTTTTTGAAGGGACTATACCCTGTATATAGAAGGCTCAAAAGCCAAATATCAAAAGAGGTAAAAAAATCCCAAAAAAGAGAAAAACATCCAATATCAGAGGGTTCAACAGCCAACTAATAAAAAATAGTAATAAAACAGGATCAAGACATACAGTGATCCAAACAAAAGAAGAAGAGACAAAAAACAAACAAGAGATAACCATCACTGGACATCTCAGCCAAAAGACAGCACCAAAACTGCTAGTCAACAACTTCACAACCAGTAAACAGGAACAGAGCTCCGCATCACTTGATAGCCTGGTCAATCTTGGTTTTGATCGTTTGAAGTGAGACAAAGAATGCAATGGTGGTGGCCTAGGAAGGGTCTTTCAAATCCGCCTGAACAATTACAATATCTCTTTTTTCCTTGGAGCCCCAAATGTCCTTGGTAATACCGCTGAGACTGCAAATAGTACGAACATGTTGTTCGATGAAATTGTAGATAATTTTAAGGGAAGAGAGGATACAGTCATTACATCCTTTTGAATTTCTAATTTTTCCATCCAGAGATTGGAGCTTCTTGAAAATTTCAGCAGTGATATCCTCCTCTTCATCATTTTGTAGTTTCCTTTTTCCCTTAGCTTTATCCATATCTCTAATAACACTCTTAAGTTATTGAATTTCCTTTTCCATCTTACTCACTCTGACTAACAAGTCCTCATCCTTAGGCTCCTCCACTAGATTACTAATGTGCAACAAATTCACGGAAAGCTCTAGGTCTTTATGACTTTTAAGAACCCTCTGGGAAGTAGGGACCTGTTTTTTCATCTCCTTCCTTTTCTTGCTAGTTGAAGCAGTGTCAAGCTTCCTTTCGGGTAGGGGAAGAATGGAGGTAGGGGGAAGGGGGAGGAATGAAGGCAGAGGGAGGAGTAGAATCCAAGCGGGGATAGGCTGAGAAGTGGTGGTGAATAAGCAGTATTAACCCTTGATGAAGGGGAACTACCCTAGAGTGATTTTGAACTTCCAGAACTGATTTCTCCAAAGAGTTCAACAAGTAATGAGGGAAGTTGATGATTATGTCTCTACGAAAGTGATTAAGAAATATCAAATGCTTTTGGTGAATAGTGAAAAATCACCCCTCTAAAGTAACATACCTTACTAACATCCTTGTGATCTCAACAAACGGCTCGAGAACATAGGCAAGCTTGATTCTAGCTGTCACAAATTCAAGATTTTCCCCCTCATCAAGAAACTTCTTAGCTTCTACCTCTCTGTGCACCCACTTGTTAAAGAATTTGGTGCCATCTAGACTAAGCCCGGTGACTTGGGCAATAAGATCCTTTGATATCTCAACCTCGATGTTGCTATACTTAACCACACGATTCCTCCATCCTTGAGTAAATTTAATTGAGAGATCCTGATCAAAACCTTGTATTTTTTCAATAAAGTTCGCTAGACCCCATTTTTGAAGGTAGTTCTAAAGAACTGTATCATCTTTCCAAGATGGATTATGGGTGGGCTCAGTATTACAAGGCGGTCCCCCCATTTTTCTTGTGTCTCTACCCACAATGGTAAAAAATTGAAAACTATGCGAATCAACCTCAAATCTGTTTTTGAATCCCTCCTAATTGTGTGAAAATATGTAATTATTAGACTTTACTTTGTAATTATTTAACCGCTCCTTAGCATCTTCCCTATGTTTTTTAATGATGATGCTCCAGGTTGTGCAAATCTTTGATGATGTCATCATTCTGTACTTAAAAATCCACTCCTTAACATCAGTACTACATCCTTTAGTGATTATGTTCCAAGCCATGTAAATCATTGATGATGTATTCATTAACTTTAGTGGGAAGAATGTCACCTCTTAGCCAAGTTTGAAAAGTATTTTTAACCCCAAAATTTTCCAAATCATCTGCCACCCTATTTCCTTCCCAGTAGGTATGTTTGATTTCAAAATTTTCAAAACTCTTGCAAATATCAGTAGCTTCAGTAATGAAGTCTTTGATTGACCAACTGGGGGATTGTTTTTGATTTAGGAGATTGATAATGTTTGGCGAATCACCCTAAATTATAATATTTGAAATATTACAATCCCTGGCTAGCCTTATTCCCTAAAGAGCAGTAAGAGCTTCAGAGTAGTGGTTAGTTTGCCTACCCATTTTTCTAGAAAAAGCAGCAACAAAACAACCTTTTGTGATCTCTAATGACTCCCCCACCTCTAGAATCTCCAGGATTGCCTTTTGAGGCCCCATCAAAATTCAATTTATGCCAAGCACTGGGAGGCTTAATCCATTGGATAGTGGATCTATCAATACTATTATTATTCTTATGCAAAACAATGCCTATATTCCAAGTAGCCAAAATGTGCTCTTCTTCCTCAGGGTAAAGTCTATTTTTGGGAGGTTTAAATCTTTCAATGTTTTCCTTCACATCAATGATAATTTCTTTGTGGACTTTGCTACATAACTTTCTAGTATTCCTGAAAATGACATCATTACGAGCTTTCCAAACTCGCCACATGGTGTGGGGTAAAACTAGTTCCCATAATCTCCTCACCACACAGTTTTTGTAAGGAGAGTTCCATTGTTCCCAGGCCTAAAGACAAGTAAGGGGAAAGATCCAATCATGATTAATTTTTGCAGAAATAAGATGCCAAATTTTGGAAGTGTACTTACAATGAAGAAATAAATGTTTTACGTCTTATGCTTCTTCCTGACACACGTAGCATCTATTCGTCATGATGAACCCTTTCCTAATGAGATTGTCATTAGTTAGGATCTTGCCTTTAATGATGAGCCACCAGAAAAATTTCACTCTAGGGGTTAGCTTTGGCATCCACAGCTTATGCCACTCAATATCACTTTCAATAGAGGCAAAGAAAGAATTGTAACCTGATTTAACTGAGTACTCTCCATCAAAAGAATCTTTCCAAATGAGCTCATCCTTATGATTTTGAGGACTGATATGAATTAGGGAGAGATTACTCTGCATAAATGAAACATCAGGCTGCACATTATCCTCATCTAATTTTTACTGTTTCCATTTCCTTTTGTTTTCATCCACCTCAATATATCCCTATACTTTGTGCCCATAATTTCTAATTAAGTTGTCTTTAATGTGACCATAAGAGGAAAAACAGTTAATATTCGACCATTTATCAGTCTATAAATTAATTTCTTGACCATCCCCAAGCTTCCATCTACATCCCTGAGAGAGAATATGTCTGACGTGGAGAAGATTGTTCCAAAAAATAGAACCATTTAGAAGAAACTGATCAGAAATAAAGGAATTCTTGCTTTGGTTGGAAAGGTATTTGATTTTAACCAACTCTGTCCAAGGCTTGTGTTCTTGTATGAGTCTCCAACCCAACTTTGTAATAATATCAGCATTCATATGTTTGATTTCTTTGATTCCTAACCCCCCAATCCTCTTTGGTTTACAGACAAGCTCCCAAGCCACTAAATGGTACCTAAACCTATCTTCAGTACCATGCCATAAAAAGTGCTTTTGAATTTTTTCAATACTATTCAATACTGCTGCTGGAATGCTGAACATTAACATGATATAAATAGGTAAGTTCTGAAGAGTGCTTTTTATCAATAAACACTTGCTTACACTTGAAAGTAAAGCTCCTTTCCTACCAACCAGTTTTTTTTGGAATATTTTAATAAGATCATTCCAAACCTCATTAGAATCCTTACAAGTACTCAAAGGGAGTCCTAAATAAGTAGCGGGTAGTGAATTAATAGTGCATCCAAGTATAAGAGAAATCTTTCTTTTCCTTTATATAGGAGTATTGAAGAAATAGATAGAGCTTTTGTCAAAATTAACATTTTTCCCTGAGGCTTCCTCATAGAATCTAAGAATAGTTTTGATAGCCTTTGCCTCAATTATTGAGGCCATCAGAAGTAGGAGAGTGTCATTAGCAAACAGTTGGTGTGAGGAAACCTGATTAGCAGAAGTAGGTTGAAATCCCTTTATCATACCAATATTAATATCTTTTGAGATAGATCTACTTAAACTATCAGCCATTATAATGAACAAAAAGGGGAGATTGGATCCCCTTGCCGAATTCCTCTATCGCTAGCAAAAAAACCAACTAGTTCCCCATTAACAACCACTAAGAATCAGGAAGAAGAAATGCAATAATGTATAATTTTCCTAAATTTATTTTGAAAACCAAACTTGGATAAAACCTCATCCATAAATTTCCATGAGACTTTATCAAAAGCCTTATGCATGTCTAACTTGATAACCATCCCTACTTTTTTACTTTTATCCATTATATGAATTGTTTCATGGACCATAATAACTCCATCTTGAATAATTCTTCCCTGAATGAATCCGCTATGTTGTTGAGAAATAATCTCCATTAGAATAGGTTACATCCTAGTGGTTAAAATATTTTTGAAGATACGATATATTACATTAACCAAACTGATTGGCCTAAAATATTTGAAATCCTTTGCATCTATCTTCTTAGGAGCAAGCACAATATGTGTATTATTTAACTCTTTTATGAGATTTCCAGTTCTACAAAACTCATTAATAGCTTTCAATAGATCTTCAGAGTAGATTTCCCAACATCTTTGGAAGAAGTTTGTAGAAAAACCATCAGGGCCTGGAGCCTTATCCCCTTCTAGAGTAAAAATAGATTTTTTCAATTCCTCAATGGTGAAAGTTTTGGAAAGACTCTTAAACCTCTCAGAAGGCAGTAAATTATTAGGAATAGAGTCTAATAACTATTAATAAGGAAAACTTGAAGGTTTCTTTTAGGTTGGGCGTGGGCTTAGACAAGGAGATAATCTTTCTCCTTTTCTTTATATTATTGTAGCTGAATCTTTAAGTAGACTTTGCAACCATGTTGTTTCTCTTAATCTTATCTAGGGTATTAAAATTTCTAATGGCCTTCTATTCATATGTCTTAACTAGTTTTTGGATGATAATTTTTTGATGGGTAAAGACTCTATACATGAAGCTTCTAATTTCAAGGAAGTATTGAATGAATATGAGAGTGTTTCTAGATAGTATGTCAATTTCCAAAAAATTATTGTTTTCTTTATCAGTTTAGAGGACCAGTTTCAAGTTATACTTGCTCGCATCCTTAGGTGCAGTATTAAGACCTTTTCATACATTTACCTTGGTATTCCCCTTGTTCATAAGAAACTAGATCCTTAAATTTGGAACAATTTTCTAGAGAGATTCAATAAAAAAACTTTCCACATGGAAGGGAACCCTCTTCAATCAAGCTGGTAAAATTCAAATTCTCCAAAGCTCACTTCAAGGTATACCCATTTATGTTGTCTCTTTTTAAATTGATGGCTAAGATCTTAGATTCACTTGAAAGGATATAGAAAAGGTTCCTTTGGGTTGGGGTGGAGGAGAAGTTCAAATTACCTCTTATGGCCTTGGAGAAAGTTGTAAGACCCAAAGAATGTGGTGGCCTGGGTCTAAAGAATATGAAATACATGAATGAATTTTTTGTGGCCAAGGCTTATTGGAGAGTGATCAAATAGGATGTTTTATGGACAGATATCATCAAGAGGAAATACTTAAGGAATGGCTGCATAATTGAGACTTTTTTCTTCCAAGACAATCTTCCCAGCGGATCCATATTTTGGAGGTATTTTCTTGCTTCTAGGGAGATATTGGGTAAAGGTATAAAGTGGAATATTGGAAAGGGAAATAGGATTCATTTTTGGTAATATTATTGGTTGCAAGAGAGACTGCTTACTGATGATAAGCCTTAGAAAATTGTGTCACTGATATTTGAAGATAGAGGTAAAGTGTGTGTCAAGGACTACTGGGAATTTTCCAATGAGGAAATCAACTGGATTGATTTGGTCCCTCCCCCAAATTTCAATGGGGATAGAGTTACTTTTAGAGATATTCATCTTAAATTTTTAAAAATCTACAATCCCAGATTTCAACATCAGGAAGACACAATCATTTGGAAAAAAGAGGAATCTATGGAATATACAATCAAATATGCCTATCTCCTTAATTTTAAAGATTCCTTTCAAAAGGAGTATTGGGATATACATTGGGTGAAATATCTTCTGCCTAAGGTGAATGTGTTCTATTGGTTGGCTACTCATAATAGAATCCTCACTATGGATAACTTGAGGAAAAGGGGCATGGTCATCCCTAATAGGCATGTTTTTTGTCATAGGGAGGAGGAAATTGTCAGCCACCTCTTTATTTGTTCCCCTTATCTCAAATGGTTCTAATTAAGGTTATGGATCCGTTCCAAGTGCATTGGGTTCAACCTAATTCCATAGAGGATTTTTGTTTGTAATGGGAGTTCCCTTTTAGATTTCTTGATCTTTTGGCTACCTAGAAGATGTCCCTCCCTCATTTTCAAAAACCAGAAAATAAAACATGAGAAAGGTTAGCCCTAGAATGATTTCCTTTATCAAAGAAAATACCAAACTTTACAAAGGAAATATAAAACATATTTTTCCTAAAAGGGAAGAGGAAGTTCTCAAATAGTTCTCTTATAGTCCTCCCATAGTTAAATTACCTCTTTCTACCATCAAGTGGTGTGATCCAGATGTGAATAGGTTCAGACTTAATTTTGATGGCGCGTTGAAAGGAAATCCAAGGTTGGCAATGGGAGGTGGTATTATCAGAAATCATGAAGGTGATTGGATCCTTGCTTATGTTGGACCTCTGGGGATTCAAAGTAATAATTTGGCTTAGGCTCGAGCTTTGTTATGGGGGGTCAGTTTACGGAAGGAAAGGTGAATTAATAACATTCATATTAAGGGGGATTCTCTTCTCATTTTTAATGCCATCATTAAGGACCACTCTTATAATTAGGCCTTACGAAATATTCTTTTTGATGTTAAGGAACATGTTACAGGTTTTGATTCTTTTGTTATCAACCATACCCCCACCTTGGTAATAAGTGTGTGGATTTGTTTCCTAATGTGGGAGTACATTATCATGATTTCAAGGTTTGTTTTAAAGGTGATGACATCCCTACATCTATTAAGGATATTATTCAATGAAAGATCACATTAATTCATCTATCTCTCACACGAGTGATTTAAGTTGGCTTGTTTATCATAATAGTAAGCTGGAGTGTGGGGATTTAACTTCTAAGAAAATTCATTTTTATTTCATTAATATTAGGGTGCATCTAGTTTTGTTTTGGGAGAAAAATATTAATATCATGGGTGGCAATAGATTTAGAGTGGAACCTTCGAACCATGACAACATTACCGACAACCCTTCTATGTGGTGTTTGCTTAGAATAGGGGGATATCGAAAGTATATTTCTAAGCTACATGGGTATGTTCCTTTTCTCACCAAGTATTTTGGTATGTTGTGGAAGGAGGACAAGGTGGTTTTCATGGGTATGTAGATTGAGCTATCTGAGCAGACTATTGCCCAAGATACTGAGATGGAGATGATATGGCTCAAAAATTTGAAGGACAGGAATAGGTAGTACCATGAAACTAACACTTTTTTCATTTGCAAGGAAATAGTGCATTTATTCACTTATGGCATTACTTGATCATATATTCCTAGGGTGTATAATGAGTTCTATCTGTACATTATTAATTATTTAACCCTAGAAGGCAAGTATCATAAGATCTACACCCATTATTTTTTTATACTGAACATGTTTAGGCATAAATTCATGATGAGCATTCCTTTCTTTCTTTATATGTCCTTTTCGGTTTCTATGAGAGAATTATAGAAGGGTAAGGTTGATACCCCCATCCATGAAGGCCTCATCCTCCTCATTTTTCAAAATGGGAAACCTATTCTGGTCAAACCAATGGCCTCAATTGAGGACGATGATGATATTAATTTGGCCGAATGTCTCACTAAGATGAGGGAGGGAAATATTTCCCACAACAGAGTTGAGGAGAGGGATAATGGGGAGGGTAGGGTTAATCAAGAGGTTGGACCCTTGAATGGAAAAATTAAAATGGTTATGGATGAGGATCCGTGCTATAAGGACTTGAAGAAAAGGGTGCAGTATTTGGAGACTGTGTTGTAAGTTATGGAGGAGGGAAATATCAATATCAGGGTAGGTATGCTTGACAACATTAAGGCCACAAAAAAAAATCATCTTCCAGAAGAATATTAGGGTAGAAATGAGTGATTTGGACAAGCTTGTTTGGGACATGAGGATCAAACTAGAAGTAGTGGAAGAGGAATTGAAGAAACAAAAATACCAGTCCAATGACAGAAGCTCCAATTATGAGGATAAAGGTGAGGATGAGACTGAAACAAAACCTAAGGATGAGGATGAGTAGGAGAAAACCTAGAAGGATTTGCAGCCTAAGCTCAAAAAGGATACTGTTACCATGAAGGGAAACCCTCCAAAATTCAAAATAAAAATTAGTGTGTGTAGTAATTTTATTTGATCTTTAGGCGGACTTTTGGCAAACTAGTTTTGTTTATTTTTGTTTCTCTGTGATTGGTTTTTATAGACCTTCTATCCTTGGAGTTAATCTTGTTTAACATCCTTTGGTCCTATTTCTTCTTCTACTTATTTTTGTAATCTTTCACAATGTAATATTTATTGTACGACCTCCAAGAGCCCATCCCTAATCTTAACTTATTTAATAAAAAATATTCACAAAACTTGTTGAAGTGGCCCATCAATAAAATTTTTGATATCCTTATTTCATACGATTTTAATAAATATAAATGTACTTGAATAAAAGGAAAAAGTATTACTCGTAATTAAAAAAAGAGGCAAAAATGCCAGATGTATTAAATGATTATCTTCGATAATAATTTTATGAATATGTACTATTGTTGTAAATTATGAGTATAATGATTTTTGTTTGAATCATATGATTGTGTTGTAAGACATGTTTGTATCACAGAATGACAACAAAGTGATTGTTGTGAATTAATGTTTAATGTGTTATTAAAAGTTTATACTATGTCATTATTATTTAATGAATGTATAACGAAAACATTAGGATAATAAGAAATTATTACATGACACTTAAAATAGATATGTATGAAGATATATCTGTTAATCATTGATGAACATGAAGGTATAAACCATTTTATAAGCTGAAGGAATGGAGAAGGAGTGGGAGCAAGATTTGCTAGAAATTTCAAAAGAAGGAAATGAGCGGGAATCTCCAGTGGGTCAGAAAGATTAGCAGGACGAGTGGGTTTTGAACATGGTAAAGGATCACGTGATTATTGAGCCCAAGGTCAAAAAGGATAAGGATTGGGTGAAGAGCATGTGGGCGGAACATTTGATTTGTAAAAGCTTAGGCAAGGGGATTTTGGAGGGCCTGGAACTATCTAAAGAGAAAGGTAAATTATCCCTTAAAGTTCCTGGGATTTTTATGGCTAGAAACAAAGCCTCCATGCAAGGTGCTTTATTGGCAAAGTGCCTAGGATCTAGACCAAATATTGAATATTTTAGAGACTGGGTCAAGAGGCGTTGGGTGACTAATGGTGTTGTTGAAGTTTCAACATATGCTAATGGTTTTGTCTTAGTCTCTTTGCCTAGTAAAGACCATGTGACAAAGATTCTAGCTGGAGGTGCTTGGTTTATTGGAAAATATCATGTGGTTGTTTAGAAATGGGAATCAGATTTTAACCCTTATGTGACATATATTTCTAAGTTCCCTATCTGGGTCAACCTTTCAGGCTTACCCCTAGTGTTTTGGGAGCTGGAATTCCTTATTGGCAATGCGAAAATCTTGGGTAAACTGATTGCTCTAGATCTAGTCACTAAGGCTAAATCTAGACTTACTCATGCCATTTTTTGTGTCAATATGGGTCAAGATGATTTTTTGGAGAGTAATATCAAAATCTTGACTTTGGAGGGAGTCTGGGTGTATATATTTGACTATGATCTATCTCCCTTTTCCTATATAAAATGTAAGATGGTAGGTCATGATCATAGAAATTGTCCTCTTTAGAAGAAAAATATTGATCCCTTTGTCAATCCTCAAAGGACAACTAATAAGGAGGCCAAGGAATGGAGGCTGATTGGGAAAAATGGAAAATTTGTAGATGAAAAGGATCATCTTATCATCTAGGAGGATGTAAAAGAAGTGGAACCCTTGGTTCATCTTAATATCCCTTGCAAGGAATTGGTTGTTTCTGGTTTTCATGAAAATGAAGATCTAGTTTTGGAAGAGGTGGTTCTAGAAATAGAGGAAGGAACTAACCATTATTCAGAAGGAAATGCTTTTTCTCTACAAGTGGCCTATGGAACTTCACTGGATGAGGTTTCTTCTATTGGTTAGAGTTCCTTTGGTCAAAGAAAAGAATAATTCCTCCCCATGTCTAATGTCTTTGAGATTTTTGCAGACTATGTTGCTAATACATATAATTTGGCCGCCTCTCCCAAGACTCCAATAAGTAAATCTAAACTTATCACTTATAGTAAATCTAGAGCTGATGTTGGTAAGGACTTAGCTCTTAAGGGTAGGAAAAGTAATAAGTAATTAAGGGAGACTAATTATAGGGGGGAAGTGGATGCTAGTATTCAGAGTACTTTGGGGAAGTTGTTTCCTCGAAATAAAAAATGTTAAATGATCCTCCTCTCTTGGAACATTATGGGATTGAATAATCCTAGTAAACATATAATTGCTAAGGATCTCAAAGTTAAAAAAAACCAGATATTTTCATACTTCAAGAGACCAAAATGAATATGGATATATTTAAAGAGGTGGGTAGGTTTATTAAGAAAGAAATTTATTGGGAGGGGTGTAGTTCCTCGGGAGAATCATAAGGTGTTGTCACTTTATGGGATCCTAGAATTGTGAAAGGTGTTCTGATCCTTTCTTCCCTTGGTCATGTGGTTATGAGTTTCATGAAAATTGTCTCTAAAAAATATTGGTATGTTTCTAATATTTATGTTCCAAATAAACTCAGTGAATGAAGGAAGTTTTGGAAGGATCTCTCAAGTTTTAGACAATTTTTTTAAAGATAAAGATTGGATTTTTGGAGTTGATTTCAATACCCCCCTTTCCCCTGGTGAAAAGAAAGGGGGATCAATCTCTTATTCTGAGAGTATGGAGGATTTAGCTTATTTCCTGACCATTAATGGTCTGTTTGATTTAGAATTGGAAGGTTCCAAGTTTACTTGGGAAAATAGGAGGATGGGACCTGAGATCATTTAGATTATATTGGAAATATTTGTGGTGAGTCATCTTTATATGATCAATCAACTATATTCTCTAAAAACTCTCCCCAGAATTAGATCAGATCATAATCCCATTCTTCTTGATTTGGGGATGAATCAATTAAAAAAATCTAAACCTTTTAGGTTTGAAAAGATGTGGTTAGATCACCCTGATATTTTCAACAGAATTCAAGAATGGTGGGATATTCAATTTCGTGGGCTTTCTAGTTTCATATTGTGTTTTAAACTAAATCATATTAAAAGTAACATTAAAAATATGGAATACGGAGACTTTTGGAAATATTTTCCAGGAAAAAAGTATAATTGTTGAGGATTTAAGGAATATTGAGGAACTTATGAATAAAAATGGTCTTAATACAATTCTCAAGGATCAAGAACAAAATCTCTTGTTTGAGTACCATGGGATCCTAGCTAAAGAAGAGGTTTATTGGAGACAAAAATCTAGGGTAAAATGGCTTAAGGACAGTGATAGTAGTAATAAATTCTTCCATTTCTCTATCAATTCTAGAGCTAACCTCCTAAATATTAATGAGATAAGAAGTGAGAATGGTGAGATCTACTTAGAAAGTAAGGATGTCAATGTTACTATAATAAATTACTTCAAGGATATTTTTAAGCAGGGGCAGAGGGTGGAGGAGCTGGTTTAGAATAAAGTCCTGGATCTTTTCCAGAATGTTATCACCCCTCTTGAAAATAGAGATGTCTTAAGGAGTCCCTCAAAGGAGGAAATTTGCTTTGTGCTCTTTGATATGGAACCAGATAAATGTTCAGGCCTGGTTGGTTACCCTGCCTTTTTATTTCAAAAAATTTGGGAGGTGATAAAGCATGAGGTCATTGAAATGGTCCAATATTTTTTCAATAATGGTCATCTTCGGAGGCAAATGAATGACACTTTCCTGGTCCTAGTGCCGAAAATTGTTGGAGCTGAAAAAGTTAAGGATTTCAGACCTATAAGTTTATGTAACACCAATTATAAATTACTGACTAAAATCATAGCTGGGAGGATTAGAATAGTTCTTCCAAACTTCATTTCAAGAAATAAAGTGTATTTTGTTCCAAGAAGGAAAATTACAGACAACAATATTATGATTCAAGAAGCCATACATTCCATTGAAAGCTCTGGTAGATCAGTGATGCTTCTTAAGTTGGATATGTATAAAGCCTATGATAGGATAACATGGTCCTTCCTCCAGGCTATCCTGTTAAAGGTTGGTTTTGATAAATTTCTATTAAATATGATAATGATCTATATATCCACTACTAGTTATTCAGTTTTGGTTAATGGAAAACTAGAAGGTTTTTTCCAAGCAGGTAGAGGGTTGAGAAAAGGTGATCCTATTTCATCTTTCCTTTATGTTATAATGGCTTAATCTTTGAGTAGAATCTGTTAATAAGCTATGATTTCAAACTATATCCAGGGTATAAAAATTTCTAATGGTCTTCCCTCTATCTGCCTCAATAAGTTTTTGGATGATAAATTTATGATGGGTAAGGCCTCTGTCCAAGAAGCCTCCAATTTTAAGGTGGTTCTTAATGATTATGAATTGGTTTTGGGACATATGTTTAATTTCCATAAAAGTGTTGTTTTTTTCATTAATGTGGAGAATAAGGTTCAATCCCTATTAGCATGCATCTTAGGGTGTAGGATTAAGAATTTTTTGGATTTTTATTTGGGTATGCCCCTAATCTAAAAGAAGCCTGACATCTCGGTTTGGAATGCTCTACTGGAAAGAGTTAATAGTAAACTTTTGTCCTGAAAGGGTATCTTGCTTTCTCACACTGGTAAGATTCAATTGCTATGGAAATTTAAGATGTCTGACATCTTTGGTTTCAAACAAAACACATAAGAAACCAAAGATGTCAGAAATTTAAGGACACATAACCTAGGATGCTATGGAAATGTGGGGTTTTTTTGTTCATTCCCAATCTAATTAAATCTAAATTCCTATTTTAAACCAACAATGTAAGAAACTCTAGATTAAACAAAACTTGATTACTCTCCTTTTAATTTAATTAAATTTGGATACAAATAATTAATTAAATGAGTGTAAAACAAATTAATCTACTTGTTTTTGGTATTTTTAATGAATATTTTGGATGCAAAAAAAATAAACAAAGCTAAACTAATTCTAAACTAAATTTTTGGATTTTTCTGGTTTACTGGGAATAAATAAATAAAAGTTACAGACAAAGGAAATTACTTCTAATTAAGTAAAACTACTTCTATGCTAAAATGAAATAAAAAAACAAGGAAGAACCAGATGTGGTTTTTCCTCTATTGTAGATTAATTAAGCCTAATCTAATTTAAACAGAGGTTCTTTCCAATTTGTAATTGTGGATTGTTTATTTCTTCTAATGCCTCACCTCAAAGTCACGAGAAGAAATGAAGATTCTTAGAAGAAATTTATTTCTCTAAAACTTCCCCGATGAAAAGAATAAAATTCCACATATTATTTTTAATGTGAAGAAATTCAACATGATGCACACACACAAAAGCTTTCTACAACTTCTTTCCCTTGCAGATCCATGAGGATAAGTAGGGAGGAAACTCTTAGTGAAATTTGTGTCAGTGTGCATATTTAAATCTAACTAATGAATGAAAAGAAATCTACAAATGATTTTAACTTAAAAAATGAAGAAGTATGTGCACAAGAACTTCCTTCAAATCCTTTCCCAAACATATCCATAGGGATAAGTTGAGGAGTAATTATCAATGAAAGTTACAATGAATAATTATTAATTCTACCTTCTAAAAACAAGTTATTGATTTGGTAAAGAAATCTAAGTTCTATAGATAAAATAAAGCTTCAAAGAATTCAAATTACACCCCTAACCTGGAAATGTAGAACTATGACAATATGCAAAGGCAGTTGTTATTTTTTTAATCCCCTTAGCTTCTTTTCCAGTGATGAATCCAAGTAGTCTAGGTATTTGTGCTGGTTGATATGTAGAAGAAGTTTTATAGATGTTGTATTGGACTAGTTGTAGGCTAACAGGTCTCAAATGTAAGTAAGGAAGTAACAAGGTAAAGCTATGAGTTGATTTTGTGCTTCTTGGAAATATTTTGGAAGAGTAACAATATAATCAAATTTAATGGAATCCATCCAATGCTTTGAGAAACTACTTGATTTTTATAGAAAATTGGCATGGAAATGGTCTAACACACTTAGCAGCCAAGAAGTTCCAAATCATCATAGGAAGGGGCAGTCAACTTACTAAGAATAGTAAGTAATGAAGAGGAATTTGATATGCATCTAACAAACTCATAATTAGGGGAATGAATTGATAAATGTGTGAGAAAAGTAATGGGAAACTTGCAACACGCATACAAAAATGAGAGTATTAACTCTCAAATTAAAGTGCACAGAACCACCAGTATGTGCAGATCAGTGGTTACCCAACCATTGTGGAAGTTATGTAACCACTGCTCTAGGCAGATGAGTAGTTATATAACTTTTGTGGTGGTTGCGCAACTATCACGGTGGTTAGGTAACTTAAAACAAAAGCACCAAAGAAGATGGGTTGAAAGTATTCACAAAGGAAAGTAAAGTTAAGGAAATCCTAAGTAAGGAGGATTAAGTTACATAGACAAGTTCTAAGAAAGGAAAAAGGACTTCGATGTTATCATTTGATATGGAAAATAAATTTATCATCATTGGGGATTTTACCATTCCAACAATATAGCACCGTGCAATTTTGTGTGCGTACATATTGCCCCCTTGGATAATCATTTTAGCCATGAAGATGTGTAAAACGTGAAGTCTAATTATGGTGGTCCTAAATGGGAAATTTATAATTATACCTTGCACATCTGTGTGTTAAAATCATGTCAATCCAAGCTTCATGTTACCTGTAAGAGAAAATGGGAATCAAGTGCATATATAAAATATAATCAACGAAAAGTTTTAAACTAAAATGACAAGACAACTTACCATATATGTGGGGATAGGAGATATACATGCGCTAGTGATCTCACCCTACAAAAAAAACACTCAAAACAATATTAGAAAACAAGTTTTATATATATATATATATATATATATATATAACTTGTTATTTATAAAAATCATTTACACTTACCCACTTGGTGAATTTTAGAGCTCTAGATTACCTGTGACCATTTCACGTGAGAGTATAGTAAAATCAATGACCAGCCCGAGACGATGGTAGTGTAACCAGTGGCAGAAGTAGCGGATCACGATGATGTTAGTTATCTGCATTTGTTCATTTCTACCCTAAAATGTAGGAATCGATCAAAACTAACCATATGGGGTGATTTTTAATAAATTTTAAATGAAAATGACCACAAGGGGGTGCCATATAGGATTTGTCTTTTTTGTTCAATTTTGTGTATTTTTGCTTTATTTAACTTTTAGAGTACGGCCCGCATTTCATAGGTGGAACAGTTATGGTGGTTGCACAACCACCATGGAAGTTACAGAATTTCTACTTAGTCTAGTAACAAATGCACAACTGCCTCAAAGATTGTGAAACCACCACTCTGTTAAAAGTGATGGTTACATAACCGTCAAGAAAATTTCCAAATTTTGACTAAGTATTTAATTTCTTTTGTTCTTGGTTGTATTTTTATTGTTTTTGTGAGCTTATTATGTGTGTACATGAATCTAACTTTCTCTTTTCTTATTGTTTGTGGGTGCAGGAGAAGTATATTATATGGAGTAGATCTCGCGAGTAGGATTGGTTACCTCAAATTTTGGAGAGGTTGACTTGGAGGAGAGAGACTTACTACAGGGGGTTGGTATTTGGAGGATCTCACAGATATGGCTCGTTGTGTTTGTTAGTAACTTACTTTGTGATGTTATGACCGAGGTTATAAATAAATATATAAATATTTATTTATCCAAATATTAACCAAATAAATAAATGAAATAACACAACATAGTAAATAATAGTGACAAAAACACAATAATTACATGGAAACCCCCTAAGGGGGAAAAACCACAGTGGAAATAATTTCCATTACAGAAATGCATTACAATCCAAAATTAATCTCCCTCTTCACTTATCTACTCCAAATTCACCTGCAGTGAATTAATTCACCTGAATATGGCCCACGACCATATTTAAATAACCCCAAGGGTTATGAATATCAAGCGACGGGGTATGCCCCCCAGTTTAAATAAATTGATTTAATTAAAAATCAATTAACCATGAACTCATAGTTTATATTAAATAATTAAGAATATAAATATTCTGAATTATTTAATTAAAAACTAAGGTTTATACTAACACATAATATTATTTTATAACAGTATGAAGGAAAAGTGGTGGTCATTGATACTCTAAACTATCTACATGTTTGGTTTCTCACCTCCAAATTTTATAAAACTCTGATGAGCAACAAGTCACAAAAATCAGTCCCCTACATCATCTCAAATATTTGGACTCCACTCCTTTTCCATATAATCCAGGACACTAATGGATTACATGTGGTGTCAATCAACACATGGCAAAGATCAGTGAAGTATGAACTTTTCTATTGTGTTTATTTAGTGGGTTGAATTTGATGTCTTCAGATAAAGGAAAATGGAGAATAGGAACATCAACTGAGACAAAGCAAGTGGAAAAAGATATAGTTTTTCATTGATAAATTTTTACAAAGACCTCCAAATGACAAGTTGTTAGTACTATTGGATTAGCAGAGCTTCACATTGGTTCTATTTTTTAGAAGAATAGTTTAGGAATTTATGAGACATTCATGATAGAGTTTTTGGGTGTCTGTTTTTGAAATATCATATCAAATGGTTCCCAAATCACTCATAGATGCTTCTAGGTTGTTATTTTCTCCAATGAAGATGTTTTTAAGTTGATATTCTCCTCATGGCCCAACCAAATGTAGATGAAGGAGTTAAATAACATGTAGATGAAAGGATAAGCCTTTATAGAAGTACCTATGGTGAAATCATGGTCCTTGAACAAATAACAACTTCATCTTCAATTATCCTCTTGATTTCATGGGCATGCATTAATTATTTCTAAGAGATCACTTGAAAAAAATATCTACTTGTTTCTTGCAAATGAAGGCATCAAATAAAACAAAATGGGAATTTTCTTAAACTCATTCAATTTTTTATTGATAAGGTTTTTTTAATCCTTTCCTCAACGGAAATGGATCATCATTATACCAGCAAAGATCCTGAGAAAATGCATAAGGTGGTTTTGGAAGCATATTTTTTAGTTATGTATCTTATCTAAACCCTTTTATCTATGTGGAAGGGATAAGCATGAGAAAGGAGATATTATCTAATGATATTGTTGATCTTCTTCTCCCCTTTGTTATTCTCTCTCCCCTCTTATATATGGGTCCAAACACTCTTGTAAAAATAGTTCCTCCTCATTGAATGTAAAGTTCCTATAATATTTTGAGTGTAGATCTTTTGAATGCCTCTGATATTTGGTTTTAGGCTCTGTAAATGCATATATTCTTTGAATTATGTTGATACAATATTATATATATCTCATCTCTTAATACATAATATGATTGAGGTTCATATCTTCCCTTTTTCCTTGTGTTAAGTGTTACCTATCTTTTATCTTCATGTTTTAACATGTGTTTCATTTTCAAGTTTTTTTTTAGTTTCTTATATAGTATGAGAGGGAGATTCACATTTAAATGTTGATCTATTTTGGCTCACATATTCTCTTTGAACCTTTATTCTTTCCTCTTTCTTGTTAAATATTATAGGGAAGGAAATCCCCTTACTTCTTAGTACATCACCATCTTTTTCTTGCATGTTTTCTCATCCCTTTCCTCCTACAATTAGTATATCAGAGTAGAGTAGCGATAACATAGAGTAGTTAGGATAAGATATATCTTTCATTTGAGGTATGCCTTAAGGATCAAACTATCCCACACATTAGATGAATTCACATTATTTTTTTTGAAACACCAAGATCTTGATTTATTATCTATCGGTGCACATATTATCCAACAAATATTTTCTAACATGTCCAGTAGGACACTTTTTTTAGAAATTGTTCTTATTTTTCAAGTGTTTCATTGCAAACATTCTATCCACCTTGGTGCCTTCAACTACAACAACATTTTTTTTGCATGCTCATTAGGACCTATGTTTGTTCTTGTTGAAATATTTGTAGTATTTATAGAAACAAGGATGCATATTTTTATTTAATATCTAAGGTGTGGTGTATTCTTAGCTCATTTTGTTTTTTAACATTATTTTCAACCACCTAGAGAATCAACTAGTTAAAGAATCTATTTATCTCATTTGTTGACCATTTCCATATATTCCCTTCCTTTTATCATGATTTTCTTCTTCCATGGCTCTTAAAAAAGATATTTACTTCCCTCAGTAGAACTATAACCCCCTCAATTCACAAGAGTTGATGATATTCCCAAAATAACCTGAAAAAAAATTACCACTCTTTTATAGAAATGATGTTATAAGACATTTTGAACATATATAATATGTATCTAATAAATTTTCAATACATAATATCATAGAAGAGAACATATACCCTAGATTACATGTCTCTTATTTTAGAGTAAAATCTCAATATTATTATAGAATCTTGACTACACAATCAATTTCCACATGGGACCAGTTGAGGAAAAAATAGATAAGTAATTCAAGGAGGATTCAAACATTGTATTTTTATTGGAATATCTCATCACCATTGAAAATTCCTAGTAAAGTATGTTCCATAATCCAATATCATATTCAAAAGGACTTGGGAAATATTTCCTTGAGAATACAAACCCCAACCAAGTATAGCATTATTGTTTTATTTAAGAGCCTTTAATCTTGATCTTGTTGTTATGATACATTTCCTTTGGGGGAATTTTATTCCTCATGCATATGATTTTTCTATATAAGATTAAAGTAGCCCTATTTAGGCTAGTAAAAATAAACACAACCCCATTTCTCCCCTCCTTCCCCCACATTATGACTTACCTCTAGCTATTTGTACGTTGGTGGGCCTTCTCACAACCCACTTCAATTAGAAGAGGTTGATGTTGTTCCCAATACTACATTTCCTTTCTAATAATATATTTATATATCAATCATACCATATGCTCTATGAAATTCCCTCCCACCTCCACCTACAATATTACATAGCTCATAAAATTTATATCATGAAGCCTTAAAAGGCTATGGTATTTCACATGTTGTGCCTATCTCTTACCCAACAATACTCAAGCTTGGTTACTAATATAGGTGTTTTATTTTTTATTATGAAGATAAAAACATGAACAATTCAATGCAACACTCCAAGCACCCGTCGATTTCCAAAAATTCAGTCACCTTGGATAATTACCATGAGCAAGAGAAGATTAGGCATGATTTTTGAATTTCACTTGAGTTGCAGAAATATGAACGCACCATGTAGATTCATATGAAATATTTAGAGGGAAAAAATACATTAGTTGAGCTTAAAAAATATTTACTTGAGAATTTTAGTAATGGTAATCCCCTTGAGATTATTTTTTCCTATTGAAACAATTTTCAATAGAGGAGGTCATGAGATGAAAAATTTAGAGTGGAGCGACTATTATTTTGATGATGAAAGCATGTTTTTTCTTATCCAAGAGGATTCAATTTAGTATAAGGTAACACAACATAAAAAGAGGGAGAAATTTTTATTTTACACTAATGGTAATCAATTTAAATATTTTTTGAAAGAAGAGGAAGGTGATCAAGACATTTTGGTTGAATGAAATGATCCCAATTTCTCTACATGTTTGGAACTTGCTACCATACTTAGGTATTGTAACGTTGAAACAATAAGAATATATTAAGACACTGATGTTAATTTAATGGACCCCTAGGGGGATAATAAAATTGACATTGATATGGTAAACTATATGTTTGAGGATAAGGACAAGGGAGAAGCGTTAAAAATTGAGAGATGAGTGTTTTTTAGAGGAAAGAAGAGAAAAACAAGTTAAAGGATATCAAAATCATTCTCTATGAATAAATGAAGATGTGTCTACAAACTTATTATATGGAGAAAAACATAAATAAAATGAGAAAATAAGATAAATCATTCCATTAATTTTGAGAGTTGGGTCTCATATTAGATACTTATCCAGACTAGAGCCTTTATCATAATTTCCACCGGTCATGCTTATTTTATAGCATGAGGGAAAGCATCAAAATTTAGCCCTTACACCTCCAAAAATAACATCTAAATTAGATAGAGGTGTATTTGATGAGGACAAATAATATTATAGACACTAAAATTTGGAAATTTACTCTTTGACTTTATTGGTTTTAACAATGCACTCTTATTAAGATAAACACACTCTTTATATCCCCTCTTAATATATCTCAAGGTATATTTTCTATATTACTTAGTCATACACACTGATATTTTGATAGATTATAATATTCAAATACATAAAATATAGAGATAAAATCCAAATTTACAAGAAGTAAAACTTAAGTTTTCGTGTTTCTCATCCCTAGGAAAAACCTTCTAGTTTGGTTAGGAGTATTTTTTTTTGCTATGGTTGGCATTTATGGTTTTACACTAAGATATCCTCCAGCTTTAATTTTAATTTCACATTCTTTGTTGGGTCCTTTACTCCCTCTAGGTCATATTTATATGATAATTCACCTTTTGAGCCATATAGAAGCAAGCTAACACTGCCTCATTTAAACATCTAGGAATAATATGGCACTACATTGATACACTCACTTCCTACACTTACGAATGGCACACGTGGCTCCCTAAATATTTCCAAATCTTATGCATACTCATAAGGGAAAAAATTACTACAGGTCTAAATCATCATACTAGATTACAAATTCATCTCATTTGCAAGCACTCAATCATCCCTTCTCCAAGAATTTTAACAAGATCCAAACTCAATTCAAGCATTATAAAATAAGTTCAAATTACTAAACCATAGTTAAATTTATTTAGATATAACATGTTGGGTGGATAATAATGTGTGGTTTGGGATTCTCATTAGTATTGGTTTGAGGCCTCTTTAAAATACACTAATGAGAATACCACTAATGATAATCCCATCTTACACATCCTATAGGTAATCAAAATGGTTCACATGCTTCTTCATCTAGCACATGAGCTTTTAAAACCTTTCTTTATACATAATAAGCTCAAATCCTACAATTACAACAAGGTGCATTTTCTTCCCTTCATGTTATGGATTCTAATCAGCTACTTCATAACCCATTTATACCCTAAGTGGATTTAATTGCTTTTATTGCTCCTAAAATTCTTATATATGATGGAAAAGGTGACCCTGTTGAGCATCTTCACTCATTTCAACAAGATATTCCCTAGGAGTATCAATGAATTTGTATTGTAATGGTTTTATGATCTCCTCACACATTTTGTGTGCTCTTTCACTAATTTGGAAAATCAATTCTTAGCACAATTATCTATCAACATTGGGGACAAGGCTTGCACAAATGTTTAGGAAGACCTTTTTTACTTTGAATATTATCCTCATGCTCTAGGATAAGCATGACCAATAGTAACTTTGGATTAGGTCTTGAGAAGTATCTAATTGAACATCAAAATTTCAATGATAATGGGTTAGATTCCCTATTTTGGTTAACTCCTCTAAAAAAATTCTTCATGTTCATCCTCAATATTGTAAAGAATTAAAACATTAAAGTTGACCTCATAATGGTTTGATATTAAAACATTATATCTTCATAATTAAAACTTAAAAACATCTTCATTGGAGAAAATAACAACCTGGAAGCATATATGAGTGATTTGGGAACCATTTGATATGATATTTCAAAAACAGACACCCAAGAACTCTATCATGAATGTCTCATAAATCCCTAAACAATTCTTCTAAAAAATAGAACCAATGTGAAGCTCTGCCGATCCAATAGTACTAACCACTTGTCATTTGGAGGTCTTTGTAATAATAATTGATTGGGCCATTAACAGTAAAGTTGAGCTCATAATTGTTTGATATAAACACAAAGAGAACAACTAAGGTTTAAGATATCCTCTAACACCCAAAAGTTAGGTAGCTCGAGTTGGAGATGTGAAAAATTCCTGAGAACATAAAATATTAGTCATTAGCCTACATGTACCAATGATGATAATTCATGGTCTTGGGAGTGCCAAGGATGATAATCCATGGTCTTGGGAGTTTTAGGTCTTAAATGGAAAAAAAATAAGGAATGGATGCCCCCTAATAAATAATGAGACCTTTAAAACTTGAGAATTATTGATTGGTACATGTGAACCAATCACACGTCATTCAAGATCTTGGGAAGTTGATATCCACTAAGGTGAACGAAGTTGTGAACTCAAGATTAATAGGAAGTGAACAAGTGGATTCAATTTAAGTAGAAATAATTCAATAGGGATACCAATGAGGATGAAATGTATGGTAGAGTGGACATGTATTGTGAGGTTTGATTTGAAGGCCTCATCTAATGTAAAATTAGATTTGGGGACGTCAAAATATTTATCTCATGGTATTCAAACTAGTCCTTGGTTTTTCGGCTGCATATTTTGATTGGAGACACCATTTCACCTTTGAAATGTTGCATTAGATGCATAATCTTTAGGGTGTCACTCAAAGCTTAAGTTTAGATAATACGGTGGTCAGATTAGAAAGATTTCCATGACAAGGTATTTGGGCCTTTTTTGTTGCAAATGGATTAAAAAGGTGCCCAAATAAGTTACAAATCCTCTTAGAATATCCCTTTGAGTTGTTATCAACTTATTGGCCCCACTCAAATGTAGGATAAGAGTTAAAGTAGTTGTTAGACATGAATAAAATTTTTCATTAGTTATTTAAGGGAAATGATGACTAGAACAACCAAGTGGTAACTCAATTGCCAATATTCCTCCTTATTTGATGAGATAATCATTGATAAAAAACCAAATAAGAGTATTTTTATGTTAATGGGGGGCATATTTTAAACTGGGATCAAATCAGTTTGATATCTCATGAGGGTTTATGATAGAGTTTGTTACAAACCATATTCCAGACTATGATCTATGGTTATGGGCATCATTTCACTTTAATATACCTTAGGAATATGCTGGGAGTTTGTTATGAGCATATCATTCTACTTATACACATGGGTGATTTTCTAGAAGGTATAATGGAAGAGATAAACCCAAACTAACATATTACCAAGAATATTTTGATCCATCTTCCTTCCTCCCCTTCTATAAATGTAAAGAATTTTCATTTTTTGAAGGGATGCTTCCTTGAATTTAAATTCACTCTCATCTTTTGAGTATTCATGAGTCTGCAGAACTTGGATCTGGACTTTGTGTAATGTGTTTAGTGCCTTCTCAATCATTGTAGTGGACTGTGCATATTTTAACAAAATTAATATGACTTGATTATGGTTTTTTATACCCCTTTGTCTCATGTTAATTTTTTATTTCCCCTCCTTTCAATTGTTGTATGATGTGTGTAGTCCATACTTGTATGATTATAGTCCTTTGTGTCACTAATGCATGGAGTGGGAGTTTGATTTGGTGTAAAGTTGATTGTGTTCGATCCTTATCCTTTTGTCATTGTAATTTTCCTCTTATTATTCATATCATGGTGATTAATCCCTTTATTATTTGGTGTATCACCATTCTTTCCCATTTTAACTTCCTTCTTCTCCTTTCCCCCACAATTTTTTAGTTAGAAGTAGATTAGTGAGTAAACTTGAGTTATTTAGGTAGGAGTCACCTTCCTCTCAAGCTTTGTTTCAAGGGTAAAGTTTCCAAGCTTGGAATAAATCCAATTTTGTTATTGGAGAGTCTCAATTTCTTAAAAAATAAGTTGATCTTGTATGGGTGTATGCCTTGAACGATAATAGTTTTGGCACACCTTGTAGGATGGTTTTCCTCTTTTTATATCTTGTGAAGTTTTTAAAGTGTTCCTACAAATTTCCTTGATAAAAATTAGCTAATATTTTATGTTATCTTAGCCACCATTGGTTTATGAACGTGATTTTTAAAACATCGATGACTCTACTAGCTCCAATCTAACCCATTTTCTAAATTGTAGGTCATTTCCTTCATATCCCTTCCTGTTTTCACATTCCCATGGTGCATCCAAGAAATATTTATTTCCCTACTTTCAATGTAGGAAGTCCCCTTTACATTAATGTGTGGGATGCGATCCCATCTACCTCTTAGAGATATCCCATATTTCATAGTTGAAACCATGTCAACCCCATGGATCACCTAAAAACATCACACATTTATGTTTAGTTCACCATGTTACCCAAATTGATATAACTATGAGACTTTTGGCCATATCTCTCAAAGGAAAATAGATTATATGGTATAAAAATCTTTCACACAACTTTATTCATACTTAGGATAAGTTTAGTGAACATTTGGAGATGAAATTTAGAGACAAGAGTGACCCATATCACTAATGGAGTAACTACCCGTGATCAAGAGAGCATCAACATAAGAGTTGTTTGATTTCAACATCAAATTTCAAAGAAATTGGGAAAGGGTCCCACTATTGGTAAGAACATCACCTTATTTTACTTTACTTTACCATTTGACATTTTTGGATCCATATTTATTAGATATGACTCAATATATGGGAGGAGTAGATTCCCCTAATAATTTTGGTATCTCCATATTACTAGAAAGAAGACTGATCCAAGAAGGGAAGTCAATTTGTAACACCCTAATGTCTCTAATCCCTGATTCAAACCTAATTTCTAAATATAATTATCAATATCTTGTTGATTAGCCTTTGGAAAATGTCCCTTCTTCCATTACAAGTGATAATCAAGTCATGAATCCTATAAGAAACATGGTTGACTACATGACTATTTTAGAAAGACATCAACCTCCATCTAATATTTTTTAGACACATTAATATCCTTCCATTCCAATTACCTCCTATGATGTGTAAGGTTTCACCCTATCTTCATACGAGACTTTACCTAGACCTCCAAAACATTGTCACAACGACTTGCAGATTTGTGACATCTCACAAGTTGTCCCTATCCTTTATCCAAATCTAACCAAGCATAATTAACCTATAATAATAATAAATTTGGTTTTCTATAGTTTTTGTGATGGAGGAATATTGTAATACCCTAAATAACCCTTAATGCCAAATCATTTAACAAATTTGGAAGGTTATCAAACAAAAGAGGAAATTAGGTATGTTTTTCTTTAAACAATCAAATTGTAGAGACAGGGGCATGTGATGGAAGATCAATTGAATGATACCAAGGAATAGATTAAAGAGGATATGTTTAGAAAAAAATTACCTGAGGAGATAAATAATAGACAACCACTTATAAGGGTTTCATACCTAGTTCATGATAGCTTATTAAGAGGATAAAAATATCCTACACGTTCATTTTCTTCCCATGCTTCATTGCTTACCCTGTTGGCCTTTAGATCCCTGTCTAGCCTGCAAATGAATTCATAGAAGAATCCATCATTGACCACTTTGAAATCTTTCTTGCATGCAGCTACATTAAGTTGTGGGTAGCACTTGAAAATGGGATCCTTTGAAAGAACACCACATCTATCTAGCTTGGAGAAGATGCCTTGTGAAGCTGTAGCGTACACCAAGTAGGAAGTCATTTTGAAGCTGAAAGTACGCTTCATGTTCCGGAGTTGCTCACCAATGTTGTCGATAATGATTTTTGACCAATTGATTATGGAATCAACCTTGTTGACTTCAATGATCTTCATGAAAGCATACATCCATGTACGGAAAGTGTGAGCGTTCACCTCGTCATTAATTCTGCATAACAATTTGGCAACATCATCTACCTCCTACACCAGATTGGACCACAGAAGAGTTCTTGGGAAGTTAGAAGGAGATCTGGGCTTCTTCATGTATCTGTTGTTCATTATGTTCACGCAGTCAACTCTATGCTTCTCCCACCTACTGCTAGCATCTTGAATGCTAATGGAAGTCACCACCTTTCGAGGCGGAATCTTTGAGCAATAATTGATGAAATCTGTGTCCAACTGAATTATTGTTTTCCCCGTAGCACCTGCACTGATTTGGATGAAGGATGGTAATACCTAGCACACTCCATAACAAACTCTAGAAACTGGGTTGTGTATGGAAAGGTTGCAGCTCGAATAATTCCACTGCTTTTAAATGCACGCATGAGTGAAGTCTTTCCCGCTCTGGATCTATCAATCAATTCGGAAAGAGGTTCCGGACCTAAATCTGTGTCTCCTATGTCTGTAAATTTGGAAGTGATGCATGACTCCATTGTGCTTTCTTTTTCATCCCTCTTTGCCATGGCTTTGTCTATCTTTGTCTGAATAATTCTTTTTCTTCTTATTCGGCCGAAATTCTTCAAAAATGGTGCAAATTTGGATAATTCTTCAGATTTAGAGGATATATTCAATATATTGGACATTTATTAAAGCTCTTTTTCTTTTGTAAAGCACCTGTAACGAATTCCTATAATTAATTCAGACAAAGATGGCAACCGGAACATGAACAATGAGTTTTAATTATAAAAATCTGCATAATTCAAGCCTGCTGCCCCAAAAATTGATGTTTTGTTTGCATGCAAAGTGAGCATGAATTTTTCCAACTTCACCTAAGCACCTGTATCACTTATGTAAACAATTATCTAGACACAAATAAACTTCCTTCAACCTATGCGCTAAAATTGGAAGCTTTTAGCATTGATTTCACCTTCTTTTGAGCAAAAATCCTCTTCAAATGGGGTGCACTTTTCCTCTGGGCTGCACTTCTTTACCTGTGAATTAATTAATTCATCCTTATGGCAGCCCCTGCTTATATAACCCTTGTATTCTATAATTAATTAATGCCTTTGCTATTACTGGCAATTAATTAATTAATTAATGAGCTTCACTCTTCAAATAGGGCACCTATTTTGTGCATGCTTATGACTGCCATTAAATAAAATAAATTTATTTTATTTTAGACTTGTACTTCCACTTAACTCAAGCCTCACAATGTGCTTTGACCTTGGCCACTGAAAATAGGAATTAATTTAATCATTTAATACTTTTAAAAGTATTATTTCTCTCCCAAAAGGGGCGCACTTTTTGACATGAAGGGGCTGCCATTAAATAAATTAATTTATTTAGTTTTAGAATAGTCTATTTTCAAACACATTTTTTCCTTTAACTTCAGTTGACTTTTCCACAAGCCTGGGTGCCTATTTTGGGTGAATAATTAATTAAATTAATCAATTTAAAGGCTATCTTTACTTCTCCAAAAGGGGCGCACTTTTTGACACAAAGAATTCTATTTTTGAGAAACACATGATAATGAGATTTTTTACCCTACAAGGCAGCCCTGTAAATCCCATGATTCACTTAAGTCACTTGTCTTTCATAATGGGATTATTTACCCTGCAAGGCAGGCAATAAAATCCCATGATTCACTTAAATGATCTTTCTTTTATTCCACAATGGGAATTTTTATCCTGCAAGGCAGGTAATAAATTCCCGCCTGCCTTTTGCCTCTAATTTTCCCATTGTCACTTAAGTGGCATTGCTTTCATGGGAAAAAAGTACCCTGCTAGGTAGGTACAAAATTCCCACCTACCTACTGCTTCTAATTTTCCCATGATCCACTTCAATTCTTCTTTTTCCAAAAATGCGGCCAGCCTAGAAGAGGCTTTTTTGTGCAAGACTTCATCTTTTCCCAGTGAACCAGACCTCCGATGGCGACTTCCTTCTGGCATAACATGTGTATATAATCCCCAATTACTCCAGGCCAAAAAGGAAGCCAAAATAGAAAAGGAATTGATCCAGAGAAATTTCACGAAAAAGGAAACGGGAAAACACAAAAACACAAAAAGTTGCCAAAAGTCACAAATAAAGTGCAGAACTCATTCCTAGTTAAAACCCTACTGGTATATAGGAATAATGATATGTACAATCACAAAAGGGTTAAATCAGAGCACAATTTGCCTCAAACAGAGCTCAAAATAATTAAATACAAATTTCCCGCACACAAATCCTGATGACAGAATATAACAATTTTGAGCATCTGGGTATTTGGCGAAAATGGCTACTATGGCTCTTTGGGAATATCTTGACGCAATACAAGAACTTTCTGGAAATAAAAACACAAAACGACCCATTATTTTAAAAGTACAAATTTTTTTCGGATAGAGTAGTCACAGATTTCAGGATGAAATCTAGGGACACCAGTCAGCACCAAGCAAAATTTCATTTTTGGGGGTTTTTAATGCATTATAAAGTTATCAGCAATCTTTCTAGGAAGCCTATCATTTGGAGATAGAAAATAGTACAAATTTTCTATAAAAAAAAGTAATGAAAATAATATTGTGAAAGATTTTTGAGAAACCACTATTGGGAAAAATATCTGTGGAAAGCAATCAAAATACTAGATTTGGGAAAGTTAGGGTAGTAGACTCCCTAGAAAATTACTACTGCAGTTGTAACCACTTCTACTCAGGATGCTACATCCCCCTAACATGTTCATAGTGGCGAAAAGGAGACTGGCAAGTTTAGGAGGGGTGGATGTTAACATCATTGTTCATATAACGTAGTATGCAGTAGTTTGTATTATGTAAAATGGTTAGCATACATCTTCCAACTATGCATTTGTATAGGCATGTTTATTTTTTCATTAGTTGAAGCTAGTTCTTGTTTTGATACGAGAGGTGATTGTTAATTGTCCAACCAGAACACCTGCATAGAGCCTTCCTACTTAATAAGGGTTCATGCACATGTTTGGGGAGGTCTCTCTTTTATTATCCATGATTATATTGTTGTATATGTTCTGGAGAATCCCTCTATATATGCTATGTTATATGAATAAAGTGCCAAGTGTTTATTTCAATCTCTACATTTTATTGAATATTTCTTTTTGGATTTGGTTGTTATTTCGCTATAACAAAGTTTATAAATGTCACCTTTTTTTTCCTTTCTTATTCTTTGAGTTTTGTATGCCTGTAAATGCAAAAGGGAAAGACAAATTTTTTAAACTTGATTACAAGCATTTAAGAATTAAAATCCAAAACGCTTCATAACAACATATAAGGTTTTACATGAAACTACTTTCTCTTGTGTAATATTATATCGAAATAAAGGTATCGACCATCTCTTGAGAGAAACATCCTAACTTAAAGATGAGAAGTTTGATTTTTTTAAAATATATATCGCAATGAGATTCCCCTATGGGGTAAAGCAATACATCACTAAATAAACATTAAAATATTGATCGTCGTATTGAGATAACATGAAAATAAATTAAAAGCCTTAAAACATTATATTCTTACCTCCATAATAAGCAAATTATGAAGCTCATTCCAACCCTCTGCAAAATGTACTTTTGAGTAGTCAACCCTTCTCCACCAGCCAAAACTTTCATACATATGCAACACAGATACAAATGCTGACAAATAGTTGATTTGATTCTTTAGATGGAATAATAATAGATAATGCATAAGAAAAATAATTAACCTTAAAATTTTGATAATATGGCATATCAAATACTTGGAATTTATCGACATGGCCCCATCAAGGTTCTTACAAGATATAAGTAGTCATTTCCTGAATTGCTATAAGGCAACAATGTAGTATCTTCTTACTAAAATTGTCGAAATGCAAATCTTTACTAAAACATAATTGCAATACGAATTTACAAATGAACATTACCAAAATAAGGTACCCTTGCAATTGTTTCCAAAACATAGAACCTTGAATAGTGTCTCTCACTATAGAAAGCATCTAAAACTTTGATGACCAACTCCTAGAAGCATACACAATTTTTAATCAATTTCTTATAAACGAAAAATTTCATCAAGCAGTTTAAAATCTTCATTGATTATTTTGCATCCAAAGAAAATAGGTGTGAAGCAAATGACAGATATTTTACTGCACTCAAAACAAAAAATCAATTGATGAAGCAATAATACAATTCAGATCACAATTCCCAATGCATCAAAACTGAAATTCTTCAAACGAAGTCAATTTAATAATGAGTATGAAAAAAATGTCTAGATTTTTTACTACACAAATGAAGGCCTAAACAATAAGCAATTTGATTTACATAAAATGATTACATAACAATAGAAATTCAAACAAGCATTACAACAATCAAAACAATCTTCTTAATCACTTCATGTTTACTGATGAAACAAACTAAAAACAGAAGATAAAAGATTGAGTAGACTCCAAGCATTTGATTTTAATATTGAGTATGTGAAGGGAAATCATAATGTGGTTGTGGATGCTCTATCAAGGATGCCACCTTCATCTTCTTTAGAGGATGTGGGACTTCTTAATGAAGTTAAAGAAGAAGATGGGACAATGGATACATTAGGTTTGCAATTTCTTGGGGATAAACAATTTTGGGAAGGGAAGACTTTAATGTCCCCTTTTCCCACTTGAGAGCTACTATTTGGACTTCTTGCCATTCCTTCTCCATGGCAAAGAAGTAAAGGATTTGGAGAAGAACATTGAGCTCCCATTTGCTTTTGTTTTTCTAATTTTTATGCTTTCTTTTTAGTGTTTTCCCTCTTATACCAGGTCGGCTGAGTGAAAGAAAAATAAAGGAAGCTAATGAAGGAATAGAACATCTCTTATGGGTCGACCTTACCTTTTTAAGTTTTGGCGCCAATGGAGGAATATAAAAGGAGTCTTGAGACATCATTTGAACACCAAATTTTTGGCGCATTTTCCTAATATTGGGCATTGAGAACTTATTTCTCCATGTTCTTCCACTTGAGGATGAAAACCCTCTTGTGTGGCTTCCTAGAAGGATGAAAACCCTTCATCATTGCTTGGTTTTGAAGTTAAGGGAAGATTTGAGGAGAACATTCACTTTCAATTTTTTTTTTTTGCTTCCTACATGTGGAGTGACCTACCTGAGTGTAGGTTTTGGTGGTTTAGAGGGCATAAAGCTGCATTTTCAGTTCATAATCTATTTTGTCATATTTATTAAGGCTGGAATCTACATTCTCTTGATTTTTGAGGGTTTCTAGACACATAATTCATAAAAAAAATTTGGCTACTCTTAGCTAGTTATTTATTAATTTTTAGCAGTGTGTGGATTCATATTTCTCGTTGTTTACGGTTCTATTCGATGCCTAAAATATATATTTAGATTGTGGCAAGGTTATTTGAAGTCAATTTGGTGTTTGCATATATTTTCATATTGTTTCTTGGAGAAATCAATTCGTTGTCGTTTATTTCAGACTGTTGGTTATAGAAATCAAATTTGGTTAATCGGTGATTTGTCTAATTTTCCTTGGTTGTTGGTCTAATCCCTTGAAAGGGCCATTTCATAACAGCTATAAATTACTTGGGATTCCATCTAATTCAACACTAAGATGGTTAGGAGTGTCTTCACTAGTGGAGCTTCATCATTATCATTACCATGCAAGGAAACCTTCTTAAATTACAAATGGGTACAGTTGTTCATGACTGAAAATATTGTGACCAACAATATAGAAATGATACAAATATGACAAATCCATGCAAGCTTCAGTAATATGATTGAAGTAGAGGTGGTAGGTATGCATACAAGGACTGCAAACTCTTTGTCTTCAGCTGCAATCCCATATGCTCCCCATGTGATTGGGTGAAAAACAAACTTAGTTTCTCTTTTCTTTTAATACATATACCTGCACATGGAACAAACTTATTAAAGAAAACAAGAGTAAACCTCATCATTGCTTCTTCTTGCCTCATGGATATGATGTAAAGTTCTTTTTCAATGTTTGCAATGGTCTCATATTCTTCCCTCAAGTGATGGATGTTCAAAAGTTCACTCAAGATATCCAAACACAACTATAACCATGTGTTTTGTTCCCCAAAATCTGAAGGCTAGTGCTTGGGATCCTTCTTAATATATATGAAAACACATCAACAATGATAGTAGATTGCAAACCCTTCAACTTCATGGCTAGATGCTCATCTCTAGTTTTCAAAAGAATGGATAGGGAGCTGAAATTATGTATAGATCATAGAAGAAGATAAATTCAAGACTACGTGTGTGATGGAATGGGGCTCTTTTACATACAATGTTATGTTGTTCAGATTGAAGAATGCATCAAAAATATTTTCATTCATTGTGGTTGAAGCCTTTATATATTTTATTCATAATTATTTGTAAGTATATTTGGATAATTGGACCGTGTATGGTTTGTTATGATATCATCATGAGAATTTGTGCTTGACGACTGAGAGATGTAAGCAGTTGTAGATCTCATTCAACTTGAATAAATATCCTTTTATAGTACCATATAGTACTTTGTTGGTGCGTGTTATCTATAAGGAAGGCATGTTGTTTGCCCTCCCAAAAGTAGTAGTGACTCAGTACTTGGACGTGCCACGTATACAAAAAGATATCTATGCATTTTTGGGACATCACGAGTATTATAAGAAGTTCATAAAAAACCTTGCATATATAGCCAACATCTAGAGGAGTAGTTGAAAAGGAGAGACCTTTTAGATAAACTTATTAGCAACAAGGAAATTTTGACACACCGAAAGACAAACTAGTGAGTGCACCAATTTTATAGTTTCTTGATCGGAAGAAGCCCTTTCATGTCCATGTGGATGCGTCTGGAATAGTGATCAAAGTAATACTTGCACAATTAGGAGACGGCAAGATTGACCACCGTATTTATTTTGTGAGCAAAAATTAGTCAAATGCAAAAAAATAATTATAGTACAATTGAGTATGAGCTTCTAGGCATGGTGTATGTGCTACAAAAGTTTCGACAACATCTATTATCCATGTCGTTTGTCTTCTACACAAACCATGAGGATTTGAAGCATTTGTTGAATAAGTTGGCTTTACATGGTCGTATATTTCGATGGATGATATTGTTTCAAGAGTTTAAGGTGGTGGTAAAGCCAAGAAAACTATACGCAGGAAACAATCATTTATAACAGATTAACACTAGAAAAGCGCAAACTGAATAAAGTTTCTCAATCCAGAAGCCTCATCCAACCATGGTTCCTTCTTCCACTTCTCATCCTCCTAAATACCATTATGTCACCTATCGTAAGCCACAATGGAATTTGTTCTATGAGCTCAATGCCATGACTTGCAAAATACCTTTGACATAACTCATGTGTACTCCTCCACAACATCAAAGATTCCTCATACAACAGCTCTATCACTTAGAGGATTCCTTCAATGAGGTGGAGGAACCTCCCTCTATGTAATGTCCCTTTCTAGGACTGAAACTGAAAAATAGGAAACAACACCAATCCCACTTGAGAAAAATATGATTTTTATAACAGCAGATCTAAAAAATGTCAAAAAACCCTAGCAGTAAATCGTATAGGGACTTCAACTCATCATACAACCATGTAATATAAGTTAAAAATGCTTATAAATAATAAATACAATCACGAAAAAAATTGTTAATCCATTTTACATCAAAGAAATGGAGAAAAGAAGTGATTACACCCAGCTGCAATTAATTTTATGACAGCAGCAGTGTAGCCACAACCAAGGGCTAGAAATAGCTCTTAGACAACTCCTAAAATAATAAAAATCTAGATTTTGTCCTTATAAAATATGAGGAATTGAATGTTGTAAACCAAATATGGAGAGATCCTTTGAGTCACTGTAAACCCCACTCCTAAGAAATTTTCCTCACTTGGAAAAGCTGAATTATTGGCTTAATATGCAAAGAAAAGATTGTTTTCACCTTTAGAAATTAGTACAAGTCCATCCATGCAAAAATCAAACCATACATCCATCAAAACACCTCCAAATCACTCATGATGCAAGTGACCTAGGGCTAGATAAAAAGATATTGGCTCCAAATACCTTAAGATATTTAATTATACTAAATATCCTTCCTTAAGGGTTTTTTTCCTTGATGAGAGAGATAGGAAAGAAACAACCTTTACCAAGAAGAAATGATAAGATTCAACATGACATAATAATGTCCAAACATCCTCATTTTATAACATAAGGGGTGTTACATTATAGCTTATGGCCAACCCTATAATATTATATTCTATTTCTAATTTGAGCATATATGGTCACCAAACAACTAATTAACTAAGTAATTTATTTCATCTATTGGAGCTCTAAGCATCCAATAGGAATACAACATAAAATAGTGAAATATTTCCTAAAACTAATCCAGATATCTTCAGAAAACTTTCCTCTAGCTCCAAATCTTTAGTCCCATGAGAAAGGAATGTGATAAGGTCTTCTGTAGTGACTAGCTCAGAAAAGGGGGACATTATAGTCCTCTCTTCCCAAAATTCCTTTCCCTCAAGAAATTGTAAGCTCTCGTGCTTCAATTTGATCCAAGCTAGCAATCTAGATCCGTTACCGGTCAAGTGGAGAAGCCTTTGCAAGAACATGCCTTGGTTACCATCCTTCTCCACTCTAGAAATAAGGGATGTCTTCAGTTGCAATATTCTACTTATTTTCAAATTTGCACATAGAATAATCATGTTAGATAAAATAGAGGCTCTTATTAGCATTTCCATATGCTCCATAGTTCGGTGGATCAATCCTCTCTTAGGTGCCTTAGGTCTCTCTCCTCTTTTGATTGGTTGGTAGGTGCCCATACAAGTCAAAATACAACTATGTATGAATGTCATTAGTACCTTCACACATGGGTGACCAATGCATTTTGTGTCAATAAGACCCAAACACCTAACAATCCTTCACTTGCCATGCCAATTACTGCTGTAATGATGCATTTCCCTCTCCAAAGGGAAGTTAACAGTGACTGAAACCATCCCCTAAGGTGATGGATACATATCCTCAAAGAGGGCTGCCCCAACAACTATCCAAAACATTGCTGGATTTTTATTTACAGCAATCCATAGAGAAAGAAAGGAGCTGGGAAAATAATGATCAGCTGGTAAATACATAAAATCAGACCCCTCTCTAAACTCAGTTGCATTTATGGGACCATGGCCCTCATCTTTCCTTGCCACCAAGCTCCCTTCACTCATTCTGATATGAAATATGATTTTTTTATTCCGATCCGGAAATCTGGTCCTTCACCATAATATTTGATGTTGAATTTTTCCAACAATTGAGACCAAAGTACTCCACAAACAAGAATAAATTCAGTTGGGATAATTTTCAAGAAAAAATCACATGCCTTGTGCTTTTCTATGAGGAATGACAGTTGTACCTTGTTCCTTTTGCAATGCACAAAAATGTCATCCATCATGTTGATCTCAAAATCAGATCTTCTTCCCCTTTTGCAGCCCACAATGACACCCAATTCAAGTGCATAAAAACAAGTTTGACATTGCATCAAAGCATCTACACACTTTTTGCAACACCATTCGTTCCTAGCCTTCTGTTTTCTTGGTGCAAGCTGATCATGAAGATTAAAAGATAAAAATATCACAAAATGGAACCATGCATCATAGTCATCATGATTGTTATTCTTTTCTCTCCTGTTCTTTATTCCTTCCACAGAACCATAGGTTAGCAACATATGGGAAAGAAAATCAGAATTATTATTATACATATGATGCCTCAAGCATGCCATGCTAGAATTATTCCCAACTTTATACAAACTCGTCAACTTTCTTTCCTTCCATAAGCAAAGAAAGGAAAAATCAAAATTAAAATTTTTACCTTCACCTTCCTTGAGCTTCAAGGATTTACCCAAATTCCAAGGATGTAAATAATCTACGTAACCCTTCACCATACATCTTCTTCTCTCCATCAACATGTTTAAAGCAGCCTCTATCTTGAAGCCCAAACTTGTGACCAAGAGTTTGTGATAACCATCCAAAACATGACGATGAAATAGGAAACAAAGAATCTGGAATATGTTTGCACCTTGGGTTGTCATTGGAAAACATTCTCATAGGCATTGCTTGGGAGAAGTTTAATGAATCCTTGGCCAAGATTCTCCTCCCAACCTTTCTCCTCTACCTCCTTAGCATAGATATGATCATCAATGCATGAGAATGACAAATATCGATGCAATAGACTCTTGTCATGATAAAACAAAATATCAAAGGGCTTACCATTGTTTGTTGGTCTGAAAATTACAGCGGGTTGAAGGTGGTCATGGGCACCCGAAAATGTATTATTTCCATGGGTGTATCTCATAACAACTTCATTTGGAAACTCCACTTCATATATCCTCCAATATTCATATTTTTGTCCAATTATAACCCTAGTTTTAGCTTGTTAATCAAGATGTACAACCACTTGCCATGGTTTACAATGGAGCCTCAACTATGACATATTGTTATTATTTTCATCAAATGGCGTAAGACAACAAAATTGAATTGTTGTAGAAGAAAGCAATGATTTTAAAACACCTCCATACCGTTGGTCATCCCCGATATGCTTAACTCTTATTGTCATATGAGAATTTCTTGGGTTATCTCCAACATTCACTTCATCATCTTGCTCCTCATGCTTCCCTTCATCCTTTTGCTCATGATCTCAAGTTCCCTTGAAATTTTGCCACATGTAACCATTAAAAATAAAAGGAATATCATTAATAATCAAAATTTTACCTTCCATTTTGATAAGTTCTTGCTTAGTAATTTCTCCATCCTCTAGTGCTTTCATGGGGTTGTAAGGAAAAATAGTCAAGGGATCAGCTTTGACAATGGCAGTGGGTACTTCTAAGGCTTCCAAAGGCTGATCCATCACCATAAGTAGTTGTTGCAATGCTTCTTCCTCTTTAGCATGGTGGATACCTTCCTCTTTTGTCACCTTGAAAGGGTTATTATAGAGGGAAGTTGTATCTTCGAACTTCATCATAGCTTCTCCACCTTGTAGCTGATTCGCTACATGTTCTTTGACTTGCTTCTTCAGAATGGAGGGTTTTTTCCCTCTTCAACTTGCACCGTGGATTTTTTTGTTTTGTTGATTCCTTCATAGGAATCCTCACGAGGAACTATCCTCTCTTTGTCTTCTATCACATGCTTCTTTGCCATCATTTTTCCTTCATCGTGCATGCAACCATTAGATGCCAAAAAACCATCATCAAGTACCAATATGTTCATACATTGTAGATCTGATCCTTCTAATTTCATAGGAGACTTTGCTACCATATATGCCTTCAACATTTTTGAAAATTGATCTAGAACACCTTTGGCTAGCGTATGGGTAATACATGATGTTTCTTGTCTCATACGTTCCTCAAGTATAGACAATAAATGTTGAGGGGCCTTGTGTTCATTCAAAACCAAAGACATGATAGTTTATATTGTAACCCTTATATTTTTTGAATGATTATCATGTATGATAGCAAAGAATACTTCTAACATATGAAGAATAAGATCTAACATTGGTATACAAGATCTCACCAAATTAAGGGTTTGTGATGTCCCAAAGCCTTTGAAAGCACTCTATCATGAGCTCAAAGACTTATTCCATGGTGGTGTCACTATATGGAAAACTCGGGGCTATGATCCTTGTAACTTCACTAAAACAAGTGATAACCATGAGCCTCACATCCACCTTATCATGTCTCAACAGTTCGTATCTAGCCAAATGAGTTTCCAAAGAGTCCATTGCTAAAAACATGGAGCCATAATCTGATTGTCCTACCATGGACAAACAATTTGCCGCTTCCTTCAAAATACTGAGCAAAACATCTTTTGAGAGGTGCGGAGGATCAATCCATTTCCCCAATTTGTAAAACTACATTTTCACTTCTCCTTCGCTTGTTAACTCCATGATTCATAAACTATATCCAGATCTACAAACACAAACCCCCACAAGAGTAGAGGAAATTTGCTCCGATACCACTGCGATGTCCCCTTTTTAGATAAGGTAGGAAATGGATAAATACTTGTCAAAATTAGGCAAAGAATGGATAAACCCTTTTGTATCAACCTAAAATATCCCAATGTCAGCTATTTCAATCCCAAATGGAGTTGGAACTAGCCAAGGTGGTGGGATAGATTGAAAGAAAACAATCAGAATTTAAACACATTCAAATCAAATTTTACAACGCTGGAAAACAATTAATAATCAAACCCCAGATTGTTGCAACTTCTAAAATTATTTCTTGCTTAACCAACCAAGCAAAAGCCTTCAAACTTTGGATGCTAGTGCAATAAAATATGGGAAATATGATCATGTAATCCACTTGTACCCAACTATAAGAAAAGTATCAGATTTTTGCAAAAGGTTGGTCGCCCAAGCCATAAAATATTGTTCACTAAATAAATAATTTCAGCTTCTATACTCATCCAAATAATCACTAAATTACATGTATGCACTCACAAAAATATGAGAAACTAGATCTGAACTGAAATCATATTTTTTTAAAAATCAAAATGGGTCGCAAACCTCTCTTTCTCAAGTTGTTATGGCTGGAAATAACCAACAGTGACCAGCGAAGAGAAAAGGACCATAACCAATGATTTTCACCCTTTAAATTTGGCACAAAAGACTAAAATAAATTAAGCAACAATGGCAGATCTGAAATTCACTTGTTTAACTCTCAAAACATGCAAACAAATTCATATTTCCTTCAACAATCAATTCACTAGGGTTATAAATACTTTGCCAAGAAATTCACCAAACCATAGATGCAACACACACACTAATGGATCCTTATCAAAATCAGATCTACTTCAATTCCAAATCAAATGAGAGAGAGAGCACAATGAAGAGCTAGGGAATAAATCCCATTTCTCCAAGCATGGAGAGACATAAATGATCAAATCAACATCCCCAAATGATGGCCATGCAACCTCCTTTTATAACATAAGGGGTGCAACATTCAAATGACCGACCTTTTCCCTTTTGGAGGGAAAACTAATAAAACTTAATTAAAATATTAAAAGACTCACGTAATGTGCACTTTATTTAATTTCTTAATTTAATATTAAGAAATTATATGCTTATGTGCACTTTTTAAGACTAAATAAGACTCCCACTTGTAGTGCTAGGCATGCTAAGGGGTTATAATGCAAATAAGAGTATATGCATATACCCTTTTCAAGATATAAACATGTACATGTAGTTGCATATAGAACTACGTAGCAAGGTTTGTTCCTCGTCTTTGTAAACCGTTCACCATTTTATGACTTATCCTACTGATAACACATACTGAAATTGTTGTGTGTGACATACTTCCCCCCATAATGAATCATCATCCCAATTATTTTTACTCATTAATTGCAATAAAAATATCCAAACATATAATTGTATCTAATCACTTCAAGATCAGAAATCATCATTTTCATTTAAAATCTTGCAATGTTTAGATCCAAATTCAATTTTATTGTGTGTAATAACCTTTCAACCAGAAAAAATATCACCCAATCATAAATATGACAAAATTTTCTTCATTACAGCCAATCATATATGTAATATTATTTAATATATATCACATAGTAAAAACCATGTTATTTTTTACAAAAACAAACAAGGAAAACATGATTTTTAACTCTACCTTGTCTCCCAAAATTGTTTTTATTTCATTATTTAGTTGTATTTTCCAGACCATTCCTTGTGAAACTTCCCTTATTTTAAATTACATTCAGTGATGCTCTGCTCTACAACTGGTCTTACCTAATAATTGAATGGTTTTGCTTGTTTCTTCTAGAAATTACAACATTTTTAGTTGTTGTATTTCTTCCTGAAATTTCAAATTTTCTTCCCTTTTCCTTTCCATCACCTTTTTCATAAAATCCAATGGTGAAGAAGAGATAATAATTTTATTATATTCTCTTATTCAAAATTGATTGCAGATCTTGTTCTAGCCTTTTGGCTTGAATTCCAAATATTGCTTTCTTACTAGACAATCCACACCTATCTACTTCATCCACCCTATTTGGGTTTTAATTTCATGTTGGATCTTAGTTCCAAAATATGCTATCAAGACAAATCAACAACCAAACAACTTCCTTGCTGATTGTTTTCAATAATTTCAAGTTGTTTTATTTCCAACTGAACATTTTCACCCATTACCAGCTACCTTGAGGAAGCTATACGGTTCTAGGATTCATGAAGGAAAATTAGCATTTTATCTAACTTATTTACCACCGAATCCACAACATAATTTTTTATGGTTTGTTTTCCATGGTTCATCCTTCGAATATCCATTGTTTTAGTTAACAAATTAAGATATTCGTTTAGCATAAGGACCCAATTAGTGTAAGAGTTGAAACCTTCAACTCTAATACCAAAATGTAACACCTCTTTTTAATGCTTCAATGGAAACTAAGGGAAATTTTATATATATAATCACTAATTATAGTTAATTCCTTCAATAAATTTAACACGTAGTCATTAAATTCTAGCATACATGAGTTATAAATTCCTTAAGTCATCTTACGCTGAAATGAGTAACATCATTTACAACAAACGTTGAATTGTTTCAACATCATTTAACTATCTTGATGCCTTTAATGATTAATATATTACAATAGATTAATCCAAAATTAATTAATATTTAGAATCTAACTAGATAATCTATGATAACCATGTGCAACTGCAAGGGTTCAGATCCTACTCGATCCCCTCAAACACTCATTATGAGCCAATATGCCCAGTATATCATTTGGATAAACCTTTTAAAGTTCCAGATAACTATGTGTATCTTCATAGTGTAGCCTCATGGGAATTAAGCAAAAGAAATGCTGAAAAATAATGCAACCATTCATTTTCAATACTATGACCATAGTTTTAGAGCATCACACTAGCTATCTTGGTTTCGTGACTACATATAAGCCATATTTGTCTACATGTCACCTCACAATTTTCTCAATGCATAGTATCTTTATTCCTTTCCATTCTTAACATTGTTTCACATATTAGGTAAATATTTATTTAGTTACTGTATTCACACAAATGAAGCCACAATTAACACAACTCAACATCTGGGTCATGCAGCTCATGCCCACACCACTTTGGGATCCTTATAGAGTAAGGTATGATCATGTAATGACCTAAGTCATTACATGTTAATCCCTTTTTCTATAGCCATCCCGAACTAGTATGGGTATGACTCGCAAGACACGAGTGTCATGTTATGATTTCGTACTAGCATTTATCAGTTATTGAGTTATCTAAATCAATTTACGAGCATGCAACAAATATTTCCCGTTAAGCCCTATGATGGTAATAAGACTAAATCAACTTGGAAAACCTAAGAGAAAGGTTGCAACTATGTGATGACCTTCATCATCGCACACCATTACCCTTTTTGTAGCCATTCTAAGCTGACTCAGTTGGGGTACCACTGTGTTACTTTGCGACTCATATTTGCAGCATTAATCATTTCATAGCTATATGGTCATTACATGAAAGATATATTTAATTAATTAAGCACCATTAATTAATGATCACATACAAAAACAAGGTACCATTGACCATGACTATCTCCCCGTGTTATTGCAACATTTGGTTGCTGATATCGACGACATGATTAATCACTATCATATGATTAATAAATTTTTAGTTATCTTTTTAAGGCATAATTAAACATGATGATCTTTTTCATAATTTTATAGTACATCTTAGCAATATTAAAATGTTTTTCATACTAAATAATTTACAGTAAATCTGAACAATTTTTTGGTGTTGTGTCATATTGTTTCGACTAAACATTCAACAATAATCATGTCTTAATGAAGTAATCATCAAACTATACTTTCATTAATTCTACAATCACATTCTATCATGAATTTGGCATTATAAAACTTTATAATAACACAAGTATGATGTAAAACAACATCTTATATATTCATCAATGGAGGTTAAACCTTGACAAGTACATAATGGCAATGAACATTAAACATGGAATCTGGGTGACCCTAAATCACATTGCAAAGCATATGCTTTTCACCTTTAAACAAATATAATTATATTTATTGTATTAGTATGAAATAAGACAATAATAATCTCAATGCATCATAGACCAATATTTTTCCAATTAGATATACTTCACAAACCTGCAAATCTCAAAAATGATTATAACATGGTCATTTCCAACATATCTGGCACGGAAATACAATTTCTTGTCTAACTAATTTGTTACGAAGTAATGAAGTATTTAATCTCATTTCTAAGTTTATTTCATCGAGTACTGCCATTTTCATAAAAACATCAAAACTCAAGCACAACATTCATAGAAATATTAATAGGTACATTTTTCAGTCACACATTAATGCATACATTCCCTTTTAGTTCATCTCAACAATATATCAGATTTTAAGTACAAATTTCATCCAACACTATTTTCCTTTACTAACAATACGGAGTTAATGCAACTATTCACATTGACCTTTTTAGCATATCAAATGGTTCCATGCGGTAAAAAACCCCGTAATAAGGAGTCTTCTTCATGACCAAAGGTACACCATGCTTATAGAAAATGGCAATATGAATCAGTTTCCACTTTCCAGTTTGATATTTTAACAATTACCAAACTATATTCTAATCCATTTTCAAATTAGTACTTAAGAATTTACCATACAAGTTTCACACCCCCCATCAACTTTGGAAAGTTTATTATCAAATATACTTATAAAAAGTAAGATATCTACACATACCTGAAGCCAAACTTGAGAGCAAGGTAATAGTAATTAGAAATGGAATTAACAAGTGTTATTCATCACTAAAATCCTTCAAATTATAATATATTTATGAACTATGATTTTATTCACTCTATAAATATTAGTATTCACGAGAAGAAAAAAATTGGACACCCAAAATGGTTTCCTAGTCTTTAACAAGTATGGGCTAGGAAAACTAATAGATCAAGTGAATTCAATATGTGTTTGGGCATAAGGATCAATATTAATTATAGGTGATTCCACATAGAAATTTTACAAATCTTCCCTTGATTTCATAAGAACAAACAATTGCATATATGAAGTTGATAAAAAGTTAAAATACCCATAAAAAATCACAATGGAATTCCTGAACCTCTTACATGTTGGAAGAAACCTTTGAAAAGTATCAACCCAGGTAAAACCATTGATTTTAAACTGAACCCAACATTTGAATAATTCCATTCAAAGTAACAATCGACACCACACTACTTCGTAGCTATGATTAATTTCTTAAATAACCGTCCAACGAATGATCTAAATTGGGTTTACCTCCCCATCAAACACAATCATATTTTAAGCTGCAAATCCAGCCAACACTTCAACATATTTTAACAAGGGAAATTAAGCTCAATGAAAATTGAAGAGGGATAACCCAAAGAAAATATAAACCTGATATTTAAAAAAACCAAATCTAAGTAGAGGGCCAACCTTATTTAAAAGAGGGTGATGTGTATATATTTTCCAAATAGACCAAGGGTCAATCAACCTTTTTAGGTCGGGATATGGCTTGGTATGACATCCCATAAGAGGATCTTTATGCAAGTGACATGAGCAAGCTATCTCTTTAAAAATCACATCCATCATGAAAGGTCCTAAACAAATAAATGATAAACAAACCTTGTAATGTCTTAACACTAGAAAATTGATATTATATGATCATTCCCAATTATTGGTAATAGATAGAAAGCTCAAATAATAAAAAATAGCAATACTCAGATTGAGATATACAACTTGGTGTATAGTCTTTATCACCCCAAATACACTTGGAAAAATTTACTAATAATAATAAGCCTTGGATTTGACTAAGAAAACAAAAACTTAAGATGTGTGTAAAACAGTCCTTACTTAAACAACCATAAGGCATATATCATAGTTATAAAAACGATCGCAAATAGTATATAAAGTTCTAAAATCAATGATAATAACCCATTTACAGTATCTATGATCACTTTTTGTTGGTCATTCAAACATGCACCCACATCTCAGATCTGGAAGGGCTAAGCTATTTGAGACCACAATGGAATCATCCCCAAGATGTGGGACCTTGTGCACTTGGGACAGATCTCCAGATAAGGTTGGTTCCTCTACCTACCTCTAATGCTACTGCTACTCCTAATGCTGAAAGAAAATTCTAGACTAAACATGCCAAGGGACCAGGGATAGAAGGATGTGTAGAAAGGGGAAATCCTAAGCTAAGGAAGGATAGCACCAGGGAAAGGGTCGATCTCTCTCCATGAGCGGTGAAGGAAACAGAGAGGGTGTGAGAGAAGAGGGCAATGGCAAGTGCCATAGATCAACATGCGGGCTCATCCCTTCCAGCATGTGTACAACACATGAACACGAGGACTGTAAGTAGGAATATGCACAACATGCCAGAAAACATGCAAACAGAGAGGCAAGATGCAATGAAAATGAGAAAGGGAAGACAAGAGTTCCACAAAACATGATTTTATTGCTTAAGGGATGCACAGTCATTTACATTCACAACAGGAGGTGAGAATACATTACAAAGACCATGCCAAGGTCTGAAACCCATGGGAAGTTGGCCACCATTTTGGCATGGTGTCATTACAATAGAGAGGGATCCTTTTTACAAAGTAGAACTCTATTATTTATAGAAGAAGAAGGAGAGAAGAGAAGGAGAAAAGGAGGGAAACTTGGATTCAAATCTTCAACCACCAACAAAAAGTGATAAATGCCTGCAAATCCACTTGCAAGGCTGTCAGATGTGCTTCCCCATGTCTGTTTGGCATGTAGAAGAAGGAAGAAAGAAAGATCTGATTGAAATCTGGTGGTTGAGGTCAATTAGATGTGTGCATTGATGATCAAAAAGATGTTTCCCTATTTTATGCCTACCAAATCCCACCTAGATTTGAATTTGAATAGTCCAACATGTAGCTTGTGTCAGTAGCTCTCTAAAAATCATAGGTGCGTGCTAATCTGAGCACTGCAATAGAAGTTATGGCTGTCAGAAGTCTACAGGTCACTCTGACACGCAATGAACATGTGGCACACGCTGATTGACTAAATAAATTGAGCCAACTGTTCATTTGTTTTGTCTTTTTTGCCACGTGTCATGCACTAGTTGGTTGTCAGATTTGGCACCCTATTGGCACTTTGATAGGTTGTGTGTAGCACACTCAAGTCTGAACATATGATGTGGCACAGTGACTGGTAGAAAGAAGGTGCAAGACAAAAGTGAGAGGAAAACTATACATGAAGGAAAAGTGCATAGGAATGCAACGCTCACGGCAGGAAAGAAGGCATACTTGTAGAAGGCAAGTATGGAAGCAGTGCGTGAGCATCCAACTACGAAGATAGGAAGAAAATGGGCATGTAGGAGTTTACTGTATGCAAGCATGCAATAAGAATGTTAAGGACTTAGCAATTTTGGAAGAAAAGTTTGTAGATTTGTGTGCAAGGAATGCGTAACAAGGTAGGAAAGAGAGCAGGTGCGCAGAAGGAAGGCGCAAAGGGGAAATGGAAGGAGATAGCAAAATGCAGAGGGAGAAGTAGGAAGGAATGATGAAAGTGCAAAATGAAGAAAAGGAATGGGGATCTAAAGGGATAAAGGAGGAAAGGTGCACGGGGTGCGTAGAAGAACTGCAATTGTGCCAAGGTGTCAAAAGAACAATCTTGAGTGCACGCAACCTGAAATGTGAAACATCAGAGTTAGAATGAAAATATAAGTTATCTAGATAACTAGGAGAGTTATTTGGATAATAGTTTTGGTGACTTTCGGGGGCCATCTGCCTGCTAGAAGAAGAGACCAGTAGCCTTATAAGTCCATTGGGCATGGACTCTAACACTAAACTTGAAGATTTGATTTGTATCTTAAAGAACATCCCTGAAGTCACTTACAGCACTATCTGAACTTTGAACTGAACTGCTACTCTCATGTGAAGATGTTCTGACTTGGATTTATGAGAGTTAAAAGCTATGTGCAGACTTTTGGAACTACCTCTTCTAAAAATTGAATTGTCAGCCCAGGAAGCAACAAAAATGGGAGTGCAGGTGCAACAAAAAAGGAAAGGTGCCAGAGGGAGCATGCCGAAACAGAAGCACAACACTATGTACAAAAGCTGAAAATCATACATGTCCCAAAGGGAACATGCAGAGTGTGTAAAAGATCTTATTTTACTAAAAGAAAACCTAAACTAACCTAAACTAACCAAAGGTAGAGGGTGCTCAAGTAAAATTTGGAAGAGGTGGGGAAAAGTAGCTGCCCTTCCTCACAAATTGCAACCGTGTAATTGATTTTTCACTGAACATGGTCGGAAAAAGGAGTGAAAAACCTACTTGCATATGGTGTTTCACCCTCCTCAAAGTATCAACAAACAAAATATATACCTCCTAAATTTTTTCTGCTCTTGGATGTGGGAGGTACTCTTGTTGACCTTTGGTGTCCTGAAGCTCTACCTCATGCTCTGAAGTGAGCATGACCGGTGGCAACTCTATCTTTGGCTCTAGACTAGCCAGATATCTGATTGGGCATGGTCTGATCCTTGTGTTTTTCCCATTGTTTGAAAGCTCAATCCCACAGATGGGATTATCATACAAATTTTCCTCCTGAAGGGGAGTGCTTGTAGGTTGGATCACATAAAACTGGGGTGCGCATGGTTCTGCCTCTACAAGTAACTTGTCTCCTTTAAAAGTGCACCCTCTGGAACTAACTGATTTTCTTATGAAACAAGTACCCATATGATTTCCTCTTCCCAGTCGAGAGTCACATGAGTCATGTCATTCTTCAACTATTTAGCAATCGTCAAACATGATGACATTGGTTGGGAAAGGCACGTTAATGACATTGGTGCATTGATAGGGGTTGTTCATTTATAGCACAACTAGGCAAAGGGGACTCGAAAGGAAATGGGAGGATGGGCATGGAAGGAATGGAAGGCACACGTGCAAGAAGAGTGAACGTGTGCATGGGAGGGATAATGGTAGAGAAATGAAGGGAAGAAGGGGAAGGAATGGAAATCTCAATAGGGACAACGGGCAAAAAGTTGGGAACATGGGTAGTAGGCTAAGATGGTGTAAGTTTGCATGGAGGAATGGGAGGGTTGTAAGATGGTAGTGCAGGGTTCCCCCATTGACAGGGTTGATCAGCACTAGGTTTGTGAGCCTTCATTAACTCCGTCCACTTTGTAACTTGAGGTAACATCTCAACAATAAATTGTAGCTTCGGTTGGGTGTTAAACCAGCCTGGTACAGGGCCTACCCATGGACAAGGGACCTTATAGCCAACTCTAGTTGCCTTTATGGAGAACTTGACTCTGAGTTGCATCATGTCCATCTCCATCTTTTGGCACCTGCCTCTCAAAATTAGCTTCGGCCAAGGAGTCACCACCATCATCTGCATAAACCTGTTCTTCATAAACATTTTGGTTAGAAAAAAGTGGGTTATATGTATTTTCAGGATAATGGGGCTTATAAAACTAATTTGGAGGAGAATTTTGAAATTGTGGTGATGGAGGGAAATAGATCTGCTACTACAAATGGGAATTCCACGAATGGAAAGAAGTCATGATTGCACAAAATTAAAAGAAGGTAGAACAATGGAAAAAGGGAGAAATGAATGAAAGGAGGGGAATCTGGTCTGCGAATGAAATAATGGATGTGTTTGGATCAGTGGAGTCGCCAGATGTGTTAAAATATGCCTCCAAAGGCTGGATCTCAGCAAAACACATCAAACTTGCTGAGATGAAGATGTAAAGCACTTCACTATGTCCCACCGAGCATGCCAAAAACTGTTGGTCATTCAAATGTGCACCTGCGTCTCGGATCTGGGAGAACCGAGCTATTTGAGACAACAATGGAACCATCTCCAAGTTGTGGGACCTTGTGCGCTTGAGATGGATCTCCGAAGAAGGCCGATTCCTCTACCTACCTCTAACGCTACTACTACTCCTAATGCTAAAAGAAAATCCTAAACTAAACATGCCAAGGGACCATGGATAGAATGATGTGCGAAAAGGGGAAATCCTAAGCTAAGGAAGGCGAAAGCACCAGGGAAAGGGTCAATCTCTCTCCATGAGCGGTGAAGGAAATAGAGAGGGTACAAGAGAAGAGGGTAGACGACACGTGCTATAGATCAACACGCGGGCTCAACCTTCTAGTGTGCACAACACATGAACACAAGGATTGCAAGTGGGAATACAAACAACATGCCAGAAAATGTAAACAGAGAGGAAAGATGCAATGAAAATGAGAAAGGGAAGACAATAGTTCCACAAAACATGATTTTATTGCTTAAGGGATGCACAGTCATTTACATTCATGGTAGGAGGCAAGAATACATTACAGAGACCATGCCAAGGTCTGAAACCCATGGGAAGTCGGCCACCATTTTGGCATGGTGCCGCTACAACAGAGAGGGATCATTTTTACAAAGCAGAACTCTGTTATTTATAGAAGGAGAGAAGAGAAGGAGAAAAGGAGGGAAACTCAGATTCAAATCTTCAACCACCAACAGTTAGTGATAAATGCATGTAAAACCACCTACAAGGTTATTGAATGCGCTTCCCCATGTCTGTTTGGTGTGTAGAAGAAGGAAGAAGGAAGAAGGAAAGATCTGATGAAATCTGGTGGTCAGGGTTGATTAGATGTGTGCATTGATGATCAGAAAGATGTTTCCCTATTTTCCACCTACCAAATCCCACGTAGATTTGAATTTTAATAGTCCAACATGTAGCTTGTGTCAACAACTCTCTAACAAGCTTAGACATGCGCCGATCTGAGCACTGTAGCATAATTTATGGTTGTCATAAGTCTACAGGTTGCTCTGACATGCAATAACACGTGGCGCGCATTGATTGACTACAGAAATTGACTAACTGTTGTTCTTTTTGGTCTTTTCTACCACGTATCATTCATTAGCTAGTTGTCAGGATTCGGTGCCCTATTGGTGTGCTTTGATAGGTTACGTGTAGCACACTTAAGTCTGGAATATGACGTGGCACAATGATTGGCACAAAATATGCAACGTGTGAAAGCAAGAGGCACAAAGGTGTGCGTGTGAAGAATAAGCAGATGAATGCAACATGCGTGGCAGGAAAGAAGGAATACTTGTAGAAGGCAAGTATGGAAGCAGGGCACGAGCATTCAACTGCGAAGACATGAAGAAAATGGGCGTGTGGGAATTTAGTGTATGCAAGCACACAAGAGGAATTTCAGGGACTTAGCAATTTTAGACAAGAGGAATGCCATGGACTTAGCCATTTTGGAAGAAAAGTCTGTAGAGGTACGCGCAAGGAATGCACGACAAGGTAGGAAAGAGAGAAGGTGCGCAGAGGTAAGGTGTAAAGGGGAAATGGAAGGAGATAGTAGAATGTAGAGGGAGAAGTAGGAACGCACGAAGAAAGCACAGGATGAAGCAAAGGGATGAAGGAGGGAAGGCACGTGGGGTGCACGAAAGAACTGCAACTGTACCAAGGTGTCAAAAGAACAATCTTGAGTACGCGCAACCTGAAATGTGACACATTAGAGTTAGAAAGAAAATATAAGTTATCTAGATAACTAGGAGAGTTATTTGGATAACATTTTCCTTCCATGACAAGGATAGCGATGAAGCTCCACAATTGAAAACACTTCCCCAAGTCAACCTAGTGCTAAATTGGATGGAATTCCTGGTGACTCACTGTTGTTTTGATTTATTTCCAGCCTACATGAAAAGCCATGTTGCATGTTGTTCTCAGGTCCGGATAGAAGGCTCCATTGAGGGAGTACATGTGGGTGTGGGTGATGGAATGAGTAGACTCCAAGCATTTTACTTTGACATTGAGTATGTGAAAGGGAAGCATAATTTGGTTGTGGATGCCTTGTCTAGGATGTCACCTTCATCATTGGGAGATGAAGACCGTCAAAAGAAAGAAGAAGAAGAAGTTGGGGCAACTGATGTAATGAGTTTGCAATTGCTTGAGGACAAGCAATTTTTGGGAGGGAGGACTATAATGTCCCTTTTTCCCACCTAAGAGCTGGAAATTGGTCTTCTTGCCATTCCTTCTCCATGGAAAAGAAGCAAAAACAATATTTTATTTAATATTATTATATTTTCTGTAGTTCCCACTTTCCTTAGACACTATTCAGATACTGATCCTAACAATATTAGTCACATTTTGGATATTATTATGTTTTGATTAGTATGATGGTTAGATGTTAGATCTTGGATTAATATTGATATGGATTCAGATATTTTGCTTGAGGATCATTGAGACATTTTTATTATTATGTGGATGATGATATACTAGTTGACATGGACAGGTTATTGATGTTAATTTTAGACATATGACATTGATTATTATGAATAGCTCTAGTATAGAAATCTATTGGATGATGATATAGTTACAAATTGAATTTTAATGATAAATATTGAATCTTGATATTGTTGTGATTTGGATTTAATGTTTATATATCATTTGGATGTTTTGATATGGCCACGAGGCCAAAGGAGGTATTTTACATTTTACAGGTTAAAAATCACAACAATGTCGGGGGACTGGAGACTAACCATATTGGAATTCAGTGTGAAATCAACAAGGTCACCATGGCAACTGTGTTTGATTATGTGTTTAGTTGTTAGGATTTCCCATGGGGGGATTTCCATTATTGTGACCATAGGGGCATATGTGTGTTTTTATTATGTCTTCCCTTTTTAATTATTGTTGTGTGTATTTTATTTGTAATGTGTTTTTGTTTTGATTATTTAAAAGTGATAGTATTATGTGGGAGTCATATAGTTAAAATTTAATTAAATTAAATATTTTTTCCTTGGTTGAAAATGAAATTTGATTTATATATTTTATAACCTTATGGTAATTAAATAAATCTTATGCCGAAAGGTTGTCATAAATAAATGTCATAGAAGTTAATGCATTTTAGAAGAGTGTGTAAGTTACCAAGTATGGGTTGTGTAAGAGGTTGTAAGGCTGATTTTGGAAGGTCAAACACTCCTTCCTCTTTGAAATTCGAATTTGACCTTGAAGGACAAATTTGGAGGCTTGTGAGACAAGTTAAAATTGTCCCACACCTCTCAAAAACCTCCACCAACCATGATTATAATATTAGAGTCAAAAGTAACTTATTTTATTATGTTTTGACATAATTTTATGAAAGAAGTGATTGCACTTACCTTACAAATTTTAAATGCATTTTCCTTTTGGGTATGGGTTGAGTTTATGTATGTAAGTAATTTTGTCATTCACATTCATTGTGATGTATTTGCTTTTGATGTGATTTCATTTTGGGATGAGGAAAAATGATGTGGCATCCCACTTGGAATCCACATCATCCTCTTCCATCCTCTCCTTTAAAATGGAATTTCTTCCTCTTTTGGAGGTTGTTGAAACCTTGCCATTTGCTTCTTGGGGTCAAATTTTTTCTCTTGCATTGGGAGCTTGTTCTTGTGGAAGGAGCTTGGACTGATTTGCATGCTTTGCATTTTCTATTTTGGGACTGATTTGAGCAACAAGAATCTGCTGTTTGAAAGAAAATCTCCATTATGGAGAGGTAGGCTCTAATTCTTTTAAATTGTTGTTTTCCCCTTCTTGCATGCAAAACATTGAATGGCATTGTGTTTGCATTCTTTGAGGGATGGGTAGAATTCCTAGGACATGGTGTAAAAAGAGAAGACTATGGGGTTTCAAATGGGGGGGCATAAGGAAATTGTCATTGGCATTTTTTCTTTGTGGAGGGAGTGTTGGTTTGGGATCCACCTAGGAAAGGAAATAGCTTGCATTTCCTACTTCTTGGGGGGGCATAAGGAGGGGTTGGGAGATATAAGGTTTATGGGATTTGATTGAGTTTATGGTGGGTTGCTTTTGGTGGATGCCCAATTCCAACATGGGAGGCATAAGGAGACCCCCATAGTTCTTGCTTGCTTGGAGAAGGAGCCTTTGTTTTGATTGAAATTGTTGTTGTAGTTGAAAACTACATCTTTTTGTTTGTGTATTTCATTGTGCATGTGAATGTATGTTATATGTGGAAGAAGCTATGTTGCCATGTGTTGTTTTATCATATTCCATTCCAATATGGTTGGGGCTCGGGGGCCGACGGGGAAAGATGGCTTCTATTTTCCCATCGGGTATCTTGGTTGGGTGGAGAGTGTTGCCTTTCCCCCTTCCTTGTTGTGATTAAAAGATAAAATATGAAGAAATCAGCCTGCTGCTATTTGGAGCTTGGAGAAATCAGTTTGACAGTCATTTCCTTTTTAGCAAGTTCATTGTAACCTTCCCACTTTGAAGTGGATGATTTGTATTGTTAATTGTAATGAGAAGACATCTTGTATTGAAATTAAAAGGTTGAAAGTGATAAGTGAATTGTAAAGAATTATTATTCCATACTGTGTTATGAGAAGAATGTGAAAGAAAGAAATATGTATTGTGCATTGTAATTTGAAATTCAAAGAAAGAGATAAACTGTTGAATTATTGTTGGAAATCAAATAAAGAATTACATTCCTTTCTCAAAATTTCATTGTTGTATTAAATCCAAGTTTTTGTTGTGAAATGAAAACTCTGCTTTGAAAGAGATTAAGAAATAACATTTCCAGTAAATGTACTGTGTTTGAAATCAAAACTAGAGTTTAAACTTGAATATGAACTGTCAATTAATTGTTCGAATCAATCGAATGCCTAAGATAAGATTTGAAAATGCCTCCCCATATTTGGAAGATGCAAATTGGTTAATAAAATTGTTAGCAAATGATCTTTGTTTCTTTCTTTAATTCTGGAAATGAATTTCCATTAAAAAATGTACAGTTCAGATTTTTAGTTAAAATTGAGAAAGGAAACAAAGTATTTTAGATGTATCAGGTCCTATTGAACCCACATTGAACTTCATATTTAAGAAAATATCTCAAAAAATCTATCAAATCCAATTTTAACTTCACAATCCAACTTACTGTCAAAAAACGTAAAAATTTACCAAATGCGACCCAATGTCCAAATTAGACCTTGAAAATATACTTAAATTTACCCATGACCAATTCCCAATGCTCAATTTACATGCTCAGAAGAAGAAATATCAAAATTGAATCAAATCTTATAAGTTGAAAATTGCCAGTTTTAAAATTATAAACCCTGCAGATCGATTTCTTAAAATTGACCCTTGAAAATTTACCAAACTCCAAAATTGATGATTTATGTGCAAAGAGGACTCTGAGTGCTTTCTAGAAATTCTTCGTTTACCTAAAATGGAGCTTCCTATCAAAATTTATGGCCATTTGAAGTTTTACTTCAAAATGGCCATCCCAAACCAAAATGAAATAATTCGACCTTAGAAAAAATTTAAATTTTGAACTTTAGAAAAATTTCCAAAAAAATTTCCATGGCCCCCAACCAATCACGTGCTGACACGTGGCAAGGGGTGCACTTATCGAAATGGAAAACTTAACTTTTTGCCCTTTTGGAAAAATTTCACTTTTTCCTCTGCCGGGCCGCGGCCAATCACAAAGTGCCACGTGGCCATTTGAGCAAGTGCAGAGGCATGGAGGAAAATTTTCCTTTAGAAAATTAAGACTTTAGTTTTGGGAAAAATTTCAAATTTTTCCCTGCGACCCGTTCTCCCGCATCAATCATGTGACGACACGTGGCATTTGGGAAATTTTTCCCAATTTTCTCCCTATCCCCGCGGACCTCCAAGGGAAAATTTTCCCCTAAAACTCCGCCCGACCATAACTTGAGTTTTACAAGGAGTTAGGAGGACTTATTTATATGGTTGGAAAGGTGAGGAAATTTCCTATCCAATGAGTCTAGTTTAGGAAATTTTTGATAATTCTAAGTGTGTGAAAAATCTAGTTGAAGTTTAGGGATTGATAGAGAGCAGGCCTGGCGATAAATTTCTCCCTGAACCTTAATAAAACTTGTAACCTCCAAATTGGAACCTAGTAAACTTGTTATAAGATAAAATTGTAAATCTTGTGTTTGGTTAATTAGAATTTTTTCTGGAACCTATTTAGTTTCAAACTAGTGTCTTGCAACTTGGTTGTAGACTCTTCCTATAAAAAAAAATTATTCCATAATTATTCCTAATTTGTTTCTTGGTCTCAAGTGGTAGTTGAAGTAGGCATCACATTTTTGTTAGTGTTTTCTTGCATTATAAAAGTTGGCCTTGTCTAATTGAGCATTGGTGCCAAAAAGGAGGATATAAAAGGAGATTAGAGACTTCATTTGCATTTAGTCTTGGCACATTTTATTCTACTTGGGCATAGAGAGTTAATTGCTCCTTGTCCATCCACTTAAGAATGAAAACCCTCTTGTGAGGCCTCATTGAAGGATGAAAACTTTTCATCAGTGTTTGGTCTTGAAGTAGAGAGTTGATTTGAAGTTTTATTTGTAAATTTCAGCTGATATTTGAATTATTTAGGGTGGAGCGACCTCCCTAGGGTAAAGTTTGGAGACATTGGTGAAGAATTTAAGAAATCTGGTTTCACAATCTGATTTGTAATATTTTTAAAGGCCAGAATCTAAAGTTATATGTATTTAGAGGGTTTCTAGACCCATATTTCATGTTTATCTTGTGGCTGCAATTTCCAATGCATATTTAATTTTCAGCAGAGTATTCTCCAGTGTTTCCTTGTTATTTTGGCTTCTAAAATTCCATAAAATATATTTAAAAAATAGTGCTGAATTGATTGGTGGTGTTTTATGGTGATTTTGGCATTTTTTGGTGCAAGTACTAGTCGCTGGTTTTATTCTTCAATCTACTACAATTTTATTTTTCAAATCTGCAATTAAAATATTTGATTAAAACCCTTAAAAGGGTTATTACATCATTCACGATGCGCAAGTAAGATGAGTTATGGCGGATGAAGGCTCTAGAATTAATGTCGCTTCCTTCTCTCTCATCACAAACCTCGGATTTTTTTGCAGATGACCTTAAGCACACCCGACTCACGTGTCACAGACTTGATAAAAATCATCAAAAGCCACTCGATTTTATTTGGCTTCCCATCATAGTGGAACCCAAGGCCATTTGCATTAAACACATGGTTCTAGGCTGACCTCTTTCTTACAATCTATTGCTTTGCTGACCATGGACATATTGCATGTGCACAATTGCACCATCTAGGTACCAATGCATTAGATTCATTCATAATAATCAGCGATATAGACATGATTATGATCCAAAACCCTTGTAATATACATGTCCCCTTTGTTGACAAACCTTTTCACATTTCTACTACTACTACAATTCCTAGCATTCCATACCCTGCATTTTTTGACAATAGACCTGATATCCAAGTCACTTTAGCTAACTTAGATGACAATGAACATAATGAATTCCAAAACACAATCAATAAAAACCATTTACCAAATGTAGTTACACTTCAGCTACCTTTAGTTCTACTACCTCGGGATCGATTTCCTCCCATTTAGAATCTGAGGAACCTCCTTATAATTTTTCCTCCTCTAGTCATCATCATGGCAACCCACTTGAAAATGATGAGCTTGATATTGTACATCTCTGAACAAAGACCCACCATCCCCTCGCTCTTTTAACAAAATGAGGGTCATGGCCCATGACAATACCTTTGACTTCGATTGGCCTAATTATGATGACATTACAACTCATTCTACTTCACCTATCATTAACGAAGACTACATGGAATGAATACATACCTTTAACCATAAAACCCACATGATTGACACTTCTTTAGAGACATCTAACGATGCCACTTCTTTCACTGCACCAAATTTTGGGGTGCCTCACAATTCCCACCCTCCCCTTAAATCAAAAATTCAACTCCAAGAAAATGTCATGTCCCTTTCCCAAGTGACAGCTAAAAATATGACTTTCAGCCACTCTTGTGTGGCTTGAAAGAGGATTGCAAGGAGAAGAACTACACTACATTTTCTATAATATTTTGTATGTTTTTTCAATAAATAAATAAATAAAACATGGGTCGGCATAAGCATAATTAAAAAAATATTATTAAAAGGGGTGGTTATGCTTGGGAAAGGACACCACGTTTGGGGAAGAATAAAAAGGGGTGTGGGAAAAAACTAGCCTATAGGGACAAAAACCCCTTGCTTATGACTTAATACAATTGAGATTCATTGAATATTACTGTATACAAGTTATTTTATCAAATCTGATTATATTGTGAAATTTTCAGAAGTGCGACTTGCATAACTAAGTTATTTAATTGTTTATGGGAAAATAACTTCATATTTCTTCATCAAATCAGGTCACCTATATATAAGAAGGCTTAGTTTACCCTTTGTAAGCCTTTTTATATATTTTTGGGGCCAAATCAATTTAATCTGTGATGCTGTGATTTACCAGTTTGCTAATGCATTTTCAGATTTGAATATTTTAATCAAATCAAATAAATTTGAGTGAATAAGTGAATCAAGTGATAAAATAACAATTTAAGATTATTTATAGAAGAATTCTAGAGAATTTGAGCTCCTGATTTGTGATATTTTTGCCATTGTTGCAAAACACCATCTACTGCAATTTTTATTCTAGAATTCGCAATTTTCAATTATAATCCCAAAAAGGGTTATTACAGTGGTATCAGAGCTTTATTACAGTGGAAAGTGGCAATAAGGAATACATTGACTACCAGAGGAGAAGGGAAATAAATAAAAATCCACTTAAGAAGAACATATGGATTCAGCAGAAGTGAAAATGGACCAATTAATTGTCTGGCAAGAAAAGCTCGTTGATAAACTGGGATTTTTAGCACTTTCTCTCCAGAAGATTACAGAACCAAGACTTCATAATGAAGGAGGAAGTTCCAATTAAATAATCCATGCCAACCAATCTTTTACTTCATCCTAAGGATCAATATGGATGCCCACTTCCATACAAAGAGAAGCCATACCCAATGTCGAGCCTCAAAATAGCAGTGACATTCTGGAAAAGTTCGCTGAATATGTCATTTTCCCAAGACATTAGAAGATCCATGACTTTCACACAATTCATGGGATTAGAGGGAAGAAACTCTAGTCTTGAACCTACACATACTGCATCCCATGGTGAAGTGCAAAGTGCATTAGGAAAATTTTCCTTCTCTACTTTTGACGGGACTACTAAAGGCACTACCTGAGCATGGATTCAAAAGCTAAACACCTATTTGTCCTTAAAACCCATGATGGAGGAAGAGGCTATAAAATTTTCCGTTCTTCACTTGAAAATAATTGCTCATGAATGGTGGTTCCAAGGATTGGTTACTCAAGGCCACAACGAGATACACACCTATGGTGAGTTTTTCCAAAGACTCATAGATAGATTAAATCATGTGGATCCAGAAGTTCACTTTCGTGAACTTGCTCGGTTGAAACAAGAGGGCATATTTGAAGAGTATGTAGCTGATTTTTAGAGACTTTCAGTAATAATCGAAGATGTGTCCAAAAGAAGATTAATTGTCCCTTTTCTTAAAGGACTAATGGAACCCTTAAGGGGTTTAGTACGTGCCTTTGACCCTTTGTTTTTTTAGGAAGCAATTAAGAAGGCTCTAAATTTGGAAGGAGCTGCTCCAAAAACAGCAGCAATCAGCAATTTGCCCAAGCTTGGAGGGAGAGGGGAACAAGCCCCTAAGCAGCCTAAGAGCACCACTTTGGAACAACCAAAGAAACCCTTGCCTAAGGTGCCCCCAGAGCTGCACAAAACCAGCCTTGAGAAGGAGTCAAAGAATGAGCTAGGAAGGAAGAATCTTTGTTTCTCATGGAAAGACCTATGGACCCCAAGACACCATTGCTTGGGGAAAGGTAAAGTTCACTACATTGAAGTAGTTTCTAATTCTGAAGATGATAACGTTGATGATAGGAAAGAAGAAATAGAAGAAGAAAATAAGGAAGAATCCGAGGGAACCCTTGCTATACTTTCTAGAACACCAAGATATCACCCATTTTGGGTAAAAGGAAATATACAAGGCCAAAAAGTAGCAGTTTTCATAGATAGCGGAGCCACCCATAACTTCATCAATGAGAATTTGGTGAAGAAGCTGAAGTTGAAGGCTGAAGATTTCAAGGGCTTCAACATGATAGTGGCAGATGGATTCATCCTTCGTTACACCAAGAAGATACCATAGCTCTCACTCACCCTAGGAGACCATATGGTACAGGATGATTTCTATGTTATTAACATTAGTGAATCTGATTTGGTTTTGGGTGTTTAGTGGCTTCATTCCTTTGGATAATTCACCCAAAACTTCCAAAGTATGGAGATAAAATTCATGGTGGGAGACAAGAAGGTCATCTTGCATGGAATAAAAGGAGGGAAACTGCAGATGGTAACAGCAAAGAGCATGAAGAGAACTTTCAAGAAGGGGAAGGTTACATGGGCAGCACATTGTTTGGTAAGAGCTGATTGTTCTTCCTCCCAGTCTACTTTTCATGTTGATATACAAGCTATACTTGACAAACATTCTAAGGTATTCAATGAGCTTCCTCATGGATTGCCACTGGAAAGAAGTTTCGGCATGTGATTGAGTTGGAATCTAGTTCCAAACCAGTTATAACAAGCCCTGACCATCACCCCCGTATATACAAAGAAGAAATTGAGAAGACTATCAAGACTCTATTGGACATGGGTTTTATCAAGCCAAGATACAGCCCATATGTTTCTTTAGAATTGTTGGTGAAAAAGAAAGATGGTACTTTAAGAATGTGTATTGATTACCAGTTGCTGAATAAGAAGACCATTAAGAATCGGTATTCCATTCTTAGGATCTATGAGATGATAGATGAATTACATGGAGAACTCTACTTCTCCAAGATAGATTTGAGGTCTGGATACCATCTGATAAGAGTGAGAGAAGAAGACGTTCACATGACTACATTCAGATGTCACTACGGGCATTTTGAATTCCTTCTCATGCCATTTGGTTTGACAAATTCTCCTGCCACATTTCAATCCTGCATGAACCATATTTTTGGTAGGCAACTAAGGAAGTTTGTACTTGTATTTTTTGATGACATCTTGATTTATAGCAAATCATGGGAGGAGCATCTACAACATCTAGACATAGTGATGGGTATTTTAGAGCAGCAGTCTTTGTATGCCAAGAAACTCAAGTGTGAATTTGGTATGCATGAAATTTTGTACTTAGGACATGTGATCAATGCATAAGGAGTTCCCATTGATCAAAGTAAGATACGAGCAATTTTGGATTGGCCTACACCAGCCAATGTATCTCACTTGAAAGGATTTTTGGGTTTTTCCTCTTACTACTGGAAGTTTTTGACGGGTTTTTCTCAAATCGCAGCCCCATTGACTTCTCTCATGAAGAAAGATGCCTTCAGTTGGTCAGAATCAGCCCAAGAATCCTTTGAAATATTGAAGAAGGAGATGTGTTCATGTCGAGTACTCGATGTTCCATATTTCTCTCAGCCCTTTGAGCTTGCATGTGACGCTTCAGGTGAAGGGGTAGGAGCAGTACTAATGCAAAACCAGTACCCCATTGCATTTGAGAGAAAGAAATTGAAGGAGCATGAGAAGAAGCTTTCCATCTATGACAAAGAGATGCTTTCCATCATGCATGCCTTGACTAAATTCAGACAATACTTGATTTGTGGGAGGTTTATAGTCAAAAATGACCACAACAGTATGAAATTTTTTCTTCATCAGAAAGAATTAAATGATCAGCAACAAATATGGGTGAGTAGACTCCAGGCATTTGATTTTGACATCGAATATGTTACAGGGAAGCAGAATGTGGTAGCAGATGCATTATCTAGAAATCCATCATCCCTTTCAGAAGATGAAGACGTACAGAGGCATCAGATATGAGGAGCTTACAATTGCTTGACGGCAAGAAATCTTGGGGAGGGAGGACTGTAATGTCCCTTTTTCCCATGTGACAACTAAAAAGAGGACTTTCAGCCACTCCTACGTGGCTTGAAAGAGGATTACAAGGAGAAGAACTACACTACATTTTCTATAATATTTGTATGTTTTTTCAATAAATAAATAAATAAAACATAGGTCGGCCTAAGCATAATTAAGAAAAGATTATTAAAAGGGGCAGTTATGCTTGGGAAAGGACACCGTGTTTGGGGAAGAATAAATAGAGGTGTGGGACACCCATTTGATCATTGACTTGCTTTGTAATCATTTGATTTCAAGAGAATACTATCAAAACCAGCCTATAGGGACGGAAACCCCATTAGAGGTCTCTTGCAAGGGATGAAACTCTCTTGCTTGTGACTTAAAACAATTGATATTCATTGAATATTATTATATACAAGTTATTGTATCAAATCTGATTATATTGTGCATTTTTTAGATGTACAAATTGCATAACTGAGTTATTTAATTGTTTATGGGCAAATCACTTCATATTTCTTCATCAAATCAAGTCACCTATATCTAAGAAGGCTTGGTTTACCCTTTGTAAGCATTTTTATATATTTTTGGGGCCAAATTGATTTAATTTGTGATGCTGCGATTAACCAGACTGCTAATGCATTTTCAGATTTGAATATTTTAATCAAATCAAATCGATTTGAGTGAATAAGTGATTCAAGTGATAAAATAATAATTTAAGATTATTTATAGAAGAATTCTAGAGAATTTGATCTCTTGATTTGTGATATTTTCTCCACTATTGCAAAACACCATCTACTGCAATTTTTATTCTAGAATTTGCAATTTTCAATTATAACCCCATAAAGGGTTATCACAGAAATCTTCAAATAATAACTCCTCTATAACAAAATTATTCAAATTAAGTATTATTATATTAAACCAGCTAGTCAACTACAAAAGATTGGGAATTCCTGGATTCCACCTAAGGAGTGGTCAATTGCTATGGAACATCAAGTGCAACTTTTGCTTTATCATATTTTGAAAACATCTCGTATTTCTTTGTCCCTAGATCATGATAAGCTGAGATGGGGAAGGGACACTACTGTTTCTTATTCCATTGTTGTTGGATATGTCTCTTTGGTTAATGATAATCCTCATCCTCTTCAAATTCTTTTCAAACACATTTGGCATCCGGGTATGTGGCCAAAACTCAATTTTTTTCTATGGCTTCTCATACACAGAAGAGTGTTAACATGAGACCATCTTCTAAAGAGAGTTTTGTATGGCCCATTTTGATGTGTTTTATGCCTTATGCTGAGAAATCTTGCCCTCATCTTTTTTTCTCATGTCCTTGGGTTATCCCGTTGTGGCAACTTCTTGCTTCTTTATTTAAGATGCATTAGATAAATTTTGATTATCTTGAGTTTATTTTTAGAGCTTGGCAGGAATCCCTCCCTAAAGGACAAAATCTTATTCCTATCCTATGGAGTGGTATTTCTCTTCTCCTTTGGAAATTTTTGGAAGGAAAGAAACAGTAGAATCTTCATGCAAATTAGTAAAGAGAGCTCTTTTGTGTGGGAGAAGACCAAAATCAACATAACAGAAAGCCTGAAACATAAGATATCTTTTCCTCAAGACCTTTCCCCTAAATGGGAGAGCATTTGTAAGTAGCTAAATATTGATCCTAAGGATGTTTCTTGCCCTAGGATGCACAACAAGATCAAAAACCTAATAGATAGCCAATGGAAGAATCCCTTTCTAGGATATGGTAATTTGAATACGAATGGGGCTTCTAAAGGAAATCCTAGGAAAGCTGTTATGGGAGGTATTGGTAGGAATGCTGAAGTTAGGTGCAATTTCTTTTTGCTGAAAATCATGGCTCTACTACCAATAATCTTGCTGAGGTGAAAGCAATTTACAAAGGCGTGTAATAAGCCTTGAAAATTAGATGGATTTAAATCCAAGTTGAATTGGATTCCCAAATTATTATCCACTTGTTTTCTGATAATAGATTGGATTCTCCTCCCAATTGGCATATTTCCAAAGAGATATGGAATAAAAAAAACTAAAAGGAAAATTCCAGGATGTCTAATTCAGTCACATTCCTTGTGAATGGAACAAAGTTGTTGATGGACTCATTAACTAGGCTCTAGACAACAAGGACCTATTTTGCTATGGCTTTCCCCCTCCATGGTGGTCCATCAAGATTCAAGAGGATATTAGACTTATTATTAATCTTGATTCTCTGTCATGATTGTTTTTTCTACTTTTTTGTTGTATAATGCACAAGCTTGGGCTAATAGCTTTCAGGAATTGCATAGTTGAATATGTAATTTTAGCTTTACATAATATAAGGTTCTGTTGTTTTGAAAAAAAAATTAAGTACTTCATCACCTACTATTTAACTCTAGTTTCATCCTGCTTGGGTTTACACACCCATTGCTTCCTAATTTAGATACTTTCGTAATTTATCCATCTCTTCAAGACCGTTAACTCCATGGCATCACGTCTTGGTTAGCACCTTTTATCACACTTTATCATCTTTATAGCATCTACCTACTATTTTTTTCACTTTTCAATATTGTTATTTGTCACTCGGCTATCCCTCTCATGACATCCTAGCTAGGTGATTTATGTCTTATTTTCTTGATTATCTTCTAGTGTTTCTTTTCATTCTTGTTTATTCAAGGTTCTAAGCAGCTCTAGTGCCCATCACAGGCAAGCCGAGCAACACCAACGGGTAAGAATGAGGTAGGTATATTTCATCTAGAATTCTTTACAACACTTTCATTCCAACTTTACTTTCGAGATTTCCTTCCAGTTTCATATTGCATAGATTTTTTCCCGAAGACTATCTCATGTTTCACTATTGTAAAACACAATGATCTTCGGTTTGGGCATATGTATACACCATATTTTATACATCATAAGCATACATCATATTTCATGATGTCCTTCCTTCATAAGCATACATCTTCACAAGCCCATCTTCATAGTCCTCTTGAAAACCTACTCCTTTTGCACTCATGTTCAACTTGATGGAATTAGTAGGCACTAATAATTTGTCAAACATCAAAAGATTATTACCATGTAATGAATGCTTCAAGATTTCTTCTTTTTGCCACATAGAAGTAGACACAAATGATGTATTATATGAATGAGTATACCTTTCTATGGTGAAGTCATTGATCATGGGTTCTCCTTTCCTTTCAAATGGCTCGTGGTGGGGTTGAAAAACTTCCCTCAAATCTGATTTTTCCATCATATGTTCCCTTGCCATCATTTCTCCTTGATCATGCATATGCTTGACACTAATATCCTCTTCATTCCGATCAACCAAATCTGATTTCTCCTTGCACCCATTCAAACCCATGCAATCATTAGATGCCAAAAAGTTATCATCAAAACAAAAGTGCTGATACCTTGGATGCATGTCTTTACTTTGCTTGCACATTGATTTACAACTCTTCTTGCTAAGGAGTGAGCAAGACATGACTCCTTTTGTTCCAATCCTTCCACAAGTATGGATAGCAAAGGTTGTGGAGGTTTTTCATACTCATTCAACATTAGGGACATTATTATTTGCATAGCATACATTACTTCATATGAATGTTCCTCATGTATAACATCAAAGAAAACCTCAAACATGTGCAAAATGAGGTCATTACAATCAAGATATAACATTGGAATGCAAGACCTTACCTTAATCATGTTCTTCAAGATATTAACCCTCTTATCAAAGTGAGGGTTTGTGATGTCCCGAAGCTTTTGAAAGCTTCCCATCATGAACTCATATACCTCCTCCATAGTAGTATCATCATATGGAAAACTTGGGGCTATTATCCGTGTGATCTCACTAATGCATGTGATGACTAAAAGACTCACATATGCCTCGTCATGTCTCAACAAGCTAGATCTAGCCAAGTGTGTCACCAAAGGAGCTACAACTGAAAACATAGAGCTATAATCAGATTTCTCTACCAAACATAAACAACTTACTATCTCTTCAAGAGTGTAGAGCAATACACTCTTTTCAAATGAAGGCTTCTTGAGCCTTTTCCCAATCTTATAAAGTTTGGTCCTCAAACCTTTGTCACTGGAAAGCTCCATGATTTATTCTGCAAACAAACCCACAAGGATGGAAGGAAGTTGCTTTGATTCACCTCAAACAAATTGCAATAAGTCTAAATTTTTTTCCCCAATCTCAATATGCCAAAACAAAAAAAATCTAAATCTTAAAATGGGAGACTTACTATAAATAGTAGTTTGTCACTATCCCTAGTTGAATTTAGAAAAATTACATATCTTGCTCAAAACACCCTAGAATTGCATGAAACTTTAGGGAATGATAGATAATATTATGGAGCAACCTTTCTAGAAGGACTTTTCTGAAAATAATTGAAATCTGAATTTTAAAACCCAAAATACTGCAGAAAAATATAACTTCAAAAATATGTATCTTTGGCTAGGCAAGTCGAAAAGAGCTGAAATTTTGGATATTTGGCCACAAAAATATAAGGAACAATATCCCGAAACCAGATTTTGCATAGCCAACTCCAAACCCTAATTTTTTCCCAAAAAATAGGTCACCTAGCACATTTAGGGCACCAATTCAACTCCAAAATATATGAAATTAATTTCTCCTTATTCCTTCTTGTTTTTACCACACAAACCCCCACAAGAGTAGAGGAAAGAATCTCTGATACCACTGTAATATCCCATTTTGGGATATTATCCAAATATGCAAATTAATTTATTGAATCAACTCTAGAAGGACTAAACCCTCCTAGTTCGACCTCAAATAATCCAATGTTAGCATCAATACAACCCAAATAGGGTTGGAGTGAGCTAAGTTGGTGGATTAGATGGGAGAACCAGTTAGGAAATTAATCACTTCAAATCTGAAATTAATTACAACAATAATTAATTAATAAATGCACTAAATTGCTGCAAACTTCAAAAATTAATAACTCCTTCACTATCCAATATTTTTCTATCAAACCAATGCCAAAAGATTCTTCATATTTTTAGCTTTCCAACAAGATATAGACCAAATTTTTTGGATAAGTAGAAGGTATGCAAATCAACCCACGAAATCTGAAACTGTGTAGATAAAACCCTGGCCTAATAATTAAATATTGCTCACAGACAGTTGAAACTTGGGAAAATTCATAACTTGCTCAATACTTCGTCTTTTGCTGTGAAATAAAGTGTAGACTAATCTATAATTCAAGAGCTTTCAAAATATATTAAAATCTGAATTTTTAGATCACCGAAAACCCTCCAAAATAGCCCCCAAAATCCTAATTCCAGCTGCTAGGGTTAGAATAAATTTACTAAATTATTTCTAGCACTTTTTACCCCTTCAATGCACCCCAAATTATTTCTCAAACTTATCAAAACAAGCCAATACAGATCAGATTATGAATGTAGATGATTTTCCCTTGAAACATGTTAGAATAATGCCCAAATCAAGTTGTCATGGCTGGAATAAATACAACATTAAAATCAGATCATACAACACTCAATAATCATCATTAACATCCAAATATTCCCCTCAAATAAATATGCCACACATCCAAACAAGTCACCAATGCTATCAAGCATAAATCATGCACAAAGACACTTTAACACAATGAATGGACCAAGAGAGTCTTCAATGTCTTCAACAATTGCTTTCAAATGAGAGAGAAAAATGCAAGAACTAGGGCATACATCCCAATACTCCAAGCATGGAGTGAAATCAAATGATCATCCAACATAACCCTTTAAGGAAATGCGACCTCCATTTTTATAGAACTAAGGGGTGCAATATCCAATAAAGACTGACCTTTCACTTTTGGAGGGAAAACATAAACCCTCATTAAAATATTTAATACTAAGACTATGTTGGTGCTCCATTTAATCTCACCCTGTTTATTCAAAAAATGTCTCAGTCCGCATGGCTTGACATTTTTTCTTTCTCCCTATAGTGATGCATGAAATCTCTTTCCTTCATTTGGTTGCCATGATCAGTCCTGTCCTTTGGTCAAGGATCACATTGAGTCCAGATATTGTTTATCGTTTCTCTGTCCATGAGAAAGAATTTGTAATTTGGGTGTGAATTCAGGTTTTCCCCTTCTATTTTTCCACAGTCATGTTTTCCCTATCAATTTTTGTCCCAGCATCCGTGGAAACGTGGTCCTTTCTAATTGGATGTGGCCCGGTAGATCTTTTTGCTGAAATTTGCCACTTTTGTCTCATTTGTAAAAATACCAGATTGGCCCCGTGGCCTTGATAGTCTCTGATTGGTTATTCAGAAAATATGAAGCGACAGGGAAAAAATCTTACTTTGACCCCGAAGAAGGACACGTTACAGTTTTTCATGTTACAAGTGAGAAGCCGGGTCGGCGGAACATTTTGAATTTTTTTGCCTCTTTGTAAGAGGGAGCAAAGTTTGAAATAACCTGCAACTCCGTTGGGGCCTACATCAAAAGTTAGAGGCAGAGAGGTGGAGAGGTGGGGTGTTTTGAAGGATTTTACCTTTTTGTGAAAAAGGAGCAAAGTTATAAATTGATCCGCAACCCCGTACGGGACAGAGTGATGTCACATGTTTGAGTTCTGTTGAAAAGTCAAAAGCGGGAAGGTCTTGCGGAGAACTTTGAAGTTTTTTGGCTCAACATTGAAAAGTCAAAGTAAGGAGGTGGGTCGCTAGAGGTTTTCGAAGATTTTGACCTTTTTGTAAAAGGAGCAAAGTTATAAAATGGCCCGTGACTCCGTTGGGGCCAACATCAAAATTTAAAAGCAGAGAAGATGGTCGTTGAAGGAAAATTTGAAATTTTGCCTTTTTATAACAAAGGGTAAAATTGCAAAAATGAGTCGCAACTCCATCAAAGGCCCAACTTAAGTGACATGTCGAGCCTGTATTTCAAAGGCGGAGTAGCGGGGAAAAATGTGGACAGCTCTAATTTAAAGTTGTGAAAGGGCGGAATCAACGGTTATGGCGCAATGCATTTGGTTTTTCCACCATTAACATTCCACAACTTTAGGGGATGTAAATACGCATCATTTTTCATGGTGAATCTAAATGATTTCTTGTCGTTTCTATCAACAAAGTGCAACTGAAGTGTTGTGGAGCTCGAATTTGTGAATCTGAGGAAGTGCAAGAGTTAATATTTTGAAACAGAGTTACTTGGGCACCTGTAGAAAATGAATTGCTAGATCCAATAGAGCAAATTGTAGAGGAAATAATTAGGAGAAGAAAGATTTAGGTGTAAAGGATTAAAAACGTGTTGCCAAAGGAGATGACTGGATGCCCCAATTAAAACAATGATGGAAATATCTAAAATGATTCACCTTTTTAACACCTGACAACTTTTTGTTGTAAATCTATTAAACATCACTTTCTAGAAATCCTGATCAAATATGTAACAAACAAAGGTTCCTCAAATATTCTTTGTTTAGGGGGGAAGCTTTAATGTAAATGAGTGCTATAAAGGGCATGAGTTATTCATGCAAATGGTCGAGGCTTTAATTCTTACGAGAAAATTTGAGAAAGCCCATCTTCCTGAGAGGCCATCCAAAAACCTTGTTAATCTCTTGTGTTTTAGATTTGATCGCATCAAGATGGTTGCGAGTGTACAACCATTGACAAGCTCTGAGATTGTTCAAGAAACTTTCCCCTGCTGATAAATCTAATAGATCTCAAATTAATCTATCTTAATCTCGGGCAAAATTATGTCTATTTTTATTTCAGAATGTCTTTTAAATGGTTTTGATGTTTCTCTTTTGCAATCTTGTGTTAAAATCCCTCCAAATCACATAGGATCTCATCCTTGTGATAGTTTAGTGGCAATTACAATTTCATTACGAGAAGAACTTTCATCCTGTAATGAGATAAACAATTTAAAATCACTTTACTGTCACTTTGTTGATAAATATTGTCTGTAAGCCTTTTAGTATATCTTAGGCATGAGGAACTAGGGGTCTTTAATGTTTAATTGAGTATTTATCTCAAGCCTTCATGTTGAATTCTCAAATATTTTGTGAAACCATGCATATCTGGAACTCCATTGATGCACACCTTTTGGTTGAAGGAATATTTTAGCTATTCTGAAGCATTCTGTCATTTAGTTTTCCAATTGTTGTGAAGGTTCTCAAAGATCTAGAAAAATCAAGTTTATCCTCCTTAATCTCCCACCAAAAATTATTCAAAAAAAATGAATCCTACCTGAACTACCCCTGTTTGCCTTGTATGTCCATAAATGAATAAATTATATTGCCAAAAAATACAGAAGCAATCATGATTCCATAATGTCTTTAGTAACCTTAACCTTTTTTTGAAAATATCACCATTCTTTAGAAGTGACAACTCGTGAGAGTTAAATTGTGGTGAATTGATCATATTTTCTTAAGGTTTCCTTTCAAATTTTTGCAAAGAAGGATATCTTCATTCTCCTTCACCAACAGAGGTTACAAAATGGGTCCTCTCACCCTGGTTGAAAGGCATAACCTAAAGCAGTGAGGGTAGATCAAATCCTTTTGAAGGTGCTATCTATTTCTCCAACATCTGAGTGACAAAGAGCCAGTTGAATCACCTCACTGGCTATAAAATGACATACATGATGATTTATCCATCTCTAGGCTTCTTGTTAAATCTGTGATGATGCTTAGCTTGCAAAGGAGAATCAATTTGGATACCAACACCTGAATGGCGCCGTTACCGGGATGAACAAAGGTTTACACATACCAACCCTGGTAATGTTTCTTACATGATCTAAGTGCAAATACGTTGTTTAAACATCATCCTTTGTTGAGATCTATAAAAAAATTTCAAGCTACAAGTTCTACGTCAATATTTCTAGTTTCCGTTGGTTTTTGCACTAAGTTTACATCATCAATGTTAAATACGGGTAAAGGAAGGTCATATCTATGAATCTTTGCATGAATTTAGTGTTGACAGACATTTGACAGATCAATTTTAGTGCATTTTCACAACTAAGGTGAAAATCATTAGTGGCGACTCCATGTTAAATTAATTTTTGATAAATACCAGTGCCTTAACCTCTGTTAATTGAAATTTATCACTAATCTTTGCAAAGTTGTAAGGAAGGAGATATTTCTTCATTAACGACCCTACTAGAAGGTTGTTTCTAGAATTGGGAAAGACAAATTCTGAAGGAAGAAGAATTTGGAAAGTTGTTGGAGATCAAAAATCAAGAAAAGAGTTATCAATTGTGGAAATGGATAAACCTATCATTGAAGATTGTCATACTTCCTCAAGTGCTTCTGAATCAAGTAGTCTTTTTGTAGATCAGAATTCTCCATCTAGAGAGGGGCCTTCATTTGTTTTTGAAAATTTTGTGCCTCGTTTTGTCCCTGTGTTTTCCAAAGCTGATAGGATCTTCCAAAAAATAGAGTTTTTAGAGAACATTCATTCTAAAAATTGCATTCATGTGCCCCACAGACCCCTCACTCCTCATCATTTTGTATCTCCTGCAAATTTACTACCTCAAAACAACATGGCCCAACCCCCACCCAGACCTCCATTTTTTGTTAATACCTTCAGTCCTATAAATGGATGGGTATCCAAATTTTGTGCCCCAAGATGTTAGAAATAGACTGCCTAAATTTCAAGGAAATAATGTTATTACTGGTGATCAACACTTAAATATTTTTTTCAATATGATGGAATACTTTGAGATCGAATTTGAGGATGTGTACATAAAATTGTTTATTCATACTATAGAGGAGGACGCACGGGACTGCTATAAATATTTTGCCAGACAACTCCATTGATTCATAGACAGAAATGAAGAATGCTTTTAGATTGCATCATGGAGATAAAATAGACCCTAGGTTTCTTTTATCATAATTTGAAAATATTAAGAAGAATCCCAATGAATCTATTCATGATTTCAATACAAGATTCAACAAAACATTGAGAAGATTTCCTATAAACTTAAGGCCATGTGATGAATCTTGTCTAATAAAGTATTCTCCTGCATTTGACAAAAAGGCAACATACTATTTAAGGGACAAAAACCCAGGAACTTTGAGGCAAGCTTTTACCATGGCTTTGCAAATTGAAAACAACATTAAAGTAATTGGTAAACCTCCTAAGAGAGAAGGCATCAAATTGATAAATCCATAGAAGCCTCAATCAAACAAGGTTGTGGATCTGGAGGAGGTTGTAAAAACTCTAGCTGGAGCTGTTAAAGAAATATCTTGCAAGTGAGCCAGAGCAGAGAAAGGAATTGGACAAAGTTCCAAAGGTCATCATAAAGCACAAGGTCAAGAAATATTTACAAATCATCCCAGAGGTGATCACAAATCAGATGATAGGGGTAAAGGGCCCATGGGATCAGGAAATAAACAGCCCAAACCCCGGGAAAATAGATTGGTGCTTGATCCTTTAGCTTCCAGAGCTGCTATTGTCAAAGAGGTCCATGATATGGAGTGGTGTGATATATTTTTCTTACCCTAATCCCCATGTGATGAATACAGGGGAGTTGTCGAATAAGTTGATGATGATGAGATAGATGATGATGCATGCATGATGGATTGCTCTATAAGGTCACAGTAGGGAGCAACCTCAATTGAGCTGATAAGTGTCAGAACTGCTGCTACTTTCTGGGATTGCATTCACCAGGTTTTACCTCTTCCTCCCACTCATACTTTTGAAATTGATATGGTACAAGCTTTTGAGTTGCCTAATAATGATTTTGCGTACTTAAGGGCATTAATGATTAAAAAGTATGATGGAGGAATTCCTTTAGGAGAGGACAGACAGTTGTTAATGAATGTAGTAGTTGGCCATGAAAAAGAATATAATATTAGGAGAAAAGTTGTCAAAGGGGCAGGGCCTCAAGCCAAATCAAAAATTCCAGTGCTTACTAATATCCCTAAAGAAACCCCTAATAAAGATGCTTTTGGCAGCGATG
>CM034155.1:37826392-38154218 GCA_019776745.2 Taxus chinensis | reverse complement strand
CAAGGGAGACGGAAATCTTCCTTGTTGAAGATTTGAGGACGGAAAACCTCCAATTTGGTGGTGTTTAAGGCATTCTTTGAAGACCATCTTGCTGGTTTGCAGCTAAGGCACCAAAAAGAAGACATATCAAGGGTTTTGGCATTATTTGGAGCCCCTCTCCTAGGGAGCGACTTGTATAGGAGTGTGTGGTTGTCTTCTAGGGCATGAATTAACATTCCAAGTTGATATTTGGACTTCTCATATTTTATAAGGAAAATATACTACATATTTGTTAATTGTTGGGGTTTGGAGACCTCATTCCCAGCCACTTCTATTAGTTGTAATTTTTTTCATTACTTAAATTTCAGTCATGTTTGTGGTTGAGTTTCATGGTGGAAATTTCCCTAGAATATTACTAAAGTGTTTGTATATGTTATAGATGATTTATATGGTGATTTTGGGTTGAAATACTACTCTTTGCAAGTTGTTGTCCATAAAACTCAGACTAGTGTACATTGTTGGCTTATTTTAGGTTTGTTGGTATAGAAATCCAAGTTTACTTCACTTGGGGTTTGTGACGATTCCTTGTTTTTGTAGTTCATCCCTAGAAAGGGACATTACAGTGGTATCAGAGCTTCGGTCTTCCTAACCTAAGGGTTTTATGAAAGAAGATAAAATGGCTAATAGAATTTTTGGTGATGGTAGATTCAAAAGGTTTTCCCTAGTGCAAGAAAGGTTGACCAACAAAATGGCATAGTTGATCCATACCATTCACGATCCAAATGGTGGAAGGAACTCTTCAAAGGAAGTCAATAATACTCAACCATCCAAAGGAGACAACATTTCTACATGGTATGAGAAGTATAGGGCTCTTCCGGAAGTTATTCATGATGCCCTACCATTTTCCAAGTTTTAAGGATGGAGGAAAGATAGAGTGGGCATTGGAACTTGGTCCAAGCCCCAAGACAGGCACAAGGATCATGGGAAGGATATCCCAACCCTAGCGGAGAAGAGCCCCATCTTCTTGGAAAAACAAGAAGAGGCTATGGAACTGGATGAAGAGGGAGCCAAACTCCCAAATTCACTATGCAAGGATGGACATGTCTATCCCTCTAAGATTAATAAGGAGAAAGATCTATCGCAGTAGCTGGTTACCAAGAGGGAGAAGCCCTACTCTCAAATTCGCTATGCAAGGATGGACATGTCTATCCCTCTAAGATTAATAAGGAGAAATATCTATCGCAGCAGCTGGTTACAAAGAGGGAGCAGCCCTTGGGAGTCCTAGAAACCACCAACGCTCTCGCCAAAGTGGAGCTCTTAGCTGATTTTCCAAGCAGCACCATAGACACACAAGGGTTTGATGAATATCTGAAGCATGAGCCTTGGAAAGAAAAAGAAATCAGAAAGCATGAGTCCCAAAGTAAAATTTCTTTAATATTTAATGATGTGTCATTTATTTTTGATGGGTGTGTGTGGCTAAATGTTGAAAAAAAAATCATATTTACATAGGGGTAAAAAAAGATGCATTGGAAGAGGGTAATCCAATTGTCATTTTGGAGCATGAAGATAAAACAGATCAGCCCCTAATTAAGGAGGAAAAATCAGATATGCGGGAGGTTTATGAGGAAGGGAGAGGTCCCTAGAATCACCCATCAAGACATACAAAAAGTTGTAGTCTAGGATTATTTCTTATTATTCCATTTAAACAATGCGCAAAAGATAAAACAAAGCATAACATGCAGTGTGCAATAGCTACATACAAAAATCAATTTAAGGAAGATATAGCCAAGTGACAAGAATATCTAACAGTAGATTGGAATTGTATTACTGAAAAAACTTACACATGAATTCAGAATGGAACACAAGATCAGTATTAAGGATTCAAGATCAACCTCCTCACAGTGCACTTACATGTTTTTATACAATTCAAAGTGACTATTGGTTTACTAGTCCCTTTTCCTTCCTTTCCTTGTCAAAAAAGGCTCTTCGCATTCTCTACTTATGTTTAAAGAGCATTACATATTCTATATTTTGTCTTTTATATACTAGGCACAGTGTAATATACAATATCCAAAATACATTCAAGTCAGATTTTAAACCCCTATACACTCCCAACAAATGGAATAGATATATGGGGTAGGGGCAGGGGAGTGCTAGATATAGCCACCCAACTAGCTATATATTGATCGAAATCCTGACTAGTTATGCCCTCGACTGCTTAGGGTGAGTCGATAGTTATCCTGAAGGATCCTTGATTGATTGTCAAATGTTGGAGGTTGTTCAACCATGTATAGCCTAGAGCCTATCTAATTTGAACTATGGGAAGCTACCGCTACAAATAGATATTCTAATGGGTAGGGCCAGGCCAAGGGCTGGGCCCATCCATATATCTAGTAGATGATTCTATTATAGACACGATATCATCCATCAATCATATGCATCACACACCTGCACCATACAGATATAGAATAAAGAGGAGAGTCTGCATAAATGCCCCCTGAGCTAGAGAACCTATATGGATGGGATAGGGCTATCGATTGAATCCCTCGACCTTGAAGCAGTCCAACAATATAGATAAGTGTCAAATGGTTTTCTAAGGGGAATTTACACACAATCTCCAAGGAGGTATAAGGTAAAGGATCTTACTAGATCTGGGGTGTCATTAGACACTAAAGCAAGAGCTATAAGTAACTAAAGTGCCATTAGACAATAAGCATATATAAAAGTTCTAAAATGTTCCATAAAGTGGTAAGCAAGAGATATGAATAAGAAGAATGTAAAAATTAGCAATAAGCTAACAAACATATGTTAATCTATCCTATCTAATACATGAAGCATAGAACAATCACCAACCAAAGTACTAAAGAATAAGTTTAGGATTTGAGATACTTACTAGGGTTGATTTGTCAGCGCATTGACCTCCTCCTTGGCTTGTAGCACTTTGTGAGGGATTGTCATAGGTGAAGTCAAGATGGATAGGTGCTGCCCTAAGTAGACCAAAGTTGGGACTCCAATGACTAAGGTAAATCTCTTTTTGTAATGTCTCCTTTTTCGAATTAATTCATTTGAAAACTTCTTTCCCATTCCACTTCTTGTGATCAAGAAGTAGGTGAACAAGGGAGGTCTTTGGTTGATGTTTTAGTCTTTCTTTTATTAACATTTACACTTTTCCTTTAGTATTTTCCTTATGAAGAAAGTCGGCTAGGTTGGAGAATTTAAAAGGAAAATTAAAAGATAAAGCAAGCTTCTTTATGAGGTCAATCTTGGGGAAGTCCCTCCATGGGGTTTTGGCACCACCTTATGGATATAAAAAGGGGTCGCTTAGGCTCATTTTGGGCATGCTTCCCTATTATAATTTTATTCTACTTGGTTTTGGGGATAATATCTCTATTGTATTCCACTAGACAGAAAAAATCATTTGGTGTGGCAAGACAGGAAGATGTAACCCTTCCTTGTTCAAGGTCGGAGAATGAAAAACTCTCCAATTGATGGTTCCAAGGGCTTCAAAGAAGGAAGAGATATCAAGGTCTTCTACATCAACTTGGTACCCTCTCCTTGGGTGGTGACTTGGGTGGAGAAGGGTTTGAGTTCCTTTTAGGGAACTAATTGACATTTTGTGTTAATATTTAGATTCCTCTTAATTTATAAGGTTGATTTATCACTTCATTGGTATTTTTTGGGGTTTGGAAACATCATTTCCAGACCTTAATGTGGGTTGTACCTTTGTTGCCATTTAATTAATTTTTGGTTGTGTTTAGGAGTTGATTTCTTGGGTGATAATTGTCCTAACATATTCCTAAAGTGCCTCTACATGTTTTTAGATGATATGAATAGTGATATTTCAATGAATTATTGTTTTTCCTTGTCCTAAAAATCAGAATGCTTTAGTTTGCGGTTTTTTGTTTCATTTTTTTTCAGCTCAACCCTACAAAGAGACATTAGAGTGGCATCATAGCTTTAGTCTTCCCATCCTAGAGGGTTTCACTCAAAAGGAATAGATAGATGTCAAACATAATTGAGAGGTTTTCCCCAGGGAAAGGAATATTGGTGAATAGGATGACACCATAAAGATAAAACAGCTGGAGGACACATTTTGGGTTGGAATGGGAAAGCCTTTCCATCCCATAATTATAATTGTGTGGTCGATTTCCCAGAGTATTGAGAGAAGTCATCATGCTATTAAGACGCTTTCAGTATAGGCATTAGAACAAGTGGAGCTAGCTATGGTAGTTGGATTTGTGAAAAATAAAGAGTAGGTTTCATGGACAACGCATTGGTGGGTAAGCCCTACATTTTTGTTTTCATTATAACAATCTTCTCATGGGCGTTTTAGTTTCTCTTCGATTCACATACCCCTAGAAAAAAAATTTTAATGAAAATAGATGTTAAGCATAGAAAATTCATGTTGGAAAGTAAGCAAGATGAAAGTTATTGTGTTGTCCCAAGCTTGGGAGAGCAGCCAGACATGGAAGGTAGTGAGTTGTAAACATGTTGATTTTTGGATTTCTGAGCATCTTGTCATAAGATTTTGTATTGCTATCATAGACATTTCCAGTTTATCTATAATCTAATTTGCTACCATACAAAAAAAGACAAGCATGAGAGGGGATAGTTTCCACACTTATAAGATATTTTCAGTCATCAACAGAGTGTTTCCAATCCCCACTATGTTGTTTTTGCAAGATTTCATGAGGGATATTCACCATGACAGCATTTGTACTTGTTTTTCATTTATTTTCCATGTAATTTCCAATCCCTTTCCGTTGTTAACAATTGTAGAAGAATTTCCAGCCATTTGGGTTAAGGGTGCTAACAATAGCAACATGCTGACAGCAATCATAGGAGGTTTTCTAGCTACTTTCATCCTAAATTTTGAGGGAAAAATGCACGATTACAACTATGTTTGGGGCAACATGACTGAGTTCTTATACAACCATAACTTGTATAAAGTTTGTGAGAGGTTTGCCAGCAAAAAGGAGGAGTTGGCCATCATGTCTACAAGGCATGAAATGAAGAAGAGAACTCTTATTTTCTCTAATAAGTTTGTTCCATGTGTAGGTATAGGTGCAATGAAGGAGCAGTTGAGTTTGTTTGTTTCCCATACAAAGGAAGGAGCAAATGAGATTGTAGTTGTAGCAAAAGAATGTCAAATTTATGGTCACATGTGATCGCCCTTTACAAAGAGATGAAGCCTCTTCCATACTTGAGTTGAAGTGGAAAAGATTAAAGACATTGAAGAGCCAAAGGGCAGCAGTGAGTATGCAGCATGGAATTCCTTATTGTTAGCCACAAATCATCATTTTTGGACAATAAAAGTGTTCACTATAGCAAGGTGAATTTCTTGTGTGGTCCACATTAGGACAACATTGCACAATGCTTCCTAGCTCGTCATTGAGAGTAGAGCACCATTGGAGATTGGTCAGTGGTGAGTTTCAAAGGGCAACCCACTTGAAAATCAGAGCAGCATAGCAAAAGCAAGGTATAATGACTCATAATTTGGTTATTTTTGGAAAAAAACTACAGCCAAGCATAGGATAAATAAGGGATGATGTTTGGTTACTCCTGAGTGTTAGAAGAAGCATCCTTATGATAGCTATGAGGCCATTTGTACTTGAATATGATTTTGATATTGAATATGTCAAAGGAAAACACAATGTGGTGGTGGATGCTTTATCAAGAAAGCCACCTCTTATCTCTCTTGAGGATGTGGTCATACATAATTAGAAGATAAAGGAGGCAGAGGTTTCAAATCAGCCAAGTTTGCAATTTCTTAAAAGCAAGCAATTTCCGGAAGGGAGGATGTAATGTCCCTTTTTAGAGGGACTTACGAAATGACCAAAAGCTGAAGATAAACAACACTTTTCAGATTTTTAGTGAGTTGTTAGTGACTGAAATAAATGTATAAAAATCCTTAACTGCTGTCAGCCAACACCTTTCTAGGGCATTGACTTGTTTTGGGGTTTCATACCCACTTTTAAGTCTTCAAAAACCTTCCAATCAGATTCACTTGAATTTCTAAAATAATGATAAACCCTCAACTATCATATAATGAAAGAAATCTGATTTTCAATGCCCTAGATATGGAGATATGAATTTCAACAAACCCTTGTCTGCAATGTTATTTCAAATATTAGCCTTATACATTATGGAGAATAAGCTAGTAATTTCAGAATTGTCAAATACATGTCACACATACAAAATATTTATCTCCAAGTGGGTCAATCCACTCTAAACAAATAGAATATTGCACCAAAAAGACCAAACATGAAAGAAAAGATACTTTATTTATTTCCAAATCCACTTGCACACACCAAAATCTCATGAAGGGTTTTCATCCTTCACAAGTTCCCCAACCAAGGGTTTTCATCCTTGAATGAGATCCTCAACCCAAGGGGTTTCGTCCTTGTGAGAGTTAAAGAGCTACACTTGCCAACTATTACCAAAATAAGAATAATCTCCAAAAACATGTCCTAAACTAATGCCAACAAACTCTATTTATAATAAGAGGGTGCCACCAAGTCTTGGGCCTCTCAAATGAGGCCAACCACAATTAGACTTTCTTTATTATTATTTTTTTACTTTTTTGGAGCCTACATGCACACCAATATATTTTTATTTCTAATTTATTATTAGGCTCACCAATAAATACAATGCCAATTAAAGAAATAAACATGAATTTAAGTACATGATGACATTGTTGGCTTCTTCTAGCTTGTTTGCTTGGACCCATCAGGAAGAGAAATGGGCCAAGGTCTCTAAAATGAATTATCTCGAAAATGGGACATGACAGGGGACTATAATGTCCCCTTTTTCATATTAATTCATTTTAAGACTTTTTTCCCATTCCACTTCCCATGGGCAAGAAGTAGGTGAACAAGGGAGGTCTTTTGTTGATGTTTTAGTCTTTCTATTATTAACATTTACATTTTTCCTTTAGTATTTTCCTTATGAAGCAGGTCGGCTAGGTTGGAGGGCTTAAAAGGCAAATTAAATGATAAAGTAAGCTTCTTTATGAGGTTAGTCATGGGGAATTCTCTTCATGGGGTTTTGGCACCACCTTTTGGATATAAAAGGGGTCACTTATACTCATTCTGGGCATGTTTCCCTATTATAAAATTATTCTACTTGATTTTAGGGCCAATCGCTCTATTCCATTCCACTAGAGGGTGAAAATCCTTTAGTGTGGCAAGCAAGGAAGATGAAACCCTTCCTTGTTTAAGGTTGGAGAGAAAAAACTCTCCACTTGGTGGTTCCAAAGGCTTCAAAGAAGGTTATCTTGCCAATTGGCAGTTAGGGTTTGAAGAAGGAAGACATATCAACACCCTCTCCTAGGGTGGTGACATGGATGGAGACAGTTTGAGTGCCTTCTAGGGCACCAATTGACAATTTTTGTTGATATTCAGGTTCCTCCTAATTTATAAGGTTGATTTCTCACTTCATTGGTATTTGTTGGGGTTTGAAAACATCATTTTCAGCCCTTAATGCGGGTTGTACCTCTATTTTCATTTAATTAATTTCCAGTTGATTTCTTGGGTGATAATTATCCTAAAATATTCTTAAAATGCCCCTACATGTTTTAGATGATGTAAATGGTGATATTTTGATGAATTGTTGTTTTTTCCTTGTTGTTGTCCTAAAAATCATATTGTTGTTCACTGTTATTATATTTTTCAGTTGGCTGATATAAAAATCAGAATGATTTAGTTTGGGGTTTGTGTTGTTTCATTTTTTTTCAGTTCAGCCCTAAAAAGGGACATTACAGGTTGGTACTACTATTTTTTATATCTTCAAAGGCCTTTATGCTTCAGCTTTTCTTCCTTGGTGTATGCTCTTCTAAACCCTAAGTCTTGTTCTTCTTCCAAAATGGTATGCAAGTGCAAGAAGAGAGGATTTGATGTTTTATATTTGAAAAATGACAAAGAGGAACCTTATAAATATGGATCTAGACCCTAGAATCCAACACTCACTTTTGGACAGACTCATTGGTCGAGCTAATGATGTTGGCAAAAATGAGGGGGTTTATGGGACGTCATTAGTCTGACCGGTGACGAATGCTACATGTTGGAAAAGTGGAAAAGAGGGTGATAGGGGGGAGAATGGGAACCTAGGATGATGAATGAAGCTAGTGTCATAATGACCTAAAGGTGGTAATATGAAGGCACATGTGACGAATCTCTCACAAATTGCTATGAGTCGGTGCAACCCTAATTACGTTGTACTCCTTAAGATGTACACTCAGGGAGATTGATGCATCGATGAGCCCTGCAAAAGAAAGTTTCAATAAGAAAAAAGGTGTATACAACATCAACCTCAACATCTTCGTATTTGTGATACACACTATCTAAGGACCAAGTTGGTTCCTATCATGGTGTGACCTTGTGTGGATTATGGTCTTGATGCCTAGGGTTTCTACAAATGCATGCACATATACTCACATCATCACCCCACTTAGAAGGTATTGTGCTTAAGATTTGACTCCTCGTAAAATTTTGTATACCACAAACAATTTGTGGTCAAAATGCATCATTTGCAAGTTCCCGGAGGATTTTCAAGTGTTCAAGTGTAATTTGTTCCAAGTTCCAAGTCACACTGTACTCTGTGAGTGAAATCAGGTATTTGAAGTCACTTTGAATCTCTTTCATAAAAGGTACAAAGGTGCATTTACATCCCAATTTCCTCCTTTCTTGTAAAAATTCAAAAAATGCACAATAGCACTTGTGCAAAGCAAATATCAAAACTCCATTTCCCCACTTCAAAAATGTCAATTGAACCTTTTGAGTCCCATCTATTCTGTAAGAGGCAAATGTATGTTTGGTCATATCTCTCACATCCAAGCTTCATTTCAACTCTTGTTTGAAGTGTTGGAAAGCTCTTTTAGTGAGAAATCTAGTGGCAAATAGTAACTTATATTTTGAGGCACGCTCCTACACAAGCAAGCAAGCTATAGCGAAGGTACTAGCCTAGAGAGATCGGCATATGGTTTTTTGACTCCATCACCCACTAGACAAGATTTGTTGGGCCCGCTCAACATGTCATATTGTTCTAGAGGTGCCATCTATTACAAAATATCCTATTGTTTTGATAAAATATGTAATGTCCCCTTTTCCAAACTAATTCGATTGGAAGACTGTGAGCCCATTCCACTTCCCATGAGCAAGAAGGAAATGAGAAAGGGGAGTAATTGGCATGTTTTTCAGTTATTTTCATGAGCATTGCATTCTTCTTTAGTAGTTTTCTATATAAAGTTAGTTTGACTAGGTTAAGAAGAAAAACAAATCAAAAATAGAAGAGAAAGGATCCATTATGAAGTCAGTCCTATTTGGGGGCATTCTAATTTATTTTGTCACCACATCAAGGTATAAGAAGTGGTCGCTTGGCTCATTTGTGCATCATCATTTTGTCCAATAATTAGTTTACATGGTTTTTGGTCAAATTTCTCAATTACTTTCACTCAATGTTTTTAAAATCGGAACCGGACTCGGAACCAACCGAGGTCCGGACCGAAACTGAACTGGAACCAGACCTGTTCAAACTTAACAAACCAATTTACTAAAAAATACATAAAATTTTAGATTTTTAATGAAAATAATATATTTGAAAGGTTAAAAACCATGATTCCAACAATTACACACAAAATATGCGAAGTTTGCTCTTATATATATGCAAGAAAGGTGTTTATAACAAAATGGCATGAACTCCAAGTACAATACACAATACATATATCATAGATGAGATTCCGAAACAAAATACATAAACAATGAGGCTCTAAATGGCCTCCATAGTTCGAGACTCCAAAAAAACAACATGTTATGATCATTGATACATTACAAATACTACAAGCTACAAAACTCTAGAATAAACTCGATGACATCAATGTTCAATCGTCAAACTCTGCACCGCTACTAGAAATGGGATCCTCAAGGTCATCCTCATCACTATCATTACCGGCCTTTGGCTCTGACTCAGACTCATCCAAATCCTCAGGTACATCTAGAACAACTGTATTGGCATGGGGTTGGGGAGTAGCACGAGTGCGACTAGTGCCTACTGTGTCTCATGACGATGGAAGTGGTGCTACTAATGGCTCATTAGATTCCTGATCCAAACCCATCTACCCAAAGTCATCAGGATCAAACTCTACTAGCTGACTCTCCTCTACCCATTCTGAGGTTGGATCTATATCATCCAAGACAATGGGATCAGTATTAGGTCTTTGGTTCAACAATTGGTCGTGTCTTAACCAAAGGTTGTACTGCACAAAGACAAGATCGTTCAACCGTTATTGTTCCAAACGGTTTCTCTTCTTTGTGTGAATCTGCTAAAAGACGGACCAGCTGCGCTCGCACTCAGAAGCACTGCACGTTTGGCTCAGGATCCTAATTGCAAATTTTTGCAATTGAGGACACTGATTACCAAATGAATCCCACCAATGTGCTGTAATAAAAAAATGTAAATGTTTAATTATTAAACAATGACGATAAAAATTTACAACACAGTTAAAAATTAAAAGTAAAATAGAAACTTATAACTTAAAGGTTAAAGCGTAATTCAACAAATTAGATAAAGATTGTCCTTATGCTAAAAATTCATGATTATTCATTAAAATTTTTAATCAAATGAACTTCAAATTAACTTAGAATTGCTTACCTGGTTGGTCCACATCTCTGGCAATCTTTGCAATGTTTTTCCCAAAGGTACCTGTGGCTCTGCTGAAGAAATTGATCTGTCGGTGAACCTCAAGTTGTTTGCCTCTCATTAGGGACCATGCGCTCTAGGCACTTGTACAAACCATCTTTTACTTATCCTGTTTGATCTTCTCCAAGCTAAGCTCTATAAGGATATTTTGGGTTCAAAAAATATCCTAGTTGCATGTATAGGGCGATGGAGTTGACTGTTCCATCTATTATCTATAATCTCCCATAAAAGCCTATACTTAGTTAACCTTGTCTTTGTATGTTGCCCCTATCTGCTCCTTTGCTTGATCCATAGCCTCATAAATATAGCCCATGGCTAATTTTTCCCCATCCACCAACCGCAACACCTTAACAATAGGTTCGGCAACTTTCACAATCTTTGTTGTTTTTTTCCAAAATAAATTATCAAAATTTTATTCTTTGTATCTTTCCCATCCTATTTCTGGCTCCACTTTGATGCAGTCCATTCATCACTTGAAAACATCATTTTCAAGTTTTTTTGTTTGGAAATAAGAGATTGCAATGTGAGGAAGTTTTTTGCAAATCTTGTGATGGCTGGCCTAACAAGTTCTTTGACCTCAGTGTTCTTCCTCATTAGATTCAATACCCATGAGTGATTGTAGATGTATTTGGTGATGCTTTTGTCAGGCTCTACTATGTTCTTGATCCAAATTTTTTTCCCTATATCCTCAAGCATGATGTCTATGCAATGTGCAACACATGGAGTCCAAAATATTGTTTTTTGTTTAGCCTCTAACATCTTACTAGCAAGAACATAGTTAGAGGCATTATTTGTTATGATTTATACAACATTTTCCACCCCCACCTCTAAAACAATCTCATCCAAAAGCTCAAACAATAAAATTGCATCTTTCACCCTATTAGATACATCTACTGATTTCAAAAACATTGTACCTTGTGGACAAGAGGAAAGAAATTTTGTTATTGTGTGGTTCTTGCCATCACTCCACCCATCTGACATGATAGTGCATCCTGTTTTTGCCCATGAAGCTTTACAACCTTCCAAATATTCATCTATGGATGCAACTTCTTTCTGCAAAAGAAATCCTCTCAAGTCATGCATACTAGGGCTTTTGAAGCCCTTACCAACAACAACAATGGAATCAAATTTAGGTTGGTAATAAGGTGAGCAGGCAACATTGAAAGGGATATTTGCATCATACCACCATCTAGCAATGTATTCAAAAGCTGCTTCTTTGTATTGCTTCTTCCAATGGTTATCTAAGGTGGGCTGATTTTCTATTGGCATGGAGGCACTAGCAGTAGTAGGTGTAGAAGATGGAAAAAAGCTTTGGACAGTGCTTTCTTTTTTGACGTTGGTTTTCTTGACTATGAGTGGATGGGGGAGGCATATACCAAAAGGGGTCTCCAACAATGGACAGAGGGGTTCAGAGTAAGAGCCTTCAACACTTGTTTGGGCCATGTTCATGTTCTCCTCCCTATTTCGGCTTCCATCTCTTTTTGCCTAGCTTTCATCTTCTTTATGGCTCTCAAGCAAGTTTATCATTACCAACCTAATGGCATCAATATCAGGCGCATCACATGGGAAAACTTGGCCTCTTTGACCAGCCATGTGTTGTTTCAACCTATGAATCCCCTCCTTGATGTGTTTCTTACAATATTTACAAAATACTTCATTATGAACTATGTCTGCATAGTTCCATGTAGGGTGTTTAACTCGGGGGGCCATTGCAAATGCAAATAAATTTGAAAATGCAAATAATTTTTTTTTTAGATTTCTTATTTAATAAGATTTAGAAATAGGGGCAAGTTTAAAATTTAACATACCTTTCAATGTGCACACAAATGAGGTCAAGAAACACTCCAAGTTTGTATATGGCACTACAAAGAGCTCACACTCCAAATGTAGATGTGAATGACCACCATAAAGAGCTCACAAACTTGATGCCAAACAAACCCCAAGCTCACTCCAAATCAACACTCTTCAAGGCTGCCACAAGCCTCCAAATCCTTACAAATGAGAGAGGTGCTCACAAATAGAGGTGAGGAAGCTCTCTATATGGATGTCAATATCACCACAAAGAGCCCACAAGCAATGGTAAACAAGTTCCAAGCCTCCAACTTCCAAGCTCACCTCCAAAAAATAAACTCTTCAATCTTTTGCTCACAATGCTCACAAATGCTTTCGCTCACAAACGCTCAATGAGAGAGGTGTGAAGTGAATAGAGTGAGGGTGTCAATTATGGCAATAAATTAGGGTTTAGAGTTTACAAAATATACAATTTTAATAATTTAAAAAGTGATATTTCTAAAAAAACCGCCGTATAAGCAGCGCTAGCCTCACAACTCGGCCGGTTTTTGTCAAAACCAAACCGGTTTGACCGGTTTGGCCCCAAAGCCGATCAAACTGATCTGGTTTTGTTCTTGACCCGGTTGGTGCCAAAAATAGGTCAGACTGGTCAAACCGGCCGGTTCCATTTCCGGTTCGACTGATTTTTAAAACATTGATCTTTGGTTGAATACTTGAAAACCCTTTTTGTGGCCATCAATGAGGACAATAGTCCATTATTGTTTGATTGCCTAAGAATGACCTAATTCTGTCATGATGCATCACCAGGATTAGATGAATGCATGGATTTCCAATGAAACTCTGAACAAGCCTTGATTTGTACAAATTTTCATGCCATTGAAATCACATTACCTCCACGCACATCTCTTTCAACAAGAGACAATGTCTACTAAAGGATTTTGCAACCTTGTTTGATTTACATCTTAGATGTTTCAACATAAAGGCACAGCAACATCCAACTCAGCCATATTTCTTCAACATGCTGAGTGTGTGCTATCAATATACTATCATACACTCAGATAGAAGACTGACATTTGCCATCTACTTCTTGTTTGAGCTGTGCCTATCCATGCACAAGATTTTGGCTTCTCTCATACCAAATATCTACACTTGGCCTCAATCATGTTAATCTACAATGAGTGAAATCAACCATGATGGGATCTTGTCCCCAGTTCTTGTCAACACTATGCATATTTGCAGGTTTGGACTAGCAATATATTCCAGGTTGAAATACATTATTTTTCCATGCCAATGCTAATGATGGTACTGAGTCTGTTCGACATCATTGATTCACTTTGAAGGCCAATGCCGTAATCATATGTTGCTATTCAATTGTCTAGATGAACTTTAGGGCACTTATCTCCTGCATCATCTCAATGTCTACCGCATATGCCTCACTAAATTAACTCCTCAAGCCAAATTTTGAGCTTCAATTTGGTTGAATTGATGGCACTGTCAGGATGGCTTGCATCTTTTCAGGGTCCATTTGCAAGACCTCCGAATATTTTGAAGCAATCCAAGTAGAGGCTGAACCATGTGTTTGTGAAGTTGCATTGTTTATTCTGGTATTGCAAACAGCTTCTTACCTCTTACCAAGTGTCTGCAAAGTAGTTCAATATAGAAGTGCTGTTCCATTGTAATTGAAGATTCATTGATATGTCAGCCAAATACAGGTGACGAACTTCTCCAAGATAGGCTCATTTTGGCTTCATATGCTTTCTTTATTAGGTGAATATTGAAAACTATTGACTTAATTGCTGCAGCTTTCAACAAACTAAGGGTATGACAATCCATACATGTGAATACCCTCAAACTTCATGACCCTGTTAATTGGTAGAGCTTGTATTCGGCATTATCCTAGATGTGACCCTCTTAAGATCGGGCTACATAACCATCTGGTTGGTGCATGCTCACTCAGGATTGGACCTGATACAATCTTTGTGAAAGTACTTAGCTCCACTCGAATCAATCCATACACTGAGTCGTCCTCTTGGCATTTAGGCTTCTATAAGTTTGGATAGTACCATGTTATTGGTAGTTGCATCAAGAAGACAGTGTGCATGAGTAATTATTTAAAAGCTTAAGCATTATGTTCCACCATGGTTCTTGATTGAAGATAACACCGCATGACATACATGTAAGGTATCACAATTTTGTGATTTGCCATTTTTCCTACATTTTCAGCACTTGAGGGAAAGTTTTTAATTGCTCCACCAAGTGTCATAATACAGAAGTGCTTCACTAGACAATATGATACATCAAGGGTGAATTTCCACCATACTCTGGATTGTTTGTCATCATTTGGTTAGATGCCCCTCACAGTCTCATGTTCAAGTAATTCATTTGCTATGGTCACTAGAGAATGGTTTTTGTACTTCTGGATATTTGACAAGGTTGAAACAGATCCTGAAGATCGCCTCTTCAAGCAAAGCAAGTTTCTATTTTCGAATTCAACGTTGATAATTATTTCAATTTATGTTTAACATGCCTAACCTTGATTGAACAACAGATATTGCATTTTTGAAATCAGCATTAAATTTGTAATTGTTGAAAGGTTCTCATGCTAATCCTTTAAGAGTGAACGTCAAGAGTGCAATATTAAAGATACCATTTCAGGTAAACGGATTAGGTGTTCATTTTAGCCAATACGAAGTTCTTAAACTTGCGATCAAACTGCCAATGTACTTCCCAATAAGTACATGGAAGGAATGTCTATGAGGCATGACATCGCACAAAATGATCATTCTTATTTGCACAAATACATGAAAACTGACCATGCATTGGAGCATTCACTAGATATTTGATGTCCTTTCAACAACATAGATACCTTATATGGATTTGGATGCTGTGCAATTGCTCTTAGGCAAACCCATTTTTTCTACCCTCTCACTCAACACTGTAGATGTGTCCCTGTGCTACCAAACTAGTTCAATTGGATAGACTTTAAGCCCATTCTGCTTACCATTGGCAAGACTCGCGTACATGTTCTAAGGGACAGTAATTCTTCCTCTTCACCAGCTCATTCTTCTCCTTCACCAGCTGCATTCTTCTCTTTCGTAAGCTTTCTATAGAACACCAATTTGGTTGGGTCATGAAGATCTCCAAGATTTGACTCCTCCAAGCAGTCTGGTGACGCAACACTTATGAGGTCAGTCCTAGCTTGTGGGCAATATGATTATTGGCATTCTTGGCATCCACATCGAGTTTGCTAGGCAAGTGATCGATATCTTGTCTCATCTGTGCATCTAAAGCATCATGTCTCATGAATCAACTTTGCATAGTTATTGCTCTAATTTCTAAAGTACTTCCTCTTGAGGACAAAAGTACTATCCTCTGTGGCCATCTATGAGGACATAAACCTTCCTTGTTGGCTCTGAAGAAGTAATGAAAACTTCTCCATCATGCGAATGTTAGGTTTCTCACAACTACTGGGGTTGTCCAACACCTCTTCCAGAAGATTGATTTTGCCGATTTTCAGCTTAGGCATTTGGTTCTATAGTGATCCTTGTCAGACAACTTTCCTCAGACTGAGTCAATGCACCTTGCTGGATATGCTTAGGGGTTTCCATGGAACGCACTCTTACCATGTCCAACTTATCCATGAATGTGCTATTCGCAAACTATTAAACATGTACCGTGAGACCTTTTCTTCATTATCTTCCACTTGACCAACATGAATAGTGAGCCTATAGAAATCTTTCGGTGTAATCCTTTCCATTCATCTCTTTCTAAGGATCTTCAAGTTTTGTCAGTTTCTTGACTAAACTTAAATAGAAATCACAAGACCTCACGGAACATCACAAAGTGTATATTTCTTGGTTAAAAATTGTTCTAAAATATTTCTAAGTTGCCCTACATGTTTTGGATGATGTGAATGATGCATTTTTCAAGAGAAATTACATTTTCCTTACTATTGTTATAAAAAATCAAACTATTATACCTTGTCATGATTTTTAGTTGGCTGTCATAATTTTCAGTTTACTATCTATTGGGGTTTGTACAATTTCCCTTTGTTTTCAGATAGAGCCCAAAATGGGACATTACAAAATATAATTGTGAAAGAGGTCCACATTTGTAAGTGTCTCAGAATGTAATGTTGATCAAGGGTGCATATGAGTCCTAAGTATATCAAAGGGGCTAGTGTTGTGTGGGTTTGAGTCAACATAAATGACTTTTTAGTATTGGATCAAATTAATTCCTTTACAATTAGTTATTAATGTGTAAAGTCATAAAGTATAATTCCTAACAGAATTTAATATTACTATCATGTCAAAACTTTTTAGTAAAAGTACCCCGAATACAAAAAAGTGAAAAGTGGTCGAATTTAATGTCAAAAAGGATATCAGTGTGTGGATCCAAGCTACATGACTTTGTAAAATGCATTAAAATAATGTTAAAATATAGTGCTTTATATAGCATGTAAAATTGTTATGTAGTTGTGCTACGGTTGGTAACTATTCAACCGAAGTGTAACCACATCCTATAATAAATTGGACCTGCCAATGTCATTTGAGGAGTGTAGTTTGCCTTCTCTAATTCCTTCTTCTCTTTGTATATGCTAACATTGGTATCAGAGCGTCAAAGGTTCACAGCCCGAGGAATGCCTTGAAGGGTATGGGAGAGTGAAAATAGTTTAAGGAAGCCTAGTCGCGGTTTGATAGGGCACAAACTACTTGCGTTTAGAGTCATATAGGGAAGAACAACTATTACAAATTTGAAATCTGGCGTATTCACAATTTTTTAGGACAAAGAAGATGGATTTTTGAGGGAAGAGAAGACAGAGTTATACATGGGCAAGAAAAGAAAAATCCACAATCGAGGGCATAAATTCGTTTCAGCAGAGGGCAAAAGCCCATTCGTGAGGGGTAGAAATAACAAAAACATGACCAGTCGAGAGGCAAAGTCGTGGTTCCCAGAATAGTAGCGAAGGCACAAGCAAAGTTGTGTGGGAGGAAAGAATGAACTCGTATGGGTAGAGGTAAAGTATGCTTGCAAAATATTTTTCAAAGTCAAAGTTGTGGGAAAAAATACAGTCATCGGGAGGATAAACATGAAGGCAGAGTCATTTCGTTTCATCCAAGGTTGGTGAAATAATATTATTTTTTGAACAAAGGTATTCATCCATGCTTCATAATATTTATTAATATAGTTCAAGGGCAGTTCAAAGGTTTTTTACATTTAATATTACTTGCTGGAATAAGTAATACTTGGTGGGATAATATATTATTTTATTGGTGTGGCCAAACTATTATTTTATTATTTTCATTCCTTTGGAATAATAACATGGCAAATATATCACACTTGACTTTGTCGGAGACAAAAAATAACGGGAACTAATTTTAATGTATGGAGTCATAAGATTTTAATGCTTGCAGAGTTTTGTAATTGTGATAAAATAATCATGCATAGTGAAAGTCGACCAACGACTAACTTCACGGATTATGACAAACGTCACAAGGAAGCGTTATTGCTCCTCAGGTTGTCGGTTTCAGATGATATGATACCGAAAGTGTGAAATGCCACTGTGGTAAGCACGTTGTAGGCCAGTCTAAGGGATAAATATCAGACGTCAGAAAAAGAGTCGGGTTTTATACCTGAAGAATATGCTCTTTTTCGTAAAGTTACAAGAAGGTGGATCACTATCTGGGCACCTACTTTGGATGAAAGACCTCTGAGACCAATTATCTTCCATCAACAAGAAGGTGGACAATGATGATATGGTGGCTCTAGTTTTGAACAACTTACCTTTTTCGTATGAGTCAGTTGTGGAGGCACTCCATTTAATGGTTGAAATTCAAACACTCACGTTTGACAAGGTGAGTTCCTATCTATTGCAAAAGGAGTGGAGATAACTTCAGGCAGAATCTAATTGTGACCATTCAAATAGTGCTCTTGTCACTCAATCAAAGGGAAAGTGGAAACATCAATTTGGTGAGTCTTCCACTTGGCAAGGTTCATTTTAAGACACCCCTATAAAATTGTAGGTGGAAAATACCTAGCAAATATCCCCGTAACCAGTTTCAGCGAAAGGCGAATTTGACAGTATTCAAAAACAAAATTTTCACCTGGTTTTTCATGGCTCCATCAGTGACGCGCGACAACAAGATGCCAATAACCACTCCTGACACGCGTCAATAGAACGTCAATGGTCTAGACTAACGTGCGTCACTGGCGCGACATTGATTCGTAATGACGCACGACGCTGGCTCCTAATGGCGCACGATACTGGCTCGTAATGACGTGCAACATTATCTCCTACTATCACACGTCACTGGCTTGTAATGACGCGTGACACTGCCTCCTACTGTCTCCCACTGTCACGCATCACTGTCCCCTATTGATGTACGTCATTCGCTCCTACTAACGCGTGTCAGTGGCTCCTATTGATGTGCACATCAGCTAGGACTGTTGTCGCGCATCAGCTAAGACCTTTGACATGTGACACTGGCTCCTATTGATGCGCAAAACTGTCCCCTAATGACTTGCGTCACTATCTTTTATTGACACATGTCACTGGATCTTGCTGATGCGCGTCAAAGGTCTTAGCTGACGCGTGACAATAGGAGGAAGTGACACGCGATAATAGGAGGAAGTGACGCGCGTCAGTAGGGGACAGTGTCGCGTGTCACTAGGAGCCAGTGTCGTGCGTAAAAGGTATTAGCTGACGCGCGAAAATAGTCCTAGCTGACGCGCATCAATAGGAGCCAGTGACATGCGTCAGTAGGAGCAAATGACTTGCATCAATAGGGGCCAGTGACGCCCTATTTAGCTTATAAATACCCTTCTGCCGCTCATTTTCTCGTTTTCATTTTCCTATTCTTGAATTTTTACAGGTCTAAATCTTGTCAAAGACGCAAGTACAACTATAACGTCGACTTCACATGCTTCCCAATTGCAAGTTCAGCAAGAAAATCAAGAGAATCCAACTCAATCAATTTCCAAGATCAACTACAAGAATCCCTTATGCCCTCACATCCATACGGCTTTAAAGATGTCTTTAGAATATCAATATTTGATGGAAGAGTGTGAATTTACAGGGCTTGTTAATATGCCCCATTTCGAAACAGATCCAGATATTTTGAATTACCTTCTGTCATCCTACAATTTAGAGGACAGTATTTTTTATGTGACTCTGAACGATGGCCAAATGTTCCAATTCACTATTGAAGCAAATGACATCCATCAGTTTACGGGCCTTCCGTTCAGAAATTTACCAATTGTTACAACCAAGGAAACACTCCTGGAAGAAGACAAGAAATTTCTCGAATCAACGTACGGTTTCCATGTTGATTGTAAGTATAATTCATTTTAATTCATATTTTTTATTCTGTTTTTTATTCTGATACAATTTGCTGTTATAAATTTATAGTAATTTTCACTGTTTCACATTTGCAGCCCATGTCAATAAATCTAGGCATGGTGTAGATACACAATCAATTGCACACCACTTTCTTGATGCACTTATTTCATTTTTTCAATCCAAAATTGTTTTGCAGGGTCGCCAAACAGATATACCAAATTGGGCCATTGCATACATTTGTGCCACTATCGCAAAAAAAAATTTTGATTGGTGCACATATCTATCCAAAAAATAAGAACTAACATAACAAATTCAAAACTCTCAGATAAACCTTTCATTTATTCAACAAACTATCTCCTCGGCTTCTACTATGAGGCAATTTTTAATTTAAAAGATAAACAAATTCCTACTTGCTCTGATGAGGCTTTGATGAAATTCTTAATTCCATTTGAAGAACAACAGGTATAAACTATTTAGTTTGTAATTGTATTTCAATTTTCGACATTACAGTGCACAGTTATTAAAACTTAAATTTTAATGTTTTGTAGAGAAGATATCTTGAAGCCCGTCCCCGAAAAAAGACGTTATCGAGAGGAAGAGGCCAACAACACGCGGAGGCTTCAGGGGACTCCCAATCTGAAATGGAAGCTCACTCCTCTCCAAACCCTCAACAGTTTGAACTCGTTAAATGCCAGAGAAGTAATACATTCTCGTATATTATTTACAAATTCCAAAGTTGCATATTTATTTTTCAATTTAAATTTTAAATAAATGAATTGACAACATTTAATATTGATGAATTGCAGGGACTTTGGAACCTTCTTCCCCAACTCACTCCATATAGTCACATGCATTCATATCTTCTGAACAGCCACTGAGTACAACTCCTACAAGGCCACCCGTAGCACCGAGAAAAACAACCCCTCGACAACAAGGTACAACTTTTCTATAGTACGTTTAATTTCGTAGTTTTGACTTTATGAATTGTTTTAATTATTTTCAATTTTTTCTTATACTTTTCAGCACATGTCAGTCATGATCAAACCACGACACCAACACCCACTCAACCATTAATTTTTAAAATTCCAACCAGAGGAACAGTGAAAAAGAACATTGGTAAACACATGCCTTTTGCTCCGGCCCCTAGTGGGACACTAAACCTTGCCTCCTCGTTTCGAATTCCAACTCTCTCACTTGGTGGCTTGCCCAGTGCAACGGGCATATCTATTTTGAACAATATAAATTTAGATGAAGATTATTTGGGCATTGATAGCAATGACCCAACTGGTTTTTTCGATACCCGCAAGATGATTCAAGGCCAGCAGGTATACTTCAAATTTCAATTTTAATATGCTTTACAATTTTGAATTACATTCTGATTTAAATTTATTTATCTAAATCTTGATTAATTTTTTCAAAAACAGGATCAGCCCACCCAAAGGTAGAAACAAGGAGCAGTTGATCTTGGTGAAAGCCCCCATACTTCTCCAGCAAGATCGTCTGCATCAGATTCAGATAGTGAACAGTTGCCACGTTTTCCTTTGGAGAACTTAATTGGTTATGATTGTCAATCCCATGTCAGTGAGTTTATTATTCCTCATATCCAATAGCTTATAGAATGGGAGAGAAGGGCTAAATTTCTTATCAATGAGATTATTAGTCATTATGAAAATTATTGGCAACGGGATAGTTTATACGCTGCAGTCCAGAATCAACCTGCGAAGATGGATTCCTTACTTACCCAAGTAAGATGTGGGACTGTCACGTTTAACAACAACTATAAAGACGACATTTTAGATAAGGCATTAAACAAATTGAAAAATATTAGTGCCGAGGCCCAGACATATTTTAACAAATGGTCCAAGGACAAGGATTTGGTAGCAATCGCAAATGCCGAAAGAGATAGAGCGGTTGTAAGTACTATTACATTCAAACAATCATTCTTGTTAATTTGAAATTTTTATTTTTTAGTAATATTTTGAATTGACATTACTCTTTTTGTGCAGTTGAAATATGAAAATTTTAAGAGTCAGGCGAAGGTTTTGCAAGTTCACTTGGAAACAGCAAAGAACAGCTTATCCGCAGCAAAAAATTTGAAGCAAAATATTGTTTTGGTTAACACCCAAAACAATACACTAAAGCGGATAATTAAAGAGCATGGTCTCGACCCTAACATATTATTCAAAGCCAAAGCAGCTGCTGATCCAAATTTGCTGTCGCATGGAGATGCAACAAATCAAGAAGAAAGAATTTTAAAAAATCTGGAGAGTGCTATAGAAGATCTTATAAGTTCAGGGGTTATTTCTGGTGTTGGGGAAAGAGGTACAACCATAGTGGAAGAAGCCGTTGGGGAAGAGAGCAGAGTAGAATTGTATAAAGAAAAAGAGGGTTTTGAAAATTAGAAACTTTTATTATTGAGGAAACTTTAAATATTGAATTTGAAAACTTCTACTATTGAGTATGTACTATGGTATTTGAATTTAATTATATGGATTTATATAAAGTCTTTAATTTTAATTGCATTAGATGGTGATTATCATGAATTATATGTATGTTTCTTGTTTACTTGCATTGTCATGAATTGTATGTGGACGTAGATGATGAATGATGATAATTGATAATTAATGATAGATGATGATGAAAGACGATGATCAATTTAATGTGTAGAATGTAAAATGTAGTGCCTAAATATCTTGTGGGACTTTAATTATCTTGAAAATTATGTTTTTGGGAAAAAATAGCAACTAAGATTTGAAACAGATCTTTAGGATTTCTCCTTAATAGACTTATGGTGTAGGAAAATTATATTTTAAAGAGATTCACCTCTATATAAGTGCATAATCTCTCATTAGAGAGGTTGTTTGACATCCAAAATAGTCAAGACCATTTGTCAGAAAATAACATTTTGTTGGAAACAATCATTGATGTGGAGGCTAGATTAGCCAATAATGAAATAGTTAAATTCTAGGCCATAAGAATTAGAGCTTGGGAAATAATCAAGACCATGGTTTAAAAGATATGGTTTTGTTATCATGGATATTGTTTTGTGTAGAGTAGATTGACAAGTTGTTGTAAATAGTCAAGGTTATGGAGGCTAGATTAACCAAAGTTGGAATAACCATGTGATTAAAAGATAGGTCAAGCTCGATATAGAACTTTGAAGTTTAATGTAAAACATATAAGGTTTTTATCATGAAGATTAGTCTGTATAGATTAAGTTCATAGGTTGAAGAATCTTATCATTTTTTTATATTTGATAAGGGTGAAGAATAATTGTGGATTAGAACTGGGAGGCTATAAGTTGGAATAATTTTGAGTGTGTAAGAAAATATTGAAGGTTGTAAACTAGATCATAGTAAACTATGTGTGTAAGTATTTATGTAGAGCCTTGAAGAAGGCACACTACATTTGCAGGATAGTTTGAAGTTAATAGAATTATCAATGTTCTAGTCAGTTTTATTACTAGAAAGGATTTTTATTAGATAAAGACTCTGTCAAGTTTCCTTGCGCATTTCATTCTTCCATTTAGATCTATTTTTTTTCTTTGGTTTAGTTTATTACATTCATGATTTCTAAAAATCCCAATATGTAGTATCAAATTAATGCTTTCTCGGTGAACAAATTCAGCATTTTGATTTAAATAGTTGTGATTAGTGTAGATTTGGGTGGTAGACTATAGGATATGGAAGATAGCATTAGAATTGAGTTTGAATAACTTCGTGTTAGAGGATGATCATTATAAGTGTAAAAATAGATCTATTTCTTCATGGAGAAATCTGAAGAAGTGATGAATCTATGACAAAGCAGGGAATTTTAGGAAGAGTGTCAGGACTTATATTTATAACAGTATAATATATTGTTTAATAGTTTATCCTGCAGTTAAAAAAATATATCAAAGGATTTTGCACATATAAAAAATAAATTAAATATAATTCTAAGAAATCAAGAAAGAATCATCACTGGTAAGAAATTAAACATAATTGCAAATATGATAGGGTTTAGCTTACCTCTTGCGTATTAGATTGCTGTGAAATCATCAAGGATAACGTGCTAGATCTTTGTTTTACCTGACATTGTAGATAGAGGGGTGAGTTGCCTGACATTGCCAGTCCTGAGAAGTGCCAACAACATCTTTAAATATATAGACCAACAATATCTTTAAATAAATGATAACAAGAGCTGAAAAAATGTAAAGTAACAAACAATAAGATTATGTTGAAGAAGATACCTATTTAAAATTGAAATCATCCCCGGTAATGTGCTAGATCTTTGTCTTAAAAAAATTCAACATAAAAAATGGATTAGTAGATAGATGGGTGAGTTGCCTGACATTGTCAGTCCCGAGAAGTAACAGCTTCCTCAGACGGATGTCAACCCACATTTTCAAAAAATAAAAGATTGTATTTAACTAAATGTAAATACATAGACCTGTAACATCTTTAATGATAACTAGAGCTGAAAAAAATGAATAGTAACAAACAATAAGATTAAGGGGAAAAAGATACCTCCTTAAAGTTGAAATCATCACTGCCACTGGTAATGAGCTATATCTGTGTTTCAAAAAAACCCAACACGAGAAATGGATTAGTAGATAGATGGGTGAATTGCCTAACATTTTTAGTATATAGACCTGTAACATCTTTAATGAAAACCAGAGCTGAAAAAATGAATAGTAACAAACACTAAGATTAAGGGGAAAAAGATACCTGCTTAAAGTTAATCATCACTGCCATTGGTAATGAGCTAGATCTGTGTTTTAAAAAAACCCAACACGAGAAATGGATTAGTAGATAGATGGGTGAATTGCCTGACATTTTTAGTATATAGACCTGTAACATCTTTAATGAAAACCAGAGCTGAAAAAATGAATAGTAACAAACAATAAGATTAAGGGGAAAAAGATCTCTGCTTAAAGTTGAAATCATCACTGACATTGGTAATGAGCTAGATCTGTGTTTTAAATAAACCCAACACGAGAAATGGATTAGTAGATAGATGGGTGAATTGCCTGACATTTTTAGTATATAGACCTGTAACATCTTTAGGAAAACCCATGGTTAACCAAAACATGAAATGTGTATAGGAGTGTCTTTTAGTGCTTCATGCCAAATTTAATTAGATTTTGAAATGAGTATTTAAACTTATTCAAGTTTTTATAAAACTGGATCGCTTAGAAATACAAAATAAACAACCTGTCTTCTTAGCATCTGAGAAAAAATATAGTGCCTTCTTCAGATAAATCATAGAAGTTATTTTTGTATAGGATTCACATCTTGAGATATTGTAAAATGTTTTGGGGAAAATGGATTAGTATCAAAATATGTTGTATAGGATTCACATCTTGAGATTCTCTCTTCAGGACTGCTTCTTGGAGTGGTTGAATTAAAATATGTTTCTCTTTTTTTTTCAAATTTTTAAGGTGGTGCATATGATCATAGCTCAATAAGGTTGTTTACATATCATATTAGTTACAAGAATGAACTTGAAATCTTTTATCCTTTAGTAGATTCATCTCATCCTATGTAAGGATATTCAGGCACAAGTATGAGGTTTGAAATATACAATAAGGGTAAAGTGATCAAAATTGTTGTGTGTAACGGAAAGTTGTTTTTACTTTCTTCTAATTATCATTGTTGAGCTGATGAAGTACTTGGTTGACCCTTGCAATGAGTATCAAAGTATAAAATTCCTGCTACCACCTTGTTTTGTTTTCCTTTGCTGAAGATACAATGTTCAAGTGTATGTTTGAAGACAATTTTCTTGAAGCTCCCCCATTTCTATGCCTTGAATTGATTAATCATGATATTTTTGAAGTACAATTGATAAAATGAAGTGTCTCAAATATTGAAAAAAAAATTACAGCTCAACATGAAGTTCTCTGTGTAAGGTTGGATCATCTTAAAAAGGTAACATTGTGTAAATTTTGTCAAGAGTGCCTTACTGGTACCTCATCTCAAACTCAGTATTAGCATATATCATGAAGTTTCTTTTTGAACTTATCAAACAAGACCCTATCATCATCAAGTACACACCAAACACTGTTTTTTTCTTTGGTCTGGGGATAAATTTGAAGGCTTCATCTCAATTGGCTGCATTGCAAACATGAAGGGAATTTCCTCTAGTGCAAAAGAGGTGAAAACTTCAAATTCCATCTAGTCACTCATTCTTGGATAAGAAATCAATTATTTGGTAGTCTCAGGATTTCTTTGTGCATAAAGAGATCCATCTAGTCACTCATCACTCTTGACGCGTGTCAATGGAACATCAATGGTCTTGACCGACGCGCGTCACGGGATGCTATTGACGCGCGTCACTGGAACCTATTGATGCACGTCACTCTCTCTTGTTGACACGTGTCACTGGCTCCTACTGACGCGCGTCACTGACTCCTATTGACGTGCGTCACTGGATTCTATTGACGTGCGTCACTGGCTCCTATTGATGCGTGTCACTGACTCCTATTGTCGCACGTCACTGGATCTTATTGACGCGCGTCACTTGCTGTTATTGACGCGCGTCGTTGGATCCTATTGACGCGCGTCAGCTAGGACTATTGTCGCGCGTTAGCTAAGACCTTTGACTCACATCAATTGAAGCCATTAACACCCGATTTAGCCTATAAATACCCTTCAATCGGTCATTTTCTCATTTTCACCTTCTAGCTCTTGAATTTTTGCAGGTCTCAATGCTTCCCAACTACAAGTTCAGTAACAAAAATCAAGAGAATCCAATTCAATCGATTTCCAAGATCAACTACAGGAATCCCTTATGCCCTCACATCCATACTGTTTTAAAGATGTCTTCAGAATATAAAGATTTAATGGATGCGTGTGAATTTACAGGGCTAGTTAATATGCCCCATTTCGAAACAGATCCGAATATTTTGAGTTACCTTCTGTCATCCTACAATTCAGAGGACGACATTTTTTATGTGACTCTGAACGATGGCCAAATTTTCCAATTCAGTATCGAAGCAAATGACATCCATCGGTTTACGGGCCTTCCGTTCAAAAATTTACCAATGGTTACAACCAAGGAAACACTCATGGAAGAAAAGAATTTTCTTGAATCAACATTCAGTTTCCATGTTGATTGTAAGTATAATTCGTTTTAATTCATATTTGTTATTCTGTTTTTTATTCTGATACAATTTGCTGTTATAAATTTATAGTAATTTTCACTGTTTTGCATTTGCAGCCCATGTCAATAAATAAAGGCGTGGTGTCTAAGATGTAGCATTTCTGAGTACATGTAATTTTTGTAATGCTAGGGTCTAAGATGAGCTTTGTAACTTTGTTTGACCTGATGAGTGCAGTGGAAAAGTTTAAACAAAAAAAAGATCTTAAGAAAACTGATGGAACCAAGAAGGGGAAATTAATTGATGTTCCCAAACTTGATGATGCAAATCAAGTAGGGGGGAAGAATTGTGATCAATGTACTTTAATATTAACGGAGGGTGACTCAGCGAAGGCTCTTGCTGTAAGTGTTTGTGCCTTGAATCAGGGAAATGTGAATACTGAATTTAGTAGTATTGTGACATGTTTCGACATCACTTTCCAATTTAATTTTTTGTTATTTTAGTTATCTTTATCCTATCAGGTGGTAGGAATATCTATTGTTGGTCAATATTATTATGGCGTGTTTCCTCTCAGAGGTAAGCTGCTCAATGTCAGGGAAGCTACCACTCACCAACAAATGGAGAATAAAGAGATAGTAAATATAAAAAAAATCCTTGCTCTACAGGAAGATAAAATATATGACAGCATTAAATCTTTAAGATATGGCCATCTGATGATAATGACAGACCAACTACATGATCTTTGTCTAACGCTGTTTAGTTTCTGTATAATTCTGACACATCCTTTCTAGTGAGATCCTTTTTGACTTGTCCTTTGTCTCTTAAAGGACCATGATGGTTCCCACATCAAAGGATTGCTGATCAATTTCATACACCATACCTGGCCATCACTTCTTAAAATTCCTTCATTTGTTGTGGAATTTATCACTCCTATTGTCAGGGTAAATGTTCCCCCTGTATATTTGGTTGAGTGTATTGAGACTCTTTATATTTTTTTTAAGCCTCCAGATGTTATGTATCTCCATGTCTAATTTTGGCACATGTTGATGTAGGCAACTCAAAAAAATGGAAATGTGTTATCTTTTTACACAATTCCTGAGTATGAATCTTGGAGAGGATCATTGAGTGAATCGATAACTGGCTGGACCATATAGTACTACAAAGTAATGCTAGTTTGTTTTCTCTTTATATGTATTCAAGTTCTGGTTTTGTTCACTTGCTGATTAGGTATCACTTGTTGCTTGGACAATACAGGGTTTTGGCACAAGTACTTCTAAAGAGGGAAAGGAGTATTTCATAGATCTGGACAAGCACAAAAAATATTTTGTGTGGGTTGATGAGAAAGATGGAGATGCTTCCTCATATCAATCAGCTTATAGAATGGGATAGAAGGGCTAAGGTTCTTATTAATGAGATTATTAGTCGTTATGAAAATTATTGGCAACGGGATAGTTTATATGCTGCAGTTGATCCAAATTTGCTGTCGCATGGAGATTTTTGGTGTTGGGGAAAGAGGTACAGCCACAGTGGAAGAAGCCGTTGGGGAAGAGTGCAGATGAGTAGAATTGGATAAAGAAAGAGAGGGTTTTGAAAACTAGAAACTTTTATTATTGAGGAAACTTTAAATATTGAATTTGAAAACTTCTACCATTGAGTATGTACTATGGTATTTGAATTTAATTATATGGATTTATATACAATCTTTAATTTTAATTGCATTAGATGGTGATTATCATGAATTATATGTATGTTTCTTGTTTACTAGCATTGTCATGAATTATATGTGGACGTAGATGATGAATGATGATAATTGATAATTAATGATAGATGATGATGAAAAACGATGATCAATTTAATGTGGATGTAGATTTATCATCAAGCACAATAATTCTTCTTCTCTAGACTTTTGAACTTGTTTTAAGATAATTATTCTCTATACTTGTAACGATATGATCATAATGTCATTAGAATGGATATAGATGATAAATAAATGGAATGTGTTATAATGGATATAGATGAAATTAATGATTAGAATGGATATAGATGACATTAGAATGAATAGAATTGTAATGATATGATTATGAATTATTTTAAAAAATGAAATTGTTTTAATAAATTTAAAATTAGATAAATAATTATGTTAATAATAATTGTAGTGTTAGGACTCAGGATATGATAATGATATGGTGATGATATGATATATATGGATGATGAGGAATTTTATGTGGACTTATATTTAAAATCGTATAATGTATTGTTTATGTGAATTTTATCCCGAATTTTATGTGGACTTATATTTAAAAATAAATTAAATATAATTATGAGAAATCAAGAAAGAATCATCACTGGTAAGAAATTAAACATAATCGCAAATATGTTAGGGTTTAGCTTACCTCTTACGTATTAGATTGCTGTGAAATCATCAAGGGTAACGTGCTAGATCTTTGTTTTACATGACATTGTAGATAGAGGGGTGAGTTGCCTGACATTGTCAGTCCTGAGAAGTGCCAGCAAAATCTTTAAATATATAGACCAACAATATCTTTAAATAAATGTAAATATATAGAATTAGACCTGTAACGTCTTTAATGATAACAAGAGACTGAAAAAATGTAAAGTAACAAACAATAAGATTATGTTGAAGAAGATACCTATTTAAAATTGAAATCATCACCGGTAATGTGCTAGATCTTTGTCTTAAAAAAATTCAGCACAAAAAATGGATTAGTAGATAGATGGGTGAGTTGCCTGACATTGTCAGTCCCGAGAAGTAACAGCTTCCTCGGACGGATGTCAACCCACGTTTTCAAAAAATAAAAAAATTGTATTTAACTAAATGTAAATACATACCCCTGTAACATCTTTAATGATAACTAGAGTTTAAAAAAATGAATAGTAACAAACAATAAGATTAAGGGGAAAAAGATACCTCCTTAAAGTTGAAATCATCATTGCCACTGGTAATGAGCTAGATCTGTGTTTTAAAAAAACCCAACACGAGAAATGTATTAGTAGATAGATGGGTGAATTGCCTGACATTTTTAGTATATAGACCTGTAACATCTTTAATGATAAAGATAAAAGATAGATAAAGAAGATACCTATTTAAAGTTGAAACAATCCATTATCAATAGCTTCATCAAATTCGATGTTGTCTTCTGTAGAATGTGACGAAGAGCCAATTATACTTTCAAGGTTGGGAATATTTGTACTTGTAGCTATATTATTCACACCTCTTCTTTCAGCAAAGGGAATTCCAGTACATAATTGCTCTGTCGAACGGAAAGGTTTCGATGGAGTATCGAGAAACATAACACCTCATGCAACTTTCCAGATTTTTATCCAACTTGTTTCTCAGTTTTGATTTTATAAATGAAAATGCACTGAAAACCCTTTCATCCTCCACAGACCCCAAAATCATTGTTTGGCATAACTCATATAATCTAAAATATTCACTGATATCTTTTTGTAAGATAGAACTTTGATAGATTTCTCGCCACAACCTTGTAATAGCACCACTTTCAGAGGGTTGATCTAAATTCTTATATTGGTTCCTCATTGTTGTCGCAAAATTTGTTGACTGAAACTTCAATAAATCGACATTCAGTATACCTTTGATTTCCATACCCTTGAGCTCTGACGTCTTTGCAAATTGTTCCATTATTGTACCCATTGATTTATGGAAATGCTTACTAACAAAGTCTGCACGGCCACCTTCAGTATTCCAAAAATTAGGATTCATCACACCCATGGCTTCCAGAATTTTATCTTTATAGAAACGTTCCCTAATTTCTGATGACAAGGTTTCTGAAATTTTTTTAAGCTTTATTCTTGTTTCAACTATAACAAACTCAAACAAATTACGTGTCACGGGAACATCTTCTTGTTTCGATCCTGTAATATCTTGACATTTTTACAAAATGTGCATTGGTATTTCCCTCCGATTAACAGTGATGCATAGGTGATCGTGGATATTAAATCTCAAAAAGGTGTTAGGATTTTTAAGATCTAATAAATCTTTCCAATTTTCAAAAACAAGTGCATCAAAACTATCCTGGGAATAGTACAATATATCAAGACTTTGACATACCATTTTCCTCATCCGTATAAAATCCACAATATAGATTAATCTACCCTATGCATGCTTCATAAGTGTATTGATCTCCTTTAACATTGGAAGAATACCAACCAATGTAAGCAATGTCTCCAAATCAGTTAAACAGAACAACAAGTCCCTTGCCCTATCAACTTCATGACTGTATTTGTGCATGAAACCAACCAATGAAGGATACTCCTCACGAACTCTGCATGCAGGTTCATACAAAGAGATCCATCTAGTCTCCACATCCTTCAGAAGTTTTTTGCCATCTGTAATTCCAATTGCAAATTTTTGGAACTCGAGAAAATGCTTTGGGCTGCTTGACATATAGGCATGAAGTTCTCTTATAAGGTCTTCTAATTTAGCAACATTTTCGTGGTTGCTTACCATTTTATACGCTAAATTCATTATGTGAGCCATACAGTGAATTGGTAGCATATATGGGGCCATTGTTGTTTGTAATCTAACACAGAGCCCTGTTCAGTGACCCTGCATGACAGATGCACCATCTGCTCCAACGCATACCAACTTCGTAGCAATTTCATAATCAGTCATACCAGCAACATCTTTCTAATGAGAAACAACTATTTTATATAGGTTTTCGGCATTGCAGTTTTCAACCATTTTCATAACACCCAACAGATGAGGTGTCCTTATATGATTTTCTAAAGTATAGATGTGGATACATACCCATGCGGTGTTTTCGACTGTTGTCACTTCATCAATTGAAAGAGAGATAAAGTTTGCTTTTTTTACATTCTCTTTCAAATATTCCTTCTCTATCATCGAGAGGCATTTTGCCATTTCCCATCCACTACTTCAGACCAATGAAACTGAGGTACATTCAACATTCCATTAAATTGATACAAAAATTTGAAATCGAGGAAATCTGAAATCGCTCTTCCTTTTTTTAGTATTTGAAAAAGAGTAGAGAATTGTATGAATTTTGCATGTAGATTTGTTTCTTTCATCTTACCAATATGCGATGTGATCGTTCCTCCCTTTTCCAACAGATGTCTATGTTTTTTCTGCTCTGCCTCATATTCCGCTGCGTATCTAACATGCATGCATTCTTTTTCAGTTTTCCACCTATGTGTTTTGATTTTCTGGCCATCCGCCAAATATTGTTTTCCACAATGTTTTTCTATAGTGTCCAGCTTCAGTTGCATTTTTTGTTGCTTTCCCAATTTCCACATACATATTTTACATGTACATTCAGATGGGATTTCTTCAAAATTAGATGATTGTACAGGTTCAATAAACAGAAATTTAGCTACCCAAACAAACTTGTATGTCCTGCCAATGGTCCACATATTCTTGTTCGTTTTCAATGCTTTACTTTTTTGAGTAGAATTTTGAGCAATATCATAATCACCAGGTTTCCTCTTTCTTGGACCAAAGTTTGATTTTGATTTCTGTCTTCCATTTTGCTGAGTGTTTGTATCTGTGATATCTAGCTGCACTTCTGGTTGCACCCCAACAGGAATAATATCTTCAAGATCTGGCATATTATCGTAGGTTTCATTTGTTTAACTTTGATACTGTGCAGAATGCATGTCCACCTCAATAATACCTTCCACATAGTCAGTATTTTGATTCTTTGTGGTGGCATCTATATGATTGGTATTTACAATATCTGTATCCGCAGAGTTTCCAAAATACTTGAAGAGTGATTTCTGAGATTTCTTACTTAATTTTAGGTTATTCGTATTCTTTGAGCTGGCACCTTCCATTATTTTGAAAAGAGTCCTGCGTCAGCAAAAAAACTGAGTAACAACTCTGTCAAGTGTCTGAGGTCTTGTCACGCGTCCTTTGTCTGAGGTCTTTGTCACGTGTCAACTCTGCACTTGTCGCGCGTCAACAACCCATTTCCTGTCACGCGTCAACTGTCTGAATATACTGTCGCACATCAACACTGCCCTTGTTGCACATCAACACTTCCTCTGTCGCGCATCAACACTTCCTCTGTCACGCGTCAACATTGCCCAAGTCGCGCGTCAACACTTCCTCTGTCGCGCGTCAGTACGGCTGTTGTCGCGCGTCAATAGTGCCCTTGTCACGCGTCAACACTGCATTTGTCATGTGTCAACAATCACAGGCTAACAGTAATCTGAATCTCTGGTGCTTAAGGGTATGCGAGTTCAAATTTCACAGTATTGGTAATTTGTTAAGCTACTTGAGGTATACTACCCGACGAATCAACTAGGTTTTTATAGGAGATGTTTTCAAATGAAGGCAAAGCCGACCCCCTAGAAAAAATATACTATATATTTTAGGTGAACAGGGCACCGACCCACTCCGAATAATTCACCTTTTCAAATTTTCATAAAATTAAATTTTCGCCATATTATGAATATTCGCCGCTAAAATTATCCCTGCCACTCGGTATCAAGTCACATGTTATTACTATCACAAGATGGGCACCTCAAGAAGGATTTTCGAAAGCGGAAATATGATCTTTCGCAGCAGAACAAAAAGCCATGTGATGAGGAACATGTGGCAGCAGTTGCAGAAGAACGGGATCTGGATGACATGCATGCTCTTTATTTTCTTATGACATCATGCTCGAATGACAGTGGTACCAGTTGCTGGATCATTGACTCTAGTGCGTCTGCACACTTTTCATGTTGTAGGGACTAATATGTTTCATTTACTGCAAATATTTGTTTTGAATCAATAGTGTTAGCTGATGGAGAATCACTTGTAGTAGAAGGGATAAGAGATATATGCATTGTATTGAATAATGCTCATAAATTGTTAGTACGGAATGTTAGATATGTACCTTCTTTAAAAAATAATCTTCTATCTATTCATCAATTGACTGAAAAATCCAATATTTCTGTGGAAAGAAGTGTGTTGTCTCTGATGTGAAACAGGGATGGATAATTGCCCTTGGTATTGGGGAAGGTAGTCAGTATCTGCTTGTTGATTTGGCTGCGATCAACATGAATGCACATGTGGAGGACAACTCCACCATTCAGGATGTGCAGGAGGCTGCAATGCCTTGAGAGGAAGCCATTCCTCACTAATTTGTTGACTTGGATATAGTCAACCTATATGCACCTATTGTGGAGGGAGTATCCATTATACCAGATGTACGGGAGGATGGATTTCCTCATTCTATAGAACAATTTGATGTGGACGGGGACTTCACTATTCCAAATGCATTGACGGTGCATGGTGAGATGGCATGCCCAGCTACTCACCCAGAGGTCCTTGCACGAAGGACAGTAGAGCATGAACAATTTGCTCATTGTGTTGTGACAGATCTTTCCCAACAGAGGGGGATAGATGAGCAAATAGATGAGAATTTGGTTCTCACTCCTACCACTGCTGAGACGGAGACCACTACTGAGATAGAGATGGTTATTTCTCCTACTATTACGGAGTTGGTTCTAACTCCTACTGCACAGATGGTCACATTTCTCTTATTGAGAAAGTTGGATGAGCACTACACGGTTTTGCAAGGACATGATCGAGGTGAATTCGATTGCAAGATAACTAAGTCTCTGTACAAACTCTAGCATGCTACACAAGCCTGGACCATATTTTTCAATCCACTTCTCCAAGTTTCTAATTTCAACACTCTGGAGATGGGGTTGACCCTCTTAGCCATTGGTGATTCATGACTGGTCAATGAATCATGTAATAGAGAACCAATGGACCACTTGCCATATCCTTTGTTCATGGGACCAGATTTTTGTTTTGTGGTTCTTCTTCATTCGACAATCGTAACATAGTCATGGAATGTTGATTTTAAAGTACAACCTATGGCACAATCTATAGATGTAATGATTAAACATATGGGCTTTAGGAAATTTGTAAAATTCCGAGACAAACTTTGTCTTGTTTCCGGTTTAGTCATGAAGAGGGGGTGTTAAAATATAGCGCTTTACATAGCATGTAAAACTATTATGTAGTTGTGATACGGTTGGTAACTATTCAACCGAAGTGTAACCACCTCCTATAATAAATTGGACCTTCATGTGTCATTTGAGCAGAGTAGTTTGCCTTCTCTAATTCCTTCTTCTCTTTGTATATGCTAACAAATAATTCCTTTTGAATTAATTAGTATCATCCATATGTAAAGTCATACATTATGTAGAGAGTCATATGAGAATTTGATATGGCTATCATGTAATGTAAAGTGCCCTGAACATACAAATAGGTGGAAAGTGGGAAAACTCGAGTTGGGGTGAATAGACTCTTAGGTTGAACTAAGTCAAAAGTGATTGCCCAACCACATTTTTCTGGGGGAGGTGAGCAAGGGGTTGGAGCTGGGGCAAATGTGTACAAAAAGTATTATCTTCGTTGTAACAACATTCTTTTCTCACGACCCCTAGAGGGGTCACTGCAACTTTGCGTGTTGTGTATAATTTTCTAGAATAATGAAATATGAGCAAAGAGAGATGATTTCCTTGCTTTGTGGGTTTTTAATGCTCTTTATTTATTGAAAGTGATTTTATGTTCATAGTAAAAGAAACCCATTAAGTTCCAAAGTTTTCTTCATTGCATGTAGGAAACCTTGATATTACAAACTGTCTTGTAAAGCTCAATGAATGACCTTTGTGCCATATGGAATCAATCTAATTTCAAGAAAGACTTCTTCCAGGAAACATTTTTTCCTCCATATATTCAGTGCTCACTTTATCATTTTTTCCCTAAGAGGAAGGATTGCCACCCTGTATATTACTTCTCAGTTAGGCTAAGAGTTCTCTGTTTTTATCCTGTTTTGGGTTTCTCGCCCTTCCCCATCTTCTTTTCTCTTTTTGCTTTTATCTTTCTTTGTTTCCTTTTTTGTTTTCCTCTTCTTTCCGGTCAAAAAAACTCATAATCCCAAAAGAACCTTATCATACAAGGGCACTGCCTCTCTAAAAATGTAGAAAAAAATCATCTACCGCTTGATGATTTCTCCAATGTTGCAATGTTATACCACTGTCCATTGGGCAAGTTAATGTAAAAACCAAAAGAATGCGGTAACATAAAATCTTGTTAACATAAGCTTTTTCAAATACACTCATGGTTTGTGCTATCAAAATCTTTAATAAGGAACATTTGAGCTTTACAAATCTTACTCACCTCTAGTTTCCAAGATCAAAAGAAACAAATCACAAAGGTCATTTTCAAAGCAACCATCATGGATGATCAACTAAGACTTGGTGAAAATTCAAGACCTGTCCTAAACAAAATTCAAGACCAAAGGTCATCTCAATCTAGGCCTATTGGCCAAAATAAATTTTAATTTCATGGCATGTTTTGTTGGATGATCCACAATGCCCTTTGGTCATTGTGTTTTTGTGGTATATAAAATTTGTTTTTGACTTGTGCATTTAAACTTGGTTATATTTATGGCTGACTCAAGTTTAAGTTGATTGTTAAAAAGTAAATATATTATGACCAACTCAAGTTTGAGTTTGTTCTCCGTTCATATGTATATATTTATCGTCGTCTTCTTTCTTTTCCTCCCTGTGGTTGCGTCTAAAAGTCATAGGTCAATGACTCAAAATGTTGCACTTGTAAACTATTTATACAGATAATCTGAAATTTTAGAGCTAATAAAATGGATTGCGAAAGCATATCTGATATAAGAAGAGGCACATCATATATCCCATGAATGCTCATTACAACATAGTTTTCAATGGTGTAATATCTCTGATATGATAGTATAACTTCATTGGTGCCCTTGAGCTTATTGATTGATCATAAGGTCATATTGTGGCTTTATGGGTGGCCTATATGCTCCTAATACTGTCAAATGTGATTGTATATAGTTGATCTAAGTGTATAAAGGTCTTACAAGCTTATTCTAATTTTGGTTCTTACTCTTCTTGTAACACTCCTCCCTTTCACTCTCCCTTTTCCTCCCACAATACGGCCTCCCCCACCGCTGCCCTTCTTTCCCATCTAGTTTTTATTCAGTGGTAATGATGTAAATAAAACATCAAATAATTTTGAGGAAATAATTTATTAGGACGGCCATAACCAGGGTTTCAGGCAGAAGTTTAATAATGTTATTAGACTTGCAATGCTTAAGTTTTATTGTCACATTACCCTAGTTCTTGTATGGGAAAGTGTTGTTCGTTTGCGAAATAATATGACCCTTCTTTTCCTCATTGTGTGTGTGGGTGTGCAAGTATGAGGATTACATCCCTAACAACGAAGACTAGCAGTACTAAACCCAATCATCCAGCCTTCATAAAATCGGACCTTAACATATCAAGGAATGGAAAGAAGCGCTGATATTTTTTCAAGATAAACTATAAGACCCGTGCAAAAAATGGGAAATGGCCTAGACCCTTTGTGTAAGGGGGACTGTTGAATTGCGAAGTAATAATATGTTTACATGCGATGTTTCATACCATCTGAAAGGTACGTAAGCAACCATAGACGAAACAATGGAATAATATATGCTGCATACCTGAAGCAACTCTTTGAGGAACCAAAGAAAATATAGGATGGTTAAACTGAAGAAAAGCGTACACGAGTGAGAAGGGAAATCACGAGAAAAGATGCCTGATCATTTCATCAACTCCTAGGCCAGGTTCTGCGTCTTCATGTTCAATACTCTCTTCTATTAAGTCTATTTGTAACTATTATAGCAGCCAAGAAGAAGTTGCACATGTGCTTATTTTTCATGTCAGTTGGAACTTGGAACTGAATATAGTGCAGGTTATAAGTGTAATGGGATAGAAAAGGCTGCTATTCCTTTTTTATTTGGAAGCTGATATTTCTGAGTGTTGTATTTAATTGTTTCATCTGCAATAACAATATAGGTAGATAATTATTAAGAGTTGTGTTAAAAAATCAAGAAAACCCTTACCAATTTTGTACATGATATCTTTGTAATATTGCATGAAAATCAATGTAATTATAAAATAAAAGTTAAACAGTATTTATGCACTGCTGCTGCTGCAGTGGAAGATATGCAATTTGGGGAAAAAACTAGGAATATGTTTGGAGATGGGAAATCAAATTAGCAAATAAATACAGGGCTTCACCTGGGCAGAGGGAGAGAGAAATGAAAACAATGCTTCTTCGCCTTTGGATATTCATATGCAACACATGTGGAGGTGACCCTGGCGGTATCGGTGTGAAACAGCGATACTATTCCTATTCCTCTTCCATATTGTCCACTGTAACAAGTAGATGGAATGAATTGATTCATCAGCCATCGTTACTTACCAATTCAACCCCAGGAAGGAAGAGCTTAGGTTCTAAATGCAGCCTATAAGTAGTCAAGGCCATGGGAAAACAAATTAGCATTAAATGCCTGTCACACGTGGAACTACTATATTTATTTATTAATTATTAAATTAGATATCTGATTTTTATTATCATATATCGATTTCTTTCGTCTTGCTGTCCACACGGGTCAAAGTTTACTGCCACCTATGTTGTCAAACAATTTTTTTTGGTGAGTGTGTTATTCATATCAACTAGCAATCCCATGTCTACAATGCAATGTGAATGCGGACGGTATAACTTATTTGTTTTAGAGGGATAGTTATTACTTTATTTAAGTTGGTGTTGATAAGGGGTGTAATTGATTTTGGTTGTGTAGAAATATAGATGAACCACTTCATTTAAATAGCACAAACATGAGGTCTAACTTTTAAAACAATTCAAAATGTAAAAAAGTGATATAATTTACAAAGTTTTGGATGGAAACAACTATAAATTGCATGGTTCTTTCTCGGCATTTTAAAACTATAGGTATTTGTATGCAGATATAATGAAGAAGACGTTAAAAATGCGTTGTTGTTGGTTTATCTAAAGAAGGGAGCGAAAAAAGAAAAATTGAACATGTATGTTGAATAGTGTAATTTTGTAAGTGTAGAAATATAGATGAACCACTTCATTTAAAGGTATCATCTCTTCATTTCAAACTTGTTACAAATTCGTACATATACAATTGCAAATCTTATATCATGAGTGGTAGCATTTTGCAGACTATTTTATTTGAACTTAACATGAGTACATGAAGGCTTCCGTGCATGTGCAATTTTTTTATCATAAGGTAGGCTTTATATATATATATATATATATATATATATATATTAGTCTAGTGGTTGTTGGCTCCAAAAGCACATCTCTAACCACTAGGGGATTCACCTCGCTCACCCAATTTCTCCACAATTCTTATGCATTTAGAACAACCCATTGACCACTAAATGTGGAAGCCTTGAATGGTGTAATTAGAAAATCCCCATTAACTAATTAAATGTAACCAGAGTAAGTAACTATAAAACAACTATACATAAAAATGGCCATGTTTTTTAAGCCTTCCATGCACCCTTTCACTCCCACCGTTGTACAGGCCACATGTCACACCACACTTCACATGCTTGATAGCCCACTTGTGAGAAGCATGTTCACTAGCTTGCTGGTTGCAAATCTCATGCGAGTAGGGATTAAATTTGATGGTCGTTTACACATTTTCTTGTTTTTAGCCATAAAATGCTTTACAAATTTGAAATTTATAAAATTACTCTTTTTTTACTTTGTATAATTATAATATGAAAGTCTTTTGTATATAAATGTATGTATAAAATATATTGATATGCATAAATATATATTAAAAATTGTTAAAATAACTGAAATTATTTTTGTATTTTTATTTATATTATTAATATTGTATTTTGATAGGCAATACTAAAAAAGCACCCTCGTTTTAAAAATTGTTTAAAGGGCATAAGTGGGTTTAGTTACTTCTTCAAGTTTCAAATCTTGAGCATGGATGAGTTGTTGTGCAGTGAGCCCTGATAGAGTTAGTCACAAGTGGGCATGGCATAGTGATGAAGGCCGCATAGGGATGCACGGTTTGAAACGTATCCCAATCGGGTTGCATGACTTGCCCCATCCTCGTAATTGTAGTGCACCATGTGGCGCCCTAGAGCCAATACGTGTCATTTTTGTCAAAGAAAATTGGGATTTGCATGTGGCTAGAAGTCATCCCCTAAAACAAAAATCCAAATTCGTTTAAAATTAGAAATACCATATTTGATCCTTTTGTAGGGGATCTTGTCAAGCCAATTAAGCAAGGAAAATAAAAGATCATTTTAAGAACTTGAGGATTCAAACTTACAAGATGGAGTAAACAAAATAAATGCACTTGCCAACATGACCTAGCGTGATTTACATAGTGCTGAGATACACAAAGTCATTGCAGTGCTCCACGCTGGCAATCACTCCATTTCCTTTGCAAAATTTCCTAGGACTCACTCAACACATTGAAATACACTTTTTCTAGTTCCACTTGCCCTTGCATTCTTCACATTTTACCATTAAAACACCCACTTTTTACAATAATTCGCATTTGTAGTATCTTCATCAAACGGGGAGCCGTTTTGTTTAAGATGAGAACAAACGACACACAAAGGTCAATAGATCATATCCCCGCAATCTAAACACAAAAAAACAAAAAATTAACTGTTAAAAATAGCTTGAAAAAAATTGTTAGCAAATCTAAACACAACAAAAAATAATGAAAAAAAAACTGTTAAAAATAACCCAAAAAAACTGTTAAAAATAGCCGAAATGCGAAAAACATCCAAACAGCCGTCAAACTGTCAAATTTAACATAGTCATAGAAATGTCTGCAAGGGCCTTTCCCATATTGGGGATGCCTTTGGCGTAATTATTTTATATTTGTTTAATTAATTTTAATATATGTTTGAATATATTAATATAATTAATATATAAATTTATATAAAACATGATGACTACGTTTTACGTATGCAGGTTAAATATGGTAGATATTTTAAATAATTGTAAGTACATTATGATTAAAATCACAAATAAATATTTAAAATACCGTCAAATTTAACCCTTACCTCTATAAATCTATTGTTATATTTAGTTTACACATTTTCCATTGTTTTTTTAAAATTAATATTAGACTTACTAAAAATGTGCCTTATTGGTATTCTCTCAAGTATTTTTGATGTACAAGTATATTCATTCTTTTTTAAAGAATTCAAAAATAGGTTGGCCTCTTTCGTGCAAGTGGTTTAATGAATGTGACAAAAATAAAATTTGTAATTAAATCAAAGGGCCCTTGGTCTATTTGTGATGTTGTTACGCTTTTAATGAGCCCACCAAGGATCAAGTCTTGCTAAGTGCAAGACTTGGAGATACCCGACACGGAGAGTCAAAACGGTTGAGGCCACGATTGTGTCCTGAGTGACTTTGACTATGTGGATGCCCCTTACTCATAGCTGTTTGGGCTGAAGGTGATCACTAATTTAGCTATACGCTTACTCGTAAATGTAAATCCACTATATACTTCCTCTGAAATATGAGCAGAGATGTCGACAATCTATATAATCTAGTGCCCAATGAGTGCTCACTACTCATCAAAAAAATTGTAATTGAAAAATACATTTTAATTGGAAGGAATGACTTTTTAATTTAACAATATATATCCATTCAACCCTTATAATGAAAAGTCGGAAATTAAAAAGTCTCTACTTGTAGCTTATTCGATAAAAGCATATTTACACAATTCATTGTGAGATAATATGCATCATATATGTTAATGAACTATATGAGTTGTCATCATGTCTTTGTTTCTTTTGCTTCCCCTTTTCTCTTTTCCATATTTCTAATTGTTTAGAGTTGTCTTGTTTAGAACATTCAAATGGTATTGGCCTTTGTATAGATTATTCCCACATTCTTAGAGACATAAATAGTTTCTTTATGTTCGCGGTCCTTTCAGTGGTTCCTTTTTGTTAAGGTGCATAGATTTTTCAGGATCATCCTTTTCACTGTTTAGTTTTTAGTTTTCATGTTGTGTGCCATTAATGGGTCCTAATTGACTTTCAATTCTCCATAAATACACAAGCATTGTATTTTATTTGTAAGAAGAAATTTGTAATATTCTTTATTCACATGTGTTTATTTATAAACTACAAAAACTTTATAGAATCCCAAATTTTCATTTATGTTAAACAACTCGTTAAAAAGGGAATGGTTATACACTACATATCAATGATTTTCCTAGCTGAGGAATTACTACTATTATTATTATTTTTACGATATTATACATTAACACTCAAATTTGGAGATCAATTGACATTGAGTTGTCCCAAATTTGCCCCATACTTGTTCCTCCCAATTTTCTTGTAGTGATGCCAACTTTGACTACCATAAGTTCATTTATGTAAAATGATGAGAGATACAATCATATACGGCTACTAAAATTTTAAAAGAAAAAATCTTGTATTTCAAAGGCATCCCCATGCCAAAAAAGATTTCAATCATTTAGAGGTTAATAAAATTTAATTGTTGCATTTATTGAAAGTGATAATGTTTAGGACACTTGTATCACAAAGGATATATTACCCATCACAGAGGATAAATTATCCATCATATAAGTTATTGTGACAAAATGTGTAACACTTTAAAACTCTATTTCCTTGAAACATTTCAATTATTTATATTTCTTACGATCCTATCATATTCCTACTAAAGTATGATTTATGCAGTTCACTACAATTTACTGAGTTATATTGTATTAAGCCTAGTTGCAATGTGTTCTCATTGTATTGTAATGTTAATTTCAAACCGCTTTTCACATACATTTTCTTGAACTCAACATTAATTAAACATGAAACCTTATGAAATTTCAGAACCAGGAGATAACTCAGCGTTTGATCTGATCATTTATTGCAAACTATTGATAACTGGTCGATTGAGTTAACATGTGATTGAAGGTCCCACCCCCCTACTTTTTGCAAACTGAATTTCGATGGGGCTGCAAAAGGCAACCCCTGAATATCGGGGGCGAGGTGCATTATTAGGGATGAATTTGGCGCTTTGGTGATTGTTGGTTCCTTTCCGTTGAAAGATGGGTCATGCAATGAGGCCGAAGCTCAAGCCCTTCTTGAAGGAGTTAAAATTGTTGTGAATGTTGGGTGATCTGTCTTAGTCATTGAAGGTGACTCTCACGTGATTATTAGTTGGGTATGGAGAGGTAAAGCCCTTGCTTGGAACTTGGACTTTTACCTCCAAAATATTTTATATTGGCTTAGCAAAATCCCATCTTAGAGCATCTCCCACGTATTTAGGGAGGCAAATTCAGTGGCAGATCTTTTAGAAAACCAAGGTATTGCTAGACGGGACAATGCCATTATTTGCAGGCATGTCGATTCGTGGGAAGGGTTGGTTGTCATCCTTTTAAAGGATGGTGGGGGTAGTTAATCTCATTCATTCCACCACCTTTTCTATTTGTTTGTGCCTGCTAGTGTGTCGAGGGAGCTGGTTTCGCGTTGGTTCCATGGACTCTCCTCCTCTTCCGAGCATGTTTCTCCATTGTGATCGCGAGGAAATGGCCTTTGTCGGCAGCACGATGAAAGCCCGCCTCAATTCTATTTTTCGGGTGGATTGTGATGCAAGGGGTGATGTCATTAATCGAATTATTGGCACGGAGTATTTGGGTGCTTTGGTTCGAGAAAGGGTGAATAGTGAGGTTTCCTTCTAGTTTCTCACTCGTCTTCTGCTTGTTCGAGGCAACAAGGAGGAGTCACTATTGATTGCCAAACGTTTTATCAAGCCACAGTTTCAGGTTTGACTAGAAGAAGCACTGGAGGGTGTGAATTTCGTTCCCCCAATTCAAACTGTTGGGACTGATGGTCTTACATTGGAGGAGGCTCGCCATGTTATTTCTGCTCTCTCAGTTAGGAACGCTGAGCTCTTGAAATTTGTCTTTGAGGTACATGGTGCTTGTGTGGACGGGATTTCGGAAGGATTTAGGTTCAAAATTTTGGACATCCCTAGCTTAGCGGTTCCTGTTCTGGTGAATGCAGAGGTGACTGACCTTTTTCGGCAGCGTGTTGGCTTCACCTAGAACTATTTGCTTCGTAAGGCTCGAGAAGGGGTGGCGGTTGGTGGGCTTGGATGCTCGGCTCATTTTGGTTCTCGGCTTCGAGTTTCGGCTTCTCGTGGAGCTTGCTATCCGTTTCAATGGATTTTTTGCTCGTGGTTTGTCTTGTTGGTTCCATGCTTGGTGGGGGTCTCTTATGTTCAATGTTTTTTGCTTTTTTCAGTCTCATGCTTGCATTTAGGTCGTGCACTATGCACTTTTTTGGTTCTTGGTGTTGGTTGGTATGGTTTCATCTTTCATTGTACGGGTTCATAGCTCCCTGTAAAAGTGTTCAACAAAAAAAACATGTGATTGAAGGAATTGCTTGATTAAATGAAGATTAACTGAACACATGTTAAAGTTTTATAGCATGTGTTTAATCTCTCACTATTCTATTAATGATCTTTCACTTATCCTATTAAATATCTTTCACTTAGTTTGTTGGAAACTCCATGTTGAACTCTTCTTCTTCTAACATCTTGTTGTAAGATGAGAAGTATAGAGGAAAGGGTTAACATTGGTAACATAGATGGAGAGATAGAGAATATACACAGACAGAAATGAGATTGCTTTAGGTACTTGATGTAATGTTCATGCAAATTCAATAAAGATTCGAGTAAAGTTATTAGTCTCTAGTTGCAGAATTTAGGAGGGATTAACACCCAAGTCAGGGCTCATTTGCAGTCTCCTAAACCCCTCCATTATTGTCTTGTTTCATTGTATGTATGTTTACCTAGGAACCATTTACTTTCTGTATTAGCATTCTGAATTCATAGCTTTTTCTTAGTGATAGTATTTAAGAACCCTTCATTTTCGGTTGTAATATTTTTTTACTTCCAAGCCTTGTTGTGACAGTTATTTCTTTCCAACCTCCTAGATCTATTGTAATTGTGTATACAACACTGACAATGTTTCAAGTTTACGTCCCCTAGTCTGATAATTGAATGATTGTAATTCAATTAACAACATATTAATTGTTGTTAGTTGATTTTCACCACCAAGTAACTCAATAGTCGCCTTATTTTGTATTACAATATGTAAATACATTGTGTAGAAGTTTGATCTTGGATCTTAATTGAATTTCATCTTGATTCTTGTAAGTTCCATGTTATGAAGTATGTCTATGTTCTGATTCAATAATAAGTCTTCTCATTTGATTTTATATACATTTTCATAATAATTATCTCTTTCTTCCTTGAATAATGTCCATTGTATAGCTATTATGTAATTGGGAAACAATGTTTTCCATGTCCCTCTCTGTGTACTGTTCACTTGAAAGAACATGAATATAGTCTAGACTACAACCTATTACAAGTCCTGAAGTCATCATCTAGGGAACTTTGCTAATAATAGTACTAATAATGACCATTAATACCCTCCTTTTTATAGGCCTTTCAATGTGTTGAGGTTGAATCAAGTTTTGCAGTAAGGAGAAGAGTTTCCTAGTTATTTGTAAAGAAACTAGCAAAAGTGTGAGGTTTTTGAAGTCAAAAATCAATTGATCACATTTATTAGAACAATTTCATATTTGATGGAGGGTGCCATTTCTGTACTATATGATTATAGAATAATCATTTCCATACTTATTCGAAATTGGTCAAGTTGGTTACGTAGCTATAGTTTGTTAGGTTCATTTTTTTGTTAATATATGAATTTTTAAACACTATCAATTTGTGAAAACTATTATCCTAAAAACTTCAATCACATCTAATCTTGTAATTAATTCTTACTTTTATAAATTTTAAATATTTGAATAATCAATTACATCTATTTCATTAATCATATTGTTACTACTTTTCACATCTACAAAATCAAAGGAAACAATGCTCCAATTATCATTTCTCGTGAATTTATTTTATTATTGTTGGAAACTTCAAACATTTTTTGGTTGGTTTGTAATTGAAATCATGGTGAATATTATATATGCGGAGAGAAAAGGATAAATATTCCTTGGATAACTTTGTTCAAAAGTGTCACTTGGATAAAGAAAATAAGTTTTGTGCATGATTCCTTATAAAGTGTTAACTTTGGAAGGCCTTATATTGTCAGTACATTCCAATTTTTTGTGACGTGGAAGGAGGGACCCACTAACATGGCCAAAAGCGGCCGAAAGTCTCCTCCGTTTGTTAGCGTCTTCTGTCGTGAGTTTAATTTCTGTCAACCGTTGAAATATCCATTTGGTCATTCCTTTGTGATTAACGTTATCTGCTTACTAGCAATCGCACACGTGATTGTGCGATGGGAATGCTGAAAGGGATCCAGAGGGGGGTATGGAGAAGAGAATGAAAGTGACAAGGACAAGAGAAACATGTATTATAGGAAAAAGGGCTCGGGGGTCGGTTGGACGTAAATGGATAGGTAGAAGAGAAGTGATTGTTTAGGGGGAGGAGCAACAGAAGATTCAAAACACAGATAGGAAAGACAGGAGGTGGCGGAGATGATGTGGAGGGAGGACATTTGGTGTCACCTATGTTTGTCAAGAAAATTTTAGGTGAGGGTATTTTTTCAATGTTGCCCTTCAAAAATTAAAGTAGTGTTATTGTGGACTAAGCCAACAAATCAATGTGGGATTCATTTTTATTCAGTAGGGATGTTCAAAGTTGTAGAAGTAATTCCAAGATGCATATATCCGACACGAATAGTAAGGCATGTATTTAAAGGTAATTTTAAAAGATTTCTTTTGGCATTTTTTAAATCCATAGAGGACTAGATGTGAAGGTGTACTCATCCCACAACTAATCAACCATTATGCTAGTAAGAGGGCCTCTTCAATCGTGGTGTCACCTCTATTGGCATAATGATCATGATATATTGGGCTTTCTATGTTATTGTGGATCAAACCAACCAACCAATTTGAGATTCATTTTTATCGAGAGAGGTTTTTAAGATTCACAGAAGTGATTACAAGATACATTGAAGAGGCATATTTGACTTGGGTAGTAAGGTATATATATATATAGAGGCAAGTTGATATGATTTTTGGGGGGGTTTTGAAGCCATGTAAGAGGAGAAGGGAAGTTTTAGTAAGAAAACATTCTCATCTTGCAACCAATCAAGCATTATGTTAGTAAGAGGCCCAATTCTATTGTGGTGTCATCTCTATTAGCATATATGTTACCATGGACCCGGCCAAACCAACCAACTTAAATGTTACCATGGACCTAAATGGGGTTTATATGTTACTATGAACCGTGGCAACCAACCAGCTTGGGATTAATTTATATTGAGCGAGGACTTTAGATTTGTAGAAGTAATTTCAAGATGCATATCTAACTTTTTTAGTAAAGAATGCATTTAGAGGTAATTTCAAATCATGTATTTTTAGTATTTCCAATGCCATAAAGGAGGAGAGGTGAAGGGCAAGTAAGGAAACATATTCACTATGCAACTAATCAACCATAATGTTAGTTACAAGGAAACTTCCATTGTGGTGTCACATTTACTAGCATAAAGCTCATGATATATCAGTGTTTATATGTTATTGTAGAGTAATCCAATCATCTAGTGTGGGATTATTTTTTATTGAGTGAGGATTTTGAGTCGTAGAAGCAATTCCAAAATGCACTAAAGAGGCATGTCTGACTTGGGTACTAAGGCATGTATTTGGAGGTAATTTTATAGGAATTAGTTTTAAGAATTTTTAATCCACCTAGGAGTCTAGGGGAATGTCGAGAAAGAAAGTTACATGCTCATTCTATTAGCAATCAACCATTATGTTACTAAGAGGGCCACTTCCATTGTGGTGACACCTCTATTGGCATAGGATCGTGATATATTGGGTTTTATATGTTACTGTGGACCAATCCAACCAACCATTGTGAGATTAATTCTTATTGAGTGAGGATTTTAAGAATCAAAGAAGCAATTGCAACATGCACTAAAGAGACATATCTAACTTGGGTAGTAAAGCATGTATTTAGAGGTAATTTTCTATAATTTTTTTGGGGTATTTTTGAAGCCACATACAAGGAGAGGGGAAGGCCGAGCAAACAAACATACTCATCCCCCAACCAATTCACCATATGTTTGTAAGAGGGCCACTTTCGTTTTGGCATCACCTCTATTTACATGAGGATTATGATATATTTGTGTTTATTTACTACCACAAACCAGGTCAACCAACTAATGTGGGATTAATTTTTATTGAGTGAGGATTTTAGAGTTGTATCCAAGCAATTCGAAGATGCACTAAAAATGTGTATCCAACTTGGGTATAACGCATATATTTAGAGGTAATTTTACAAGTTTTTTTGGGGGGTGTTTAAAGCCACAAAAGAGGAAATTAGGAGAAGGATGAGCAAGCATACATCCTTATCCCATAATCAATCAACTATTATGTTAGTAAGATAGGCATTGTTATTGTGACATTAGAAAGAGAAAAATAGTGATATTGAGACAACCCAACAATTTTACACAAATCTTGTTTAAAAGGTATAAATTGTACACAAGTCAAATCCATCCTTTAAGATCAGTTTTAAGGCCTTTCTATAACTTCCACTCAATTTTTGATGCATTAACCATTTACTCCCAACATTATTACCATTTATAAGCTATATTATTCTTTAAAAAAAATTAAATATGCCAATAGACCTATAAATACTTCATTTAATATTGATTTCAAAAATTAAAGTGCAAAGAGTCGTTAACATTGTATAGATAGCTGAAATAGTACAACCATGACCCCAAAAAAATAACAGTGGGGAAGGAGAGAACACTAGAGTTAGCGACATGTTGAAGGTAGAAATCCATCATTTTGTAAGCTTGCTATTTCACACGGCCACATATTTCTTTGAAGAGATCTCTAAGCTTATGAGTAGAGATTTTATACAGTACTTTGTTTAGATTTTTCTTATCCAAACACTTCCAAGAATAGATATTAAAAATAAATAAAAACTTAAACGACCAAAACATTAATATATAATTCTTTTAAAACATGGCTTATGAAAATATCCACCAATTTTTCAGTCGAGAATTTCATGAAATCAGCGGTGCTGTCGTTGCTGGAAGATTGAATAAAAGGATTCACAATGACCATATTCAAATTCCCCTCTTTCGCTCGCTTCTGTGAGACTTTCTCAACGACAATTTTGGCATAGCAGTATCTGCGCCATCAATGGAACATATTCCCTTATGATATAGTCATGAGAGTATTTAGAAATAATACTATTATCAGGGATTAAGTCATACTTTTGTTTGAATGCAATAATCCAACTCACTCCAGCATTTTTCATCGATGAGAAGGCGGGGATCGCTGTTTGGGTCCATATAAACTACACCAATCGAAATATCTTCATGTAAATTTTGACTGGATTGTTGTTTTTTACTGATTCCCTATGCTTCCATTACTCAAAATATGATCCTGCTCCCCATGTGCATCCGATGAACCAGCCATTGGAGCCTGTGAACCTTGCAGCACGAGTACAATGATGTTTTAAAAAACAGAGATAGGATAAAACGAGGCAGTTTTGGGGGAACTTTGAAAATGTAATATGGGCGGGGGTTTTCAAATTTTAAAATCAGAATTGCCAGAAATGGAGGGAGAACGGCAAAGAAGACGATTCGTGATGTTAACGTCCCTGAAAATGGTGGTAGGGCCTTTAAAACTAAGTCTTAGTACTTACTTAGAGAGATGTATAACTAGCAATTGCACATGAGTTGCGAATTACGTCGGTGAGGATAACAATGTTAAGTTTGTTGGGGTTGTATTTTACAGCGAAGTGTATGCAAACTTAAAACTAAACAAAAAAGCTTTCTAAAAATTAAGAATAATCAAGCACATATCACATTATTATAGTGCAAGCTTAATTTTTTAGATTGCTTTATTTAGCATCACCAATAGATACCATAAGAACATTCTCTCTTTTTAGAATGAAGGAAATGGTTCCTATTTCTCAATAACAATTTCTCTTGCAACAACCCTGGAGTTAATTTTGTTTGCAGTGTGACAATGAGCACATAATCGAAGGTTCTCGACAACTATAATAGTTGTTCCAGAAGGGCGTGTTTAACCAACCAAATGCAGTTGCCAACTTTTTTACTATGGTGGTAGAGAAATAATTATTTTTCCTCCACTTCCACATCATTAAGTAAATGTGTTTAACTTTTTTACTATGGTGGTAGAGAAATAATTCTTTTTCCTCCACTTCCACATCATTAAATAAATGCGTTTAATATGAAAAATAACTTGTTGCCTTCGTCTCTCAAGCAATTTTCTCTAACTTTGCATATACCTCCTCTGTCTTAGATGTGATCTATGATTTATGATGTCTCATGGCCTTCAATCCAATTACATCTAATGATCTTCTTAATGTCTCTATCTTTCATCAATCTCCATATCATTTGAGCCTCACCTCGCCTGTCCACTTCTGCATAGATATTTGGGAGAAGAAAATAAACTGTATCTTTTTAAGGATCTAAATCAAAATGCATTATGGATGTAAATACTCCTAAGCCTATATTCATATGTGATCAAGAGGAACCAAGCAAACACTTCCACATAAACCCCACAGGTTTATGTGGAATTTGACTCTACACCTACCAATTGCATTGTGCATATCCTCCAATCAACGATGTCCATGAAACCACATTTTTTGAGACATTTTGTCAAACACATCACATGCCTTGTGTAATGTTCCATAGTTTGGCATTTGCAACTACAACATCTGACAAAATTCCTCTATCTTTTATGCTTTGGTGGATGTCCACACCGTGTTCCATTCTTTTCCTAGTTGGATACCCCTTCCAATAATGGGGACCCAAATATCACCTCATTTACCACTCTGATGTTGATGTTTTCTTAGGCTTTCTAGAGTGAGTTATAAAATCTGAATAGTAAATTAAGTAGAATTGAGAATATATCATCAACAAGCAAGACATCAATAATCGCTACCTATATAAATAAAGCCACTTGGTAATTTACATAGAAAACTATATGTTTTGAATCTTACAGGCACAATAGACAACAAAAATGGTGAAGGTGAAGCAATGCATATGAAGGTGGTGATTTATTCCTTTGTCTCCCTTCAAACAGAAGATCATGTCTGGTCAAACAAACGCATTATAGGTAATATGAATGCATCCTAATGTCCCCACGAAGCTAAAAAATCCTCCATCCTCTCAAAACGTATACCAGACGGTCTTTCTGCTCTTGATAAGCGAGTAGATCTTTAAAATATTGATTATGAACAACATCGTGGAATTTGACAGAAGCTCCTTGCTTCAAATCCTAGTTGTTCCATGGAAAATAACCATATATTTATGAGAATTAGAGAACGTGGAAGTCAGAATACCTATAAGGCCTCGAACTCTTTAAAAACCTTGGTGCGGTTGCTCAGCGTCTGCTTGAGTTGCGTGAGAGCCTCAGAGCATAATTTGAGCTGAGAGGGGGATGAGCGATTTATCAGGACCCCATTATCTTCTTTTTCTTGTATGGTAAAAATATGGTGAAAGCGAGCGATTTATCAGGACCCTGTTATCTTCTCCGTCTCGACTAGTAAAAACATGATCAATTTCAATCCATCCCCAAAAGAAAAATCCATTTGACAGTCTAATAAATTCAGGCTGGAAATATTTTATTTTTCTCGTGGTTTTGAAGGAGTGATGTTTCACATAGAAGATCTGTCACGGGAGCGCTGGTTCAGGGATTTTAAAAGAGATCATCGAGAGAAATGGCAGACCCCCCTTAATGCCCTCACTCCTAAATGGTGGTCGCCATACCTCCAATTTCTTGTATACAATTAACCCTTCCTACCTCTAAATCATGACAGATTTATCACGAATATATAGGAAAGTAAATATCTAATATTGTAGATAAATATCTAATATTGTAAATAAGTATCTAATACTATAGGAAAATATCTAAAATCTGGTAACCTCAAAGTTAAAATAGCGCCAAAATTCAACACTTTCCAGCAAGGGCATCTTCAAAGGTGGATGCCTATCGGCGAACTAGCAATTGCACATGAGTTGCAATCAATGTATTTGGAATTGAGTGTGACAATGTATTTGATATTTTATGATTAATCGTTGGATATAAGAGTTTGGGGTTCTATAATAATGTATGGTGATGATGACAACATTAAGTAATGGAGTATGGAAAAGTGGGAAACAATTTTTGTGTGTTTTAGTAGTGTATTGTGCGAAGCCTTATTGAACAACATAATACAATAGGAGTTGAGTTGTCCAAAAAAATTAGAAGCATATGTTGGCTTTTTTGTTGGTTTAAAAACAGATGGAGGCATCTAATTTGCAAAACAAGTGTATAGTATTAAAAGCAATATATTCGAAGGAGTGGTTGAGATAGTTTCTGAAATGTTGGCACATGTAGTAGTCACAATTGATGCTAGAGATTCCACAATAGTTTTAAAAGAAAAACTAAAAGTAAATTATCCCTACCAATAAACATTATAAATACTAAAGAAATTTGTAGATAAAAAAATACATAAATACCCCAATGCTGCAACCAAAGAGCAGAGAATACAAAACTATACCTGTAATGCTATAATACATCTATGTCTATAAACACAAAATGTGTAACATTCAATATAATAGATCATCAACAAGGGATTAAATGTGTGGTGGAATGACAATGAAATGGAAGAGAAACTTTTTAAAAATGATTTCTTTTATGTGTCTATCTGTCTCACACAGATTTCGAACACAGTATCATAGAACTAGTCAGTTTTAGGCCTGAAATTGTAGATCTTAAACCATGCATGGGCTGCCATATGAAATTTATCACCATCATTATATTTCACTTCTTCATCTAAAGAGAATCCAAGACAAACTAACCCATAAAATGGTGCATTTCTGCATAGGAGGAACATGTCCATATAACGTGTTGCCGTAAAGTTTTAGCTTCTCCAAAGTGCCAAGATTCCCAATTATTGAAGAAAGATGACCGAATAAGTTTATATTGGGAAGAGAAAGTGAAATCACCTTTCCCTTTCCTATGGCTGAATTAGTTGCACACTCGATACCTTGCCATGAACAAGGATCAAAAGAGGCATTGGTCCAGTCTAGAATAAAATCAGGATGATCACATCCCTGCAATGACTGTTTAGTTGTATAGTGCGGTGCCATCTTCTGAAAGCCCATTGGCACCTCTACATAGTAAAGCCACTCCACATAGACATAAATATAAAATACTAAAGGTGTTAGCCCTATCTTCCCTTCTCTGCCTTTTCAGGAAATTTTCTCTCTCCATTCTGTTCTACACTGAAAATAAGGTAATTTAGTCTGTACGGCTGTGGTTTTTGTAGTAAATTGGTGAGAGTTTGCAATTACTGACCCAATTCAACTTGTAATGCACCCAATTTCTGGGTTCTATCAAAGAGTCTTTAAGACACAATTCCCTATCCACTTAGAAAAAGGGTTTCTTCTTAAAAAATACAATGGGATGAAACAATGGCAATGGTGGAAAATCTAGAAATTCAAGCCCCGACAAAACAAAACTTCTCCGTGTTTTCATGTATTCACATGTCTAGATACCGCCTCATTAAGGTCTTTGTTAGTGTATATTTGTGTCAGCATGTCCATATTTATTCATATAGTCCATGCAGAAGCAGATTGTAGAAGGTAATGACTGGTAGCTTATGCAGATCTGATTTTCTTGCTTCTATAAATTTATAACTGCTAGTGAGGAAAAAAAATGAAGGAAACAAAATATATTAAATGTGTTCTATAATGAATAATCACTATTACGGCCTCAAACAAATACAATATTAATACACACATATGACCAGAATGAAATAGTAATGCCCATATATGACGAGAATAAGTGAATCACTCCAAGCTGCTTCCTCCCATTTGTATGTTGTTTTGGTTAAAAAAATAGAGAAAGGTGGTTGAGGGAGGCAGCTGAAAGCAGATATTTACTTCTGCATTCATGTTGTTTCACCAAATTAATTAATTCCAAACATTGTTAAGCAAAAAACATTGCTTTAGCAAATAGATATGCAAGACAACTCACACTATTTCACCAAATATATTAATTGTGAATATTGTTGCAACTATAAATATCCAAAATCCGTCAAACAACAAATATCTAAAATTTGACAACCTGTAAACATTGGATCCGCCATAATTTTACACTTTCCAACAGGAACATCTTTAAAGGAGAACACCTACTGGCGAAAAATATAAAACTTTATAAGGGGTACGATTTGAGGATGGTATTTAGAAATAAAAATATAGTTTTTCCTCTAATTAATGTCTATAAATACCCCTTTTGTTGTAGTGTGTGAATTTGAATTTTCTACACATACATAAGTACCCTAGTGTTGTAGTGATCATTACAAATAAATTGAGCAATTTTTATAGTAAGCACTATCGAAAGTGAGGGAGTTGTTTGGATCCATCTCCACTACTGTGGTCATGTCTGTAAGACGGGTGCATTTAATCTTCAAGTGATTTGTGTGGGAGGGATTGAGGGAAGAGTTTATGCCTCCTTTGCCTTTGAAGTTATAGAGCCTATTGCTGAATATATTGCAGTAACCTATTCCAATTGTATGTCCACCTGCATGTTCATAATTAGTAGGTATTATCAAATTTGCTTGTAATGAAAAAAGTGGTGTAGGAATTTGTTACCCTCGTGAAATCAAAATGTGGTCTTTCATGCTAATCCCTTTCTTTGCAAAAGAGTTCTTGGGTTGTGAGAAGTTGAAAAATGGGCTAGTAAGGTTGTTGAAGACCTCATGCTAAATAGATGTTACTCCATCCTTGCGCCCACTTCTTACCTGCCAAAATGGTCATCCAATATGTAAAGTACAAGAAGTATTCATATATGGATTTATTTGAAATTGATAAATAAAAAATTACAAGAATTGATAATAAAAATTGGTAAGTAAACTCAATTTTCTTATCATCAACATAATGTTTTAAGGCTACATCTCTAAACCATTATTAATAGTGAGAAGTAAAATTTAAAATGGCTAGAGAAGCATGATTTTATATTATGAATTAGGCTTATGTACACAAGTTAAACGCAAAGAATAAGATTCCATGATTATTAAGAAAATTTCATAATGAGATACATTTAGTGTAGTGTGTATTGTATGAACAAGAAGGAAAGGGGGAAGCACTCAATTAATATGCTGCTGTAAAATATTAGTAGGTCTTTATAACCATAAAGGATAATATTGTAGTCAAATGTAATTATCATAACAACAACTACATCTCAAACAAGTAGTGAGTTAATGTTAGCACATGAAACCACACCTGGACATTTTCTCTCTATTTCTACTTTGGCTGGCGTCATCAATTACTTCAAATCTAGGTAGACCGGGTTTGGAATTACCACCATTACAGGAACTTACATTTGAAAACATGATGGAAAACATCTGAAACTGCGAGCTTCAAAAAACCAGGGGATAAAGATTCATAATACAAAACGTTTCAAAAATGAAATAGAAAATAATAGCTGAAGCAGTAGACATGAGAAAGATTAAAGGGAAGAGAGAGGAGAAATACTTTTGGGTTGATATACACCTTGTAAATTAGATTCACCACAAATTTTGATGCATCGACTACAAATAACGATGGATATGCAAAAATGGAGTCCTTATTAGCGGTGCATAGTACCTGGGAATGTCAAACAATGTCAGCTATTGTCGAGGCTTCTGAAATAATCACAAGATTGATACAAAGTTTCAAAAGATCAGGACAAAAACCTCATAAACACAAATTACTTAAAGCTTCTATCGAACTCGTACACTAAACACTGATCTTTAACAATACATCGATTGACCTATAAAATTCTAAACTATCGACACAAAATCCATTCAAATGACTGATAAAGATTTATTTGCAAGCAACATGATTCAAATCCATCCCTAACAATAGAATTCGAGCTTCATAAATAACAAAAAAATACGTGAGCATAATCTTGCGTAACCAATTACTTTAGGTGAAGATCAAGAAACCAGAAGCAATAAATTGAACCTTGTTCAATATATGAACGCAACTACAGATCACATACTTAAAACATAACTTCATATGTAAGAATTATGTAAAGCCTAGGCGCTAGAAACTTTTTGTAGCAACACAAAAGAAAATACTAAATTAAATGTAAGCAATAAATGATTCATTCAGATGCAACAGGACGTCCAAATAGGACTAAATTTTATAGATCTCAAAACATGAAGAAATAATAGACATATAAATACAAATTGAATTAGACAAAACAATTACCATGTCGCAACTCGGATGAAAGATTAAAAAACTGCTCCGTTCCTTCTTGGTGGATCAAATGAAAAACAAAATCAAGAAACACTCGTTACCTAATAATCGACAAAATAGGGCCAACTAATCGACAGTTGTTACCTGCAGAAGCCGCTACAATTACAACTGCCAATTTTTCGTAGTGGATTCTTCTTCACATTACATTGAATGCATTATCTTGATAGTTACAATTTTTTTTAAATGAGGACGAATAGGCGAATCTCTCTAGGATGCTTCCTCTCGTTTGTATGTTGTTTTGGTTAAAAAACAGAGAAAGGCAATTGAGGGAGGCAATTGAAAGCAGATATTTACTTCTGCATTCATGTTGTTTCACCAAATTAATTAATTCCAACCACTGTTCACAAAAATCATTGCTTTAGCAAATAGGTATGCAAGACAACTCACACTATTTCACCAAATATATTAATTGTGAATATTGTTGTAACTATAAATATCCAAAATCTAGCAAACAAAAAATATCTAAAATCTAGCAACTTGTAAACATTGGATCCATCATAATTTGACACTTTCTAGCAGGATCATCTTCAAAGGAGAATGCCTATCGGTGAATCATATCTTGGTGTGGTGTGGAAAACATCCACACCTCTCCAAGTGCTACCTCAACAGTTTTTTTTAAATTGATGATGTGAGCACTTAGCCTTCGGTAAACTCAAATTGTAGAGGCTACCTTTAGAGGAGGTCTTGGGTTGGTCTTTGGTTTGGTCCTAGAGCACAAGGAAAATATATTATTATTCCTATTGAAACCATGAATATGCCACTTGCGAAGTCTCTAATTTTGAAAGATAAAGGAAAAATTCAATTTGAAATGAAAAGACTAAAAGTAGAAATGGGCATAGAGGGATGAGAGCGTTGATTAGAGAAACGTGGTGTGGAATTATAATAGTGGAGAAAGAGGACCCCAAAAAACAGTATATATAGTTGAAAATAATGAAAAAGGAGCCAACAATGTGGCTTGTTGCATGTTATTTTGCACTAATAGGATAAAAAACAGATAATTAAAATACTTACATTGTGACAACCGTTATGCGTTACTCAAAAAATGACATTTCAGTATATAATGTATCCGAGGAATTTCTAATAATGGGAGACTTTAATGTGAGAACAAGAAACAACTAAGCCCTTAGCTTGTGAAATTAGGGGGGAATTAACAACAATCCATTATGGCTAGAGCAAGAAGAAGACCATATTTGGGCGAGGACTTTACAAGATGAAAATGGGGTGTTATGCAATACGGGAAAAATTGTTGGGGATGTGTAGCCTCTGCAACATGGATATATGTAACGGTATGAGAGAATGGTTGAATTCATGCAAAATCAAAGTACAAAACATATAATGGCCAAAGCATGGCAAATTATGTTATTTGTTCGCATGGGTGTATTTTAATATTAAAGGCTTTAGAAATAGGGGACTACCCTATAAAGATGATATCCGGTTATAACCCCATTTATGTGAAGATTAACATACATATAAATAATCAACCAGGAGAAGAAATCAACCACAATCAAAGAAAAGTGCCTCTTAAGGGTAAAATTATTAGGACTCGTGAGAATATGGAAATTTTTAAGGAAACCCTAGAAAGGAACCTTCAGGAAACTGAGGATAGAGTATTAACAACAGTCAGATGGCTAGTGCAAAGCAATATGTTGATTCCCATCATCCACAAAGCACTAAGCATTTGTAAAAAGTATAGGCCCAAGAAGAGGAACATTAAAAACTTTTTGACAATATGTGGTATGATGAAGAATGCAAGGAAGAAAAAAAGAGTGTTGAAAGAGCTCAAAAAAGATTAAAAAAAGAAGAAGGCTTATGAAAAAATGATTCAATGTGAAAAAGAGGGTTGCATGAACATTAGAAGGAAATAACTGGTTTTCCTAGGCAAACATAATCCCAAAGGATTATGGAGAGAAATTTCATTGAATAAAAAATAAAATAAAGAATAATATTACAAACACCCAATGGTTAGTTTATGAAAAATTGTTATATGATTGGGAGCAAGATAAAGACCACCCCACTATCAACACAACAATTGAGCTCTTTTCCATAGGGGATATCACTCAAGGCATAAATACACTAGTAGGGAAAAAGGCTCAAGATATAGATGGGCTATAAGTAAAGTATCTCAAATGGGCTATGCAAGTTCTCACACTACACATTGTTATTGGGTGTTTTTTGCACACTTTTAAAATACTTGTAAAAGAGGGAGTAACCTCACTTGTTTTAGATCCTATCTAGAAGTATGGTTTAAGGTACATAATACTTGGCACATATAAATTCAATCAGGAGACTTTATGGTTCAGTGTCAACCTATGGAGGGACTAGTGTGTCTTGGAAGACCACCTATTAGATTGTGGGTTGAATGGATATGAATTATCTTACTTTGTATGAATTTTAACCTACTAGTTATTTACAATGGTTCTAGTTGACTTGGATGTCATCAAAAAACTCAAGAGGGAGATGGGTAGGGCAGAAAAGAAACTAGTTTCTCTCTCCTCAAGTATGGTAAGCACTTTTATCTCAGTCAAATCTTACATAAAAAAACCAGAAATAATATTGACACATTTCTAAATAGACTCCACACTAATATGGACACAAAGAATCATAGCCCTACATAACCCCAAGAAAATAAATATTGTACATTCACTTTGATCATGACAAGGGTTAGTCAACATAACATTGGCTTGAGCTAACCAAATTTAACACAAAACAAAGTAATTATCCATAAACTAACATCTCTAAAAAATTAATCACTAATACTGCATTGGCACATCCCATAAACCAATTGTGAGAGGCATAAATTCATGAAAATGAGACTAGCAAGGCTCAATTTCTTACCTTACATACATAACCAAAAATAGAAGTGCAAAATCTACTTAATAAACAAAAAGGGACGTGAATGTCTAGGACTCTCAGATGCAAATTCTCGATTAGAAGTGACTCGACAACTCATAAACACACTATGAAGATCCAAAGCCTTTCCTTTGTATTGAACTCAGTCCAAAATGAATTTTGCAATGTGATTTCATCAATTAATAGGCCAAGGACTAAGCCATTGCCTTTGCAAACTTTGAAATTTCTAGAAAAACTAAATCTACTCTACAAACTAAAGCTACAATTACAAAAACTATCAGGAATAGGGTCCTATGAGTTACAATAATTTCCAACCCAAAATATACTTCAATTTTATTATAATTACAATGGTCAAACACAACTAACAATTTAGAGGTTCGTAACACTAAAAGATGTCAGTTGACACTCAATTTGATCCATGTGATTGATGGAGATCAAGAAAGCAGATGAATTTAGAGTTACCACTTATCCAAAACATACCATGATGTGTTTTAACAACTTAATCTTGATCTAACTCCTATACATTTTGTGGGATGCAAAATGGAATATCTATTTGAAAAACATCTTTGCAAAGCAAGGGATATGATTCGGCTGCCAACAAACTAAAGAAATGAATGAAAAAGGCCTAAAATTTTGTCACTAAAATATCCTCAATCACTCAAATATTTTCTCCATTACCCGTCTCTGTGTGTAGTCTTTTGAATTACATTATTAACGGTTCAAGTATTATGAGGAATGTAGCTTCCTATCAAAAGATATGAGCAAAAAACTAGGTCCACAATCATTTTTCTCTATAACATCCCCAAACTCAATTTTACATAGGAGAAACCCCTCAAATTTAAGCTAAGAAAAATTATTGTGATGAGTCTTTGGGATCTGCCATGTGTTCACTAGTGACATGTGTTGAATTCTCTAAAATTTGGGGTTCTCAGGGTCTTCCTCTTCCAAATTATGCCAAGTTCACTTAGATTGGTCCATGTGGACCATCTTTGATTTTTGGAACTCTTGGGCACTTGGGCTTCCATTTCCTCTTTTGATCCCCCTTTATGAACTTCCAAGATCACGTGGCTATCTTGGTGAATTTTTACATTCTCAAGATCTCATGTTCCTCTTATCCTTCTTTATGAAAATTCCTAAGATCACATGGTTATGAGGAGGAACATAATTTGATCCCTAACTCTTGGGAGCTCAGGACTTGAAACTCTTGTGCTAAATGATCATTTTTGGTCTCTACCTTTTTGAGTGGCTCTCCTTGTTGTTTCATGTTCTCAGGATCTTGAGATTTCGAGATATTTCTTGTCGTGCCTTTGATTTTCCTTCTGAAATTTTTGAGAACCAATTTCGGTATCTCAGGGTTCTCAAACTCTTGGGATTGTCGGGACTTAGGAAATTTAGCCTCAACCTCGTCCTCCAAAAAATTTCATGTGCCGATAAGGGGAGAGACACGTTCTTTGGAATAACCGATGTTGATTGGTGTGTTCCCAGACATGCAACACAATTTTAAAATTATGGCATTAAATTTAATGGCTTGGAAATAATGGAAAATGCGACACAAATATCGTTTACATAACTCAAGTCCGTTTTCAATTCAAAGAATGCTTACGTGTTGGGATTTTATTCTTTATCACTCTGCACACAATCAAAACCCAAACATACCATGAAATCTCACCGATTTAACAATTATGGAATTTGTGAAACCCTAATTACATAGTCAAAACTTATAAATAAAACACTAAGGCACATATTTTACATAAGTAAATGGAAATTGAAACCCTAAGTGCAAAAGAGGAAATAAGAGACTTAGCTGATTTTGCACTTGATCCTAGGGTATGCTAAGCTAGAATATAGATGAAAGAAGAGGGCATACTATTGCAATCAAACCCATAAAATTGCGAAACTATCGTAACAAGTTGTACCAGGGCGCCTAGACTGGGTCAGGGGCGCCTAGGCATTAGAGACTGCTTATGGGCACCTGTGACTATGAAAAACCTCAGAAAAACATTTTTGTTATATCACACCAATGCCACTAGCCTTCGTTGTTTGCCACCAATATTTCAGTGGATGAGCTCAGAGTTTTCCTATAACCTGCAAAACAATCAATCTCTTGCAAAACCCCAAAACACATCAGATCCTAAAACTAAAAATATGTAAATGGGGAGTCAGAATGACCCCAACGGCCATTCGACAGAGTGAAATTACAACCGAGTATTTCACTACGTCTTAGACTCTATGTAGTTATGTGTGAGTGTGTGTAGAATCATGCCCTAGGAATCTCTTGTGCAAGATGTATTGGATATTGAGCAATAATTAGATGTAGCAATGTAAGTAGATATGTGGATGTCAAAATGAACTTCCCCTCCTATGCATGTATAAAGAAAATGCAGTCCCTTGTCCCTTGAGTGAGTACTAGATGGATGCTTTGATGCTCTTAGAATGCCTTTGGATGCAACCTTAGGTGGTGACAACAACCTTAGGTGGTGATAGTATATGCTTAGAGATTGGTCCTTTATTATGGCCACATAACTTTGTATTTATATTATTCCCTTGTTTGAATTTTGTAATTGATAATTAAAAGGCCGACCCATAATAAAACAAGATTTGCAAAAGATAAAAGAGGCCCAAATTAGGCAAGTAAGATATAAAGATTTCAGGGGCACCTTGAGGGGATGAGGGCACTTAGGCATTGATGTCCTGGATGGGCACTGGTGTCTAGAGTCAAGAAAGAAAACAATGAAGATTAGACTAGGTTGTGGGGTGTAAAATACCAAAGAGGAAACTAGAAATACCAAAAAGAGGCCAAAGATAGATGCCAATTACTAGTTTTCTTGCTTAGGAATCATATGAATAGTAGTATGTGATTAGGACCTAAAAATGTACCCAAGTGCGTGATTTAGTGTCTATGTTTTTCCCCACTTTATGTTGTTGAGTGAATACTCGATAACATAAAGTAGATAAAATATATGTACCTAATAAACATGTAGATCGATGGCAAAAGCATGCCAGGTAGGCAAGAAAAGGCGTCAAGTGATAAGAAATGAAGCATGGAAGCTAAGGAAGAGGAAGTGACCCTAGGGGTGAAGCGTATGTGTTGTGTCGTGTTTGTACCTATTGTCGTTGTCACTTGATGTTGATGTGGGGCCGCTTCTTGTTGTGTATTAAGTGTAAACACTAAATGATGCACTTGGGTAAATTTATAGGTCCTAATCACATACTACTATTCATATGATTCTTAAGCGAGAAAACTAGTAATTGACATCTATCTTTGGCCTCTTTGCTTTATTTCTTGTTGTGGTCTTGCACACATCACTTCCCAGTATAACTTTCACTACTTTATTTTTCTTGGCTTTGGACACCAGCGCCCAGGAAACCTCATGTCCTTTGGGTGCCCCTGAACCCTATGTATCTTACTTGCCCCTTTTGGGCTTCTTTGATATTTTAGACATCTTATTTTATTATGGGTTGGCCTTCTAGTTGTTAATTACAAAATTCAACAAAGGGAATCATATAAATATAAAGCTATGTGACCATAATAAAAGACTAAGCTCTAAGCATTTATTAGTATCACCTAAGGTTGAATATAAAGGCATTTCACGAGCATCAAAGCATCCATATAGCTTCATTTAAGGGACAATGGAGTGCATTTTATACATACACACATAAGAGGCAACATTCATTTTTTCATCCACACATCTATCTACATTTCTACATCTAGCTATTGCTCGTTATCATGTGCATCTTATGCGAGAGTCACAAGGGCATGATTCTTGCACACACACACACACACACAAAAACTACATAGAGTCTTAAATGTAGTGCAATGCTTGGTTGTAAGCTCACTCTATCGGGTGACCACCAAGGTCAGTCCGACTCCCCATTTACATATTTTTCTTTATAGGATTTGATGTGTTTTGGGGTTTTGTAAGAGATCAATTGTTTTACAGGTTACAAGAAAACTTTGCGATCATCCAACGACATACATGTGGTAAACAAGGAAGGTTTGTAACATAAGAAAAATCATTTTATGAGGTTTTACACAAACACAGGCATCCAGAAGTAGTCTCTAGTGCCTAGGCTCCCCTGACCTAGTCCAGGCACCCCGGTCCAACTTATTTCAATGATTCTACAATTTTTTTAGTGCGGTTGCGATAGATTCCTCATGTTTAATAGTTATCCAGCCAAGCACACTTTGGGATTTATTACAAAATTAGCTTAGTCCTCTATCCTCTCTCTTGCACATAGGGTTTCATATTTCTTTAGCTTATTTCTTAGGTCAGATCTATACTTTATTGCTTATCATTGCATTATGACTCTGCAATTAAGGTTTCACAAATTCTATATTTGTTAAATCATTTGGTGAACCCGAATCATTCTCACACTCTTGAGTCCTTATATTATTAGGATCCTCTCATCATGGATATCTCCATCTATGCCTTTTTGCAGGATTATCTTGATTGTATCAATAAACTCAAGTCTTGTTTAGCTAATACTTATATTAATCCTTATACTTTTCCCAAGTATACGTATCATAAGTTTACTTCAGATTTATCTCTCAATGAAGATCACATTACTTTCACATGAGATGAGTTCCCTTCTCAATCCATGTTAGAGCATGATCCCCCCCTCTATATTTAGGTTTTTATCAATAATGTTGGGGTTAAGTGTGCCTTAGTTGATAATGGATTGGGTCTTAATATTTGTAATATTGTATTCCTCTACCAATTGGGTCTATCTGAGGCCTTTCTGACTCCCTCATTTGTTTCTATTCATGGATTTGACAATATCCCCAAGCATTTATTAGGAACTATCTCCTCCCCTCTTACCATCAAGCCATGTACACTACCCATTCCATGCCACGTAATGCTCAACAACCTTAATTATAATATTTTTCTTGGGTGGTCTTGGATCCATGCCATGCATGTGGTCCCTTCCACTCTTCATACATGGCTTAAATTCCTTTATTAGGGAGTTATCTATGACATTCCAACAGATCCATCACCTTTCACATATTGTAATTCTATTGATCATTCCACAGACACTCATAGCTCCTCTACATTTAATCAATATTTCTCCAAATATGGTCTTGGCTATAATTATTTACTCTATTATGGTTTCTCTGGTAATGGTTTAGGATCACATGGGCAAGGAATCAAAGAACCATGGGCTCTCCCCACTCAATCTAACAATATTTTCTTGGGATACCATATTCCCTCTATACCTTCTTCGGAGGCTTATACTACTTTACATAATTCTTCTTTTCCTCTAGTATATCGGGAACTCATCAGTGATTCTACCTCTACTGCTTATGCTAATTTAGAAATTTTTGCTACTAATGACTCTCTTCTAGAATACATGGGAGTTTACGATCACCTCCCTTCTTTTCATAAGAGACAATCTCCATCACTTATTAATGTTACCACCTAATATGGAGAATATGATACGCTTACTGAAACTGCCAATGCTCCTAACACTATTCTTACTGACCCATTCATAGAGGATCTGTTAATTCTTCTGAACAAGGATACTATTCAATATAACCCCAACATTTCTACCAATCCACGAATGGTTTTGTTAGTCATTTCTCTTACACCTATTGATAAAGATGATATCAAACACATTTTTCATTAATTCTTTGATATATTTACAGGGGACTATAGAGATATGCTTGGTATTGATCCTTCTATAGCCATGCACAATATCATCCTACACCCTGGTGCAAAACCTGTTCACCAAAAAATCCACAAAATGCATCTGAAGGTCACACTACTAGTCAAAGAAGAAATACAACGGTTACTAGATATTGGATTTATTCATGCTATGGATTATCTTGATTAGGTATCTAACATCATGCTCATTATGAAGTCAGATGGTCGGGTAAAATGTTGCATATATTTTCAGGATCTCAATAAGGCATGTCCCAAAGATAGTTTTTCGCTACTGCACATTGACGCCATTATGGATTCTACTACTGGATATGATATCCTTTCTTTCGTGGATGGCTTTGTTGGTTACAACCGAATCAAATTTAACCAAGCATATCAAGAAAAAACTTCATTTACTATGCCTTGGGGAACATTTTGTTACAATGTTATGCCCTTTGGCCTTTAAAATGTTGGGGCCATTTACTAACGAGCAATGATGCATATATTTCATGATTATATTCACAAGATCCTTAAAGATTATGTTGATGATATACTTTCCAAATCACAACATCATTTTTCACATGCTCAAGATCTTCAGGTTGGTTGTCAAATCAATATAGAGGGCATATAAAATAGAGAACCTAGATTATCTATCTGTAGAGTAGAGAAATATATGTTATGCTATGCACACTCTTCAAAATTTTACAACAATATCAAGTACACTTAAATCCAAAAAGTATGTTTTTGGAGTTACAACTGGTAAGCTCCTTGGGTACATTATCTTTCAACATGGAATTGAAATAGATCCCAATAAAATACATGCTATTATTGACATGCCTCTACCTCATAAATTACATCATTTATGCTCACTGCAGGGACAAATCCAGGCCATCCACCATTTTATTGTGCAACTTCTTGAAAAATCCCCAACCATTCACACGCTTGATGAATAAAGACACTAAATTTTTCTGGGATGACCATTGTCAAAGAGCATTTGACACTATTAAAGCATACATCTTAAATCCACCTGTCCTCATGCCTCCCATAGCTGAGTGACCTTTCTTGTTATATATTTTTGCCACATTTTGTGATTTAGGAGCCCTTCTAGCGTAACATGATGATTCTCAATGTGAGAGGGATTTCTATTACATCAATCGGAATTTACTCTCTTATGAATGCAATTATAGTTACATCAAAAAATTATGCCTTGGTCTTGTCTTTGTGGCAGACAAGTTGCACCATTACATTCTTAACAATGATGTTCATATAATCACCAAGGTAGATCCTCTATGTTACCTTTTATCCTGCACACATATCTCGGGTCATCTGGTACATTAGGTTATGCTACTTACCAATTTTGTCTTCAAATTCATTCCACAAAAATCAATCAAAGGTCAAGTTATTGTTGATCAACTAGATGAGGCACCTCTGTCAGATACATCACCTATTTCTGATTATTTTTTAGAAGATTTCACTACTTGCTCCATCGATACTAACACTTGGACTATTTGATGGATTTCATTTTTTCTCTAGCATTGCGGCTGGGGTAGTCTTTATCACTCCACATAGTGCTCATCTCCCCTTTGCATATCGCTCAAGGTTTTCATGCACGAATAACATTATTGAGTATGAAGCCCTCATTCTCGGCCTCACCACCACTTAAAAACTCCTTATTTGAAATATCCACATACATGGTGATTCACAACTCATTATTAATCAAGTTAATGAAAAATATCACATAAAAGAGGAACATCTAACATTATATAATAATCTTGTTAAAGAGATTTTTGTTGGCATGTGGTCATATAGGAGTTTTCATTGATGGAAAACAAAATTATTGAAAAATTGGATGGTGGAGTATGGTTAGATGATCCTATGAATGGTGTTGATATGATGGTTCAGATGAGTTCATGATGATACAAGGAGATTCAGTGAAGATTGTTTTCTCTTACAAGCCCATCCAGGTGCATATGTGATGTTGTATGGTGGTATGAGCTTATTGGTTTCTTGAGAAGCATGTTAGCATGATGGATATCAGGTTTAGAGAGTTCTTAGTAACTCACATCAGATGCAGGGTGCAGATATAGATTTGTGCCCATGTTTCAAGTGCTCATTTGGAGCAGGTATGGATGGTAAGAGGTATGAGATTGAGGTATGGAGCTATATAATCTCATGGATTCATGTAGGCAGGTGTACCATTATGTATCAAGTATTTTTGGACCATTTTTAGTGTTTTCATGATGAGCTATAGTGTTCTTTCAATTGACCCTAGCTTCTACAATGCTAAACCCTAAGGGGAAACTATACAAATGAGATAGAATAGAGAAATTGAGATCTATAAATGGAATTATAATGATTGGAAATGTTAGTAGGATGTTTATTTGTGTTTTGGGAAAAATTTCAGGTTTCCATGATGAGTATTTTGCATGATACATCAATTTTGGTGAAACAAGGTACTTTGGTAGTGTGTTTTCTAGCTCGATTTGGACCTTCTGATGCTCACCCTGAATTATTTTATTTACATGGGACCTTATGAATTTAAGGGATGTTTCTATATTGAATTTATAAGGTTTCACAAAAATAATGAGGTAGTTTGATCGTTTAGTTTTTATGAATGATTGTTAAGAAGGCAAGATGGTTTTAAACCTTAGTCAAGAGCAGTTTGCAGCAAAGTGTGTATATTGAGATTGTTTTGATTTATAGTGGAAAATTTATGATTGGATGATGTAGAAGACTCTTAGAGATTTCCAGAAAGGTATGTTAGAGTATGTGGTCAAATGTGGGCCCCACCTAAAAATGCAATTTTATGAAGAGTTCCAGTTTGTGGCAAAGTTATTCAAATGAAGTAATGACTATATTGACATTTATGAGGTCTTGAGATTTTTTATAGATGTTAATTAAGGTTTCAAGTAATGGTAATGATGAAAAAGTGCAAAGTGTGCCCTATTTAGGTTGACTGGTTAAAGGGTAGTTTTGAGGTAGTAAAAAGTAGTCTTCAGTAAAATAGGCATAACATGAGCTGCAAGTGGAGTTAAGAGGTGATTCAAGTTTTTTTGGAAATATAATTCAGAGATATTTATATTGATATAGGTTTTGTTTCATGATGATGATTTTTTCCATGGTTTCTAGGTTAGTTTATGGATAATAATATTTTTTCCTATCTAGGATAGAACTGTTTTTGTTGAAGAATTGAATTGGTTGAAGCATAAAATGGTTGATTTGATCCTTTATATCACATAGAATGTGAATAGGGATGAATTTGGCATCCAATGAATCTAGTTATATGTCTTTATTGTTTCTATAATGGTGCTAATCAACAGATCTTTGAAAATAAATTTTTGGGAAGTTTCATTTGGTGGAGACAAAATGGTCTGAGGTTTGAGCTGATGATCGTTTCATGAATGATAACTTGTTTAAAAGTTTTCTAAAGGTCTTGGAATTTACATCACGTGGTCACATGATATAGTTTGGATGTTTTGGAGCGATCTAGTGGCATAAATATGTTTTTAGGGTCCTGAAGGGTGTTGGAAACAACTGTTTTGAGAAGGTAAAGAGCCAGTGGACCCATTAAATGAAATAATTTGATTGTTTCATGTAAATTTCAACCATGGTTGATGTTTAAATGGTGTATTAATCATATTTGTGAATATGGGAGATTTTTGTCATCCCAATACAAGGGTTTTTAGGTTATTTGGTGTATGGATGAAGTGTTTTTGCTAGGCCAACCTATATGGGTAAATTGTGAATGTTCTAGTGATTATTATGGGATTATTTTAGGCTGGTATAGTCGTGTAAGTGGAGGGAAGTTTACCTCTTTTTAATATGAATCAAGAAGAGGCTATAAAGGTGATGTTTTGGGTACAATGTTGCTAATCTTTTGGAACCCCTTTTTATCTTCTTTTGAAGAACCCTTTTGCTGCAAAGCAAAACCCCTTGGGCCTAGCCCAAAAACCTTGGAATTCCATTCTAGATTAGGAGCTAGATGATTCTTCATGAGGATGATTTGAGAAAAGTAAATATGGTGATGTTTATTTGATAGCGAGTTAAAGAAGGAGGGTAGATTTGGATATTTGTGTTTGGATGCTACCTTCATAGCATGTTGATGTCATTTTCAGGTTTTTGAAATGTTTATAAATCTGATATTGAGTTGAAGACATTTTTAAAGTAGTATATCTTCATATTTATTCATGAGACAAGGTTGATTTTCTTAAGAGCTCATGATGGTATCTTGTTGATCATTGTTGAAGACATCATTCATTGTAATCTGATATGAATATCAATAAAAGTGTGGTGATATGATTTGATCATCAATATAAGTGGCTTTGTGTATATCTTGTGATCATTGTTTGAGTATGTTTCATGGTGAAATCTATTTTCTTGTGATTACTCACTGATGCTTTTGCTTCTTAAGTTTGTGTGTTTGATATTTTGAAGCATAGTGTGAAAGTTTTTATTGGGGATTGATTCAACCCCTAGTCTTTGTAACTTCCAATACTTGGTGTCAGAGTAGGCCCTTGAAAGCAACTTAACAGGCTAGAGGGAGATTTTTGATGTCAATGATGTGGGACTTAAAACACATAAGGTGTACTTCTGATGATTTTGAAGATAAGTTGGACATACCGATTACATCCAAAGAGGAAGTAATCAATTTTTTAAGGACTCAAATTGAGAAGGCCTAAGATGAGTTGAAGATAAAAAGGTAAGAATGTCTCAAACATAAGATCGAGAAAGAGAAACTAAAGAAAGAGCTATCTACCATGACAAGAAAGGTATTATCTTTTCAAGAAACTTTAGACAATCTGAGTAAGATGTTAGGAAATCAAAAGGCTTATGGTGATAGAACAGGTCTAGACTTCAATGAGGGTCCATCCAAATCAGAGAAGAATGAAGAAGAATCAATTCAAGGATCTAATGAAATAAGGCATCCAAGCAAGGGAGATATTTCAAAGCTTCCATCTCATGGAAGATCATATGTCAGGTATCCAAATGTATATAGGTATGGTGTTTTTCATGGTAATTGTTATAAGTGTGGTGTTTATGGACACAAAAATAACATGTGTAGTCCTAAGGTTGAAAAGGAGGATGATTGCAAAGTAAAGGTTTAGGAACATCATTGTGAAGGAAAGAAGGAAGAGGAATGTAAAGGAAAGAAAGAGGAAAATATAGGCCAAAGATATGGAGCTGAATGTTATCTTTGTTATGAAAAGGGTTATCTTGTAAAGTATTGCAAGAATGAACAACCGAGCACTAGAATGTATGTAAAAAAGTTCAATGGATATTATTTTTCTTACAATGGTTGTGGACATAGGGATTTTGAGTGTAAGAGAAGACAAGTTGAATGCTTAGGCGACACAAGGTAGGGCACAATACAAGGTTTTGTGATGCAGGAAAATTAAAGAAAGAGACTCAAAGATCCAAGCCACAAGCTCAAGTGTACTAAAGGAAGGAAGAGGTTGGTAAAAGTACTCAAGAGGATTCCAAGAGTGTGACTTATCAAAAGGAGGAGTATATTGTGATAAAAAAAGAATCAAAATAGAATTAATCAGTCAAGGAGAAAGAAGAGGGTTTGAGGCCTTCTTAGGTCTCTCATCTATCCCCTCCATGGTGACATATGGCTCTACTAGGATTCTTAGAGGTGTATAGATGAAAATGAATCATTGGAGTGAGGAAAAGACATCTTGGTCAATGTGTGTCTTTTGCATGGTGTTAAGGTATGTCATTTCAAGTCCTTAAGTATGTTTTATTTTTGATATTCAAATGGTTGGTCATGTTGAGTATGTAAAGTTTCATGTCTTGTTGGTCCTTAAAGCATATAAGTCAATGATGTATAGTTTTATGGGCTCTTGAGGTCTGAGTTTTCTTTGTCAAAGATGGAATAGTTTGCTTAAGATGTTTCAGTATGTGTTTGGATCATGAGGAAGTTCCATAGGAGATCCATAATGTAATAAAATCTTTGTGGAGTGGTTTCTTGTTGTCAAAGTTTGTGTCTAAAATAATTGTCTAGAGTCTATGGTATGTGGTATATCATAGAGTCAGTCCTAAGTCAAATAGTGTGTCATGAGTTAGTCATGAGTTTTAAAATCATGAGTCTAGTGTGTCCAAGTATGTAAATGTGAGTGATACTATGAAATTCCTTCAGCGGCTTATTGAAGATGGTCAAAAGTTATAGAAGACTCATTTGTCTTGTGAAGTTTGTCATGGTCTCATGTGTATTGTCTAAGTTTGAATGCATCTTGTATGATGTAGTCATCATGCTATCAGGTGTATTAATGTCTTAAAAAGAATAATTTAAAGGGATGATATCATCAAAATAAAGATTTGATCATGGTTTCACTTTAAATATGGTCTGTGGTAGTGTTGATGTCAAACAAGGTGAATTTAAGTAGAATTTAGGAATGAAAATGGTGTTCTTACTTCTCTATCATGTCAAAAAGGTCTTAGGACACTAAGTAGTGTCCTTTCAGTGATTAGTTGTCAAGATTGAGCTTATGAAAGCATTCACTTGTGCATTTTTGGTCTTTCTCTGCCTTGACTGGTTCTAACAAAGAATAGTGAGTGGTATGGATGAAATGTGAAGTTTGAAGGTGCAATTGGTGGTTCCCAAAGCTAAATTTTTGTATATATCCTTTAGACTATGTGTACTCCAAGATTCTTGTTGTTTCAATAACAGAAGGTGACTGAAATTCTAGGAGTCTTTGACAGTATTGACCTTTTATAGTTAAAGGTGTAAAGAGACCTAATTTGAGTTGTGCATCTTGTAAAATTGAGCATGTTTTTCTATGAAATGAATTTTCAAAGCTATTGGAGGAGTTTAAATGACCAAATGGGTATCTACAAAAGGTGAAAGTTCATCTAATGCTTGAGTATTAAAATTTATGTGAGACTCTTAATTAGTGAAGGGCTAGAAGACTATGTGAGTGCAAATCAGTGGTAGAAAGATGATGTTATGTGATTCAATTACTTTCAAAACTTACAGTGCATGAAGTGAGGTTTCTCTATCTTTGCATGAATTATTGAAAATATGGTTGGTCAAGCCTATGTTGTTTTTGCATTCTAGAGAATCACATATAATGATTACTATTAAATAAATGGTCACAATCCTATGAGTCACTATTTTGATGTACTTTGTGACTATGTATGAGTTTATTTGACTTGTGCATGTGCCCTGAGTTAATATGGATTTTTTTATATGTATCATCTCATCAAATTATGATAATCTTAGTGAAGGTGATGGTGAGATCAAGAACATAGTGAACTCATAGGTATGTCTTTGTGCTCTAAGATCAGTGGTGTGTAGCTACAGGTATGTGGAAGACTATTAAGTCTAGAAATGTATAATTGGTTTTGATCAGGTATAGGAAGTGTATTCTAAGGTTCTAGACTCCTAAAATATTGTGCAGTTCTATACGAGTGATTTAATCTAAGATATCAAGCCGAAGGTGTGTTTTCTCTAAAGTCTTTCTATCTCTAAATGACACAATAGAGGTATAAAGAGATGATAATAAATTTTTTAGTGATCATGATGCCTTTTTAAGCCTTTTATTGTATGAACATGGTGATGAAATGGTTGTATGCATCCTTTGAAGCTGAGTTGTAAGATGTTATCCTTTATAATGCTCCAATACAATGAAGATGGCTATGAGAAGATAATAAACTATGTTAAGGGGTAGAGTATGAGTCTCTACAAGCTCTAAAATAGCTATCTAGCCCATTCATGAAGAAGTCAGATACTCTCAGAAATATTTAATGTGTGTGAATGTTATGAGGAGGTCAAAAGGGAAAATTCAAGATTTCTTATGATGTTTCTGCGATTGGTTGAAAGTGAAGACTATATCCTATATGTGTATGAGTTTTAAGCATATAACATGAAAAACATGAAGTTGATCTTGTAATGAAAGGCTCTTTCGATGACTATATCAAATTGTCTACATGATCAAAGGGCTCTGGGTTGAATGTGGTCAATTTCTGAGACTAAGAATACTCAAGCAACTTGTTTGCACAAATATTTTAATCAAACTCTGGGTCTATACTATAAAATAAAAACCAAGGATATATTAAATTCCTTGATATTGGGCTCAAGGGTTTTGAAAAAGGTGTTTAAGAACCCATTGGTACCCAAACTTAATCTCCTTCACAAATCAAACAACATCATGAATTTACACAAGACACTCAGAGGTAGATAAATGATTTGTATGTCGTTTGTAGCCGGGGAGACATCTATCTGACTTGTTAGCACTCAAGATTTGAAGGAGTGGGTAGCACCTTAGAAGGATTTTGATATGATCCTCACTATTTTAGGTTGTGCCTATCAACCAAGGAAAGAGAACTTATATTGCAACCTTTGTTTAGTGAAGGAGGTGGAGATATCCTTGTATTTTGCATATTGTATGGAAGGGGCCTTGGGAAAACATGATCAATTCTCCATTATTCAAACTCAAAAGAGTTGTCACTATTAAATGATGGAAATGTTTTCAAAACAAGGCAGAGGCTGCTAGAGACATAGCATTATGTTGATCTACTTTGTGCATTTTTTGTAAATGGATTGTATTCTCTTGTTAACACACAATGCAATGCAGGGGTAGTACATTGTAGGGTTAGTTATCATGAATGAAATTTTGTTGGGAGATGTTAGAAAAGACCAACCAGAGATTACCAAACTCTTTGAGGACCTTTCTAAGAAATTTGTAACACTTAAACAATAGGAATGCTTCAAAATGTTTAAAATACTCCTTCAACTAGGATATGTGCACAAATGGAAATCCAGATCTGCACTCTTCCACACAATCTTTGAAAACCTGCTACAAAAGCTTGAAGAAAATATACCAAAAAAGTATCTAGAAATCCCTATCTTATCATGACCTAAGGTGCACCCAAAGGTTTACAAATAATCTCAAGATTCAAGGACAGTTAAATGATTTTAAATCTGTTTATCTTTTATCAGGTGAAAGCTCTTCTGAATATAAGATTGTAGATGCCATCAAACTATCAACAATAAATGAGACCCTGTATGATCAAGAGAGATCCCAAACACAAGATTGCAACATGAGCAATAAACACAAATTGAAATCATTCTAAAACATAAGCATTTACAAATTTTACCAAGAGAATAAACCAGATAATCCAGAAAATGATCAAATATATTAGTAGGGGAATGTCATGAGAACAATCTCAGAGCTTGTTGATGGCTTTACAACTTGAAACCAACTCAACATGATAAAACCTGATGCAAAATAGGATTGAAAATGGCTCTCAAGTGGTTTTTCTTAAAGAAAATGGATTTCTTTTAGTCTTTTCCTTGAAAATTCTAAGTTCTTTTTCTCCTCCCTATTTTTTCAAAATGCATAATATATCCTATGCCAGCTTAGAGTCTTACTTCCCAAGAAAATAATATGCTTATGGGATCAAATTTGTTACAAAAACTTGATGATTTCATGAAAATGACATCAAACTGGAAAACAACTCGCAAGTTGCTAGGGATGCATAACAAATTTTAAATTATTACATAAATTTGGATCCTTATCCATCCCAGGGTCACGTTTTTATCATTCAGACATGCCAACATGTTTTATCAAGCATTTTCATCTTTTTACCTTTTCAATTTTACCTCTACAACTTTTGATTTTCATTTTTCACGTTTTATATCGGGCTTGAGAAAAAAATGTATCAAAAACATCATAGATCACTGAATTAGGTCAAGAAAACATTGCCATTACACTCAAAAGGCCGAGACGATGCAAAATCATATAAAATTTGATGGAGAAATGTGATTTCCAAGCTCCTTGGAGATCCCATGGTGGCCAAAATGGTGAATGCACAGTTGCCGTTGATTTCATGTCAACTTTAAGTATCAGCCCTCCACATCGAAGATGAGATCCACAAATAACCTCAAAAATACCCTTTTTGACTCTGGATAATGTGGGACACGTGTCAGATTGGATCGGGCTCCCATGCTTCAAAAGATTCTTTTTGAACTCCTTTAAAATTTTGGAAAATTTTATCACTTTTCCAGGTCTACCTCCTGGCCTTGCCACGTGTCCATATGTGGGCCCCATTGAAAATGCAGGCCAATTCTATCAATTTTGACACTTTTTTGAAAAAAAGAAATTTTGCTCAAAATTTTCCTAGGGCCCAAATACCCACTCTCTTCCTCACCACGTGGCATTCTCCCATTCACCGTGGGTGCAGGCCTCCAATTCTTCCCTCAGACCTCCTTGCCAAATTTGTAAAATTTCAAAATTCTCCCTTGGCCCGCACTCCCCTTCTGACCCTCTTGGACACATGTCGCTTCGTGATTTGCTGCGGAACTTTGGCTAAAATTTTAACTTTAAAGTTTTGAATTTTAAAAACTTCAAATTCATCAAAACCTCCTCCCTCCCATGCTAACTTTTCCTAGACACATGTCAATCTGCTATTAGATGAGGGCCTTTGGGTCAAATATTTCCCTTGACACTTTGAGCCAAAAAACACAAAAGATCACCAACTCCTCCCGCCACCTGCATGTCCCCTGAGCCACGTGTACTCTTCCCATTCACTGCGGGATTTCGGGCCAAGAATTGACTTTGAGAATTTTACAGAATGAAAGCCAAAATTCTTAAGGTAAACCTGCCACCCCTCAACCAATCAGAATGTGCCGCATAGGCACCCTTTGTAAGAAGCAGAGCCACGGACCAAAATTTTCCCGTTAGCCAAAATTTCAAAAATGACAAGTTAGAAAACATTTCCCGACCACCCCCAGCCAATAGGAACCCGCCACGTTGCCCTTGTATGCAGAGGATGAATTTGACAGGTAGAAAACACCCGTCTGGCCATAAAAACATGAAAAATATAGAGGATGCCCTAGAATTCAAAATTTTCGACAAGCTCGCATATTTTTTTAATTTTAAAATGACTGAAGCATGATTTTTCATTGTTTTCAACCTAGGGATTGGGAAATTAATTGCAAACAATTCAGATTTTATCAATTTCAACTTTTTGCATGATTTGAAAAAGGATAAAATGACACAGCCCAACCATTTGAGAAAGATAGGGCACAAAAAGGGGGAAACTTGTAGAATTGTTTCAAATTAGGGCACAACAACAAGATCTTGGGAATTTTTGAAGTATTCAATTGGGAGAAATGATATGCATATCACCAAATCAAACAATGGAATGTTTGCGAGAAAATTTGGGCATGGAACATTAGGGCACATTATGCAAACTGAGAATTAGCACCAACAAAACCTAGGTGTTAAAGTTAGTGAGTGTTTAGTTCACATTGGATATTGGTATGAGATGCTTCAAGATAGATATGAAGATCAATGTGTATGCTCAGATTTTTGAAATAAACATCTATAAGATTAAAGTGTTTGTGAAGGGCAGAACATGTAAGTGTTTACAGGTATGTGAGTATAGAGAAGTCTTTGAATTAATATAGTTGATCTTAAAGGTGTGTTATAGGCATAGCAAGGTGGTTAAGGTCTAAAGCCAATATGAATATGAGCTTAAGTGAGCTAAAAATTGTAGATATAAAAAGCTACAAATGAGGAAATGAAAGCTACAAGTGCAAAGCAAAGTCTGGTGCTTCTAGAGGTGCATAGTGTATACGAAGATCTTATATGGTATGTAAGAGTGTACTCAGACCTATCCATATGATTTTAAAAGTGTTTGAAGCATGTGAGAATTTTTTGGTCTGAGTCATACAAAGAAATGATCATAGTTTCTACTATGATTATTTTCAGGACTATATGTGTTGTTTTAGGCTTGATGACAATGTTTTTGAAGAAGACTCAGTGTTTTATCATTACCTTTTAAGTTTGAGAAAAGTATTGGATTAAGGAAAAGTTAAAAATTGGTCATCTAATTCATGGTTAATAAAAATTGATAAATCAAGGCCTCATAAGGTCAGTTACAGTTCTACAATAGTATATATAGTTGCTTCTACTGGAGAATGAGGTGTTTATATCTATCAAGACAAGGGGAGTACATATTGTTTCATCGTGAAGATGTTTTAGGTGGGATTATGTGTTAGAAAGGCATGATCTTGATAAGATGAAGTTGGGTTGTAGGTAAGGATGAGTTTTTTATAGTTATCAGTGTACAAACAGTGTGAAAAGGTGCTTCTACAGGTCTAGATGATATACACGGTCCAAATTGGACAGGGGGAACATAAGTTTTTGATTCTAGAAGATAGAATTGGTGTTCTAAAGGCATATGAGGTATGTACTATGTGTCATCTTAGTGAACTAGAAAGTTTTGACTCTTGAATGCATTATATCAGTTAATTATGACTATCTAAGTTTGAGAAGATGATTTATGATAGTGTCATAGTGACTAAGGTCATTTCTTGACAAGATAACAAGGAAAGTTGCTCAAATTTATGCTTATAGGCTAGATATGGTGATCTTAGGCCTAGGGGGAGTAGTGGTATGTCTTTTCATGGTGTGAAGTGTGTTTGAAATCATGTCAAAGTTAGTCTTAAATCCACTAAAGAGTAACTTTAGGGATCTCAATCATTGTGTGAGGCAAAGAGCAAGAAATTGTAAAAACAAGCAAATGTGTGCCTAGTCAAGCTATTTAAGCTCATGAATAAAGGTAATATGGTTGTATCAGCTCTTGTAAACTATTTTTCTCATGTTCTTGAGGTGTATTATTAAGACGTTGGTCTACTATAGTGGTTTCATGAGGGCTAAAACAAGGTTGAGGTGAAAAATGCCAATTTTTGCATGTCTACAAAGTGAATGATGGTGTTTTTAGATCAAAAAAAAGTAAGATAGTGCTTTATTTGTGTTTATTGGAAATAATAGTTGATATATGTGCTTTTCCCAGGGGGATTTCTTTGTCTCCTTGCTTGAAATATGAGTAAAATTAGTTTTTGAGTGAAAATTCTAGGTTTTGAGCTTATTTAAGACCTTTGGTTGATATATCCAACAAAAAGATGCTGCTATGAAGCTATGAAAGATAAAGGAAATGTTGCTACATGTATTCCTTTGTCATTAATGTAAATAGGGGGAGAAGTTCAGGTAGTTTTCCATCAATGACAAAGGGGGAGATTGTTGGTATGTGGTCATATAGGTGTTGTCATTGATGTAAAACCACATCAATGACAAAGTGGATGATGGATTATGATTAGATGATGTTGTGGATGGTGTTGAAATGATGGTTTAGATGAGTTCATGATGATACAAGGAGATTCAGTGAAGATTGCTTGCTCTTGCAAGCCCATTCAGGTTCCTAGGTGATGTTGCATGGTGGTATGAGATTTTTAGTTACTTGAGAATCATGTTGGTATGATGGATAATAGGTTTGGAGAGTGCTTGGGCACCCACATTAGTTGCATGGTGCAAATATAGGTTGGTGGCCATGTTTTAATTGCTTATTTGGAACATGTATGGATGGTAGGAGGTATGAGATTAAGGTATGGAGCTATATAAGCTCATAGATGCATGTAGGTAGGTGTACCATGTTGTATAAAGTATGTTTTGACCATTTTTAGTGTTTTCATGATGATTTATAGTGTTCTTTCAGTTGCCCTAGATTCTATAGTGAAAAACCTTTAGGGAAGTTATGCAAATGAGATAAGATGGAGAAATGGAGAGCTATCCATGATATTTTTGATGATTGGAGATGTTAGAAAGATTTTTCCTTGTGCTGTGGGAAAAATTTCAAGTTTCCATGATGAGTATTGTGCATGATACATCAGTTTTGGTGAAACATGGTGTTTGGTAGTGTGTTTTTAGCTCAATTTGTACCTTTTGACGCTCACCCTGAATTATGTGCTTTGCATGGGATGTTTGTGATTTCAGGGATATTTCTATATTGAGTTTATAAGGTTTCAAAAAAATAATGAGGTAGTTTAATTTTCTAGTTTTTATGAACGATCATTAAGAAGGCACGATGGTTTTAAACCCTAGTAAAACCCAAGTCAAGAGTAGTTTGCAGAAAAGTGTGTATATTGAGCCTGTTTTGATTTCTAGTGAAAAATTTATGATTGGATGATGTAGAAGACTCTTAGAGATTTCCAGAAAGGTATGTTAGAGTATGTGGTCATATGTGGGCCCCACCTAAAAATGTAAGTTTATGAAGAGTTCCAATTTGTGGCAAAGTTATTCAAATGAGATAATGACTATATTGCCATTTATGAGAGTCCATGAGTTTTAATAGATGTACATGAAGGTTTTAGGTCATGGTAATTATGAAAAGTGCAAAGTGTGCCCTATTTAGGTTGACTGGTCAAAGGGTAGTTTTGAGGTAGTAATAAGAAGTCTTCAGTAAAATGGGCATAATAAGAGATATAGGTAGAGTTACTAGGTAATTAAAGTTGTGTTGGAAAGAGGATTCAAATATATTTCTAGTTATATAAGGTTTGTTCCATGATGATGATTTTTTCCATGGTTTCCAGGTCAGTTTATGGATAAGAATATTTTTTACTATCAAGGATAGAATTGTCTATGCTGAAGAATTGAATTGGTTGAAGCATCAAATGGTTATGTTGATACTTGATATCACCTGGAATGTGAATAGGGATGAATTTGGAACCCAATAAATAAATTTATAGGTATTTATTTGATCTATAAACCTATAGATTTGGAAATTTACGAGACCAAAAAAATGTACTGTTTCTACTTTCAAACTTTCAAAAATGACAATATTTTAATTAGTGAGAAAAACTGAAAATTAGAACTACTTTGCAACAAAGGGATAAAAATTCAACACAATATTTATCTTGGAAACCCCCAAGTTGAAGGAAAACGATCCGGGTAGGGAAATTACTCTTTCTTCCCAATTTCTTGGCCAATTGTTAAAGGAATACATTTTAAAACAAGAGGAAAGAAGGTAAAAAACGTAAAAAACTCCCTTATATAATTGGTTTCTCTGTTTCTACACTTTGTTCCTACAAAAAAACTTCAAATCCAATGGTTTCTTTTCTCACTTTCCTTCATTCAAACTTTGATGCTTAATTCTTTCCTATGCTCCTCCTTAAATAACATGCTTCCCATGTTCTCCCATGCACTAGAGAATGAGAAACATCCTCCAAGGAAGAGACACAAATGCAACACTTGAAATCCATGACCGTTTTTGGATTCATTTTGTTTTTCCATACATTAGTGATAGGACTACCAGTGTATGTAGACTAGTGGTTACATAATCACTAGGGAGGTTACGTAACCAATTCCGTGCATAAAGGGACGATTATGTAACTTTATAGTTTGCTCTTTATTTTTCTTAATTTCCCTTCTGGATCTAGTTGTTTTGATGAAGTGGTGTTTCTTTGGATCCCTATGGATCACACCTCCCATGCTTAGGATCATTTTGGTCCCACAAAATATTAGTGGGGGAGCAAATGAGGAAACAAAACCCTCACTTTTCCTTCGATAACATGCTTCCCATGTCCTCTCGTACACTAGAGAATGAGAAACGTCCTCCAAGGAAGATACATAGATGAGACACTTGAAATTCACGATCATTTTTGGCTTCATTTTGTTTTTCCATACATTAGTGACATGACTACCAATGTATGTAGATTGATGGTTACGCAACCGCTATGGTGGTTACTCAACCACTTCCTTGTACAGAGGGGTAGTTCTGTAACTTTACGGTTTGCTCTTTATTCTACTTAATTTCCCTTCTGGATCTAGTTGTTCTGATGAAGTGGTGTTTTTTTAGATCCCTATGGATCGCACCTCACCTACTTGGGATCCTTTTGGTCCCAAAAAATATTAGTGGGGGAGCATATGAGGAAACAATTCCCTCACTTTCTCCTTTGAGTACCATCGGGTGTGTCTTGGTGTCTTCCCCTTGAGCATTACATCCTCCTCTAATTCACCTTGTGAGTCTAAGATGCAATCTTCTATAGAAGGTAATAATTGATATTGTTCATCTTTATCAAGTATAGATGGCTCATATAGGTGCAAGTTCTCACAGTTTACTACTGAGTACATCTGCATGAATGGTGGCAAATCAAGCCTGAAGGCATTCTATCTAACCTGCTCCAATATAGTAAAGGGTCCATACTGTATTGGCTTGAGTTTCCTTGTTTGGCCTTATAGTCTCTCTTTTCTCAAGTAAAGCCAAAATTTTTCTCCAACATGAATTTTGTGCTCCTTCTGATGCTGATCATGTATAGCCTTATACTTGGCTTGATATTTTCCCAATTGTTTCTTCACCTTGAGATGGATATTCCGGATCCTCTTAATGAATTTTGTGGCTCTAGTCACCTTTGAATCATGCATCTCCCCTTCTTCTTACTACCCAACTACTATGTACAGTGGATTAGCAGGTAGATATCCCAATCATGCTTCAAACGGTGACTGCATAGTGGATGTATGTACTTCCCAGTTGTAGTGAATGTAGGCTAAGGAATCATCCCAAGTTTGTGGATATTTTCTATTATGTCCTCTAATCAGCTGCACCAAATTCCAGTTCACCACCTTTATTTGTCCATCTGTTTGTGGATGGAAGGTCATGCTCCTTGGTACCCTGGTGTCCATCTTGTCCCACAAAGTAGGCCAAAAATTCCCTAATAACCTGGAGTCTTTATCTGAAACAATAGACTTCGGAAAACCAAAATGCACCCATACATTAGCAAAGAAAAGTTTAGCTACCTCACACACTTTTATTTTCTTTTTACATGCCATTAGAACACACACTTTATTGAATCTATCTACAACAACATATAGATAATCATGGCCATTTTTAGACATAGGTAGTCCTCCTACAAAATCCATAGAAATATCTTCCCAAGGACAAGTAGGGTTTGGTAAAGGCATATACAAACCTTCCTTCCTGATGTTAGGCTTATTTGTACAACATAGTTTACATCCTCCTATAAATTTGTATACTTCCTCTCACATATTGGGCCAATACACATACCTTTGCAAGTAGGCTATGATTTTGCCAACGCCAAAATATCCTGTTACTTTCGAGGTATGTGCTTCCCTTATTAATAGAAGTCTTTCTTCTTTATTCTTTCTGCACACAAAGCTTCCCCCATCGGTAAAGCAGTCTGTATTTGAGATAACAATATTCAATGCCTGTCCTTTCAGCCCCTTGGGACTGCAACTTTTGATATGTCACCCAAAAATCTTTGTCTCAAGAATATGCCTCTCTGTAAACTTCCTTTGTGAGGGGCTCAATCTGAGATATAGTTTCCAAACTAGATATTTTATCTTGTGTGGGCATCCTAAACAACATTTCTACCACCAAATTGGTGCTACCTTTCTTATACTTGATTACAAAATGGAACATATGAAGGAATCTCATCCACTTGTAGTACCTTACCTACTACAATTTAGACTATGCTTGCAAATACTGGAGAGGTTTGTGGTCAGTGTGCATAAGAGTTTCTTTACCCAAAAAAAATGTTTCCATTTCTTGATGTCTTGAACTAGTGCATACATCTCATCATCACAAACAAAATATCCTCTAACTGTTGAAGTGAAAGTTTCCGAATGATAACATATTGACTTACCTCCCTATAACAACACTGCTCCCATAGCCTAATCATTGACATTTGTCTCTACTTCAAAGGGCTTTTGGAAATTAGGAAGAGCAAATACTAGAGCATGACTAGTTTTATATTTTAATAACTTAAAAGCGTGGTCTTGTTCCTTACCTTAGTCAAAACCCTTACTGTTTGTGGCTGCTGTGTGTAGAGGTGCTGCAATAGTAGAGAAGCCCGAAATGAACTTCCTCATGTAATTTAATGCTCCCACAAAACTTCTAGTCCCTATGGATCCCGTTGGTGATGGCTTCCACCTTCTTTAGATCCACTTGTAGCTCTCCTCCTCCAACCATGCGCACAAGATAGACAATTGATTGTTTAGAAAACTCATGTTACATATATATAGTTGTTAGTTCTCACATTAGTTTATTATGGATTATATTATTTTTAATGTGTGTGATGAGTTGTATTACAACTCATATCTTTGTAATATTATTAATAATAGATTTGTCATGATAATACAACTCATTGATAATAATATAGGATTTATATTTGTTGTACGTGATTTTATCGCACCACTAGAATATTAGTTGTTGAGAGATTATGGCAAGTTAGTTTAGGGATTTAAGATGATGTTTGACTCCATGAAATAAGGAGTAAAACCTACTATATAATGTAATCTTTATCAATGAATATATCATCCCGATTAAATTCAATTTGTAGATTATATTATTTGCTTTATACAAAGTTTTATTTAGTGTTTTATTTGTGAGAATATATACCAAAATTATCATCTGGTATCAGAGCGGGTATGCTCATAGGAGGTTTTTACTAGATATCGCGGGTCTATTGCCATTGGTTTTATCTTCTAGATTGGATCAAAAATATTGATGTGAAAAATACATATTCACCCTGCCCTCTGGGCATACATAAAATCTACCCGTAATCCTATAAGTGCTACTCCATATTCCCTAATATTTGAAATAGAAGTCGTATTACCTCTAGAGATCGAGCTTCCCTATTTGAATATAGAGATAAGAGAGTACTTGAATGAAGAGGAGGACTACAGAGTGGCTTGGATGGAAGAGTTGGAGATGTTATATGAGAAATGACTTCACACCCTTGATCACCTTAAAGTGTATTATAATCGAGTGCGGTGAAGTTACAACAAAAGAGTGATACCTTGTCAATTTGAGGTAGGAGACTTGGTGAAAAAATAAAATGAATTCAACACCACAAAGGAATGGGAAAATAAATGCAAGTTTGAGCCTAACTGGTTAGGGCCATATGCTATAGTCGCTAAATTTAGTTCAGGTTCCTACAAGCTTGTTTACTTGGATGGTCAGGAACTTTGGGAACCCATGAATGTAATGCATCTTAAGCATTTCTATGCTTAAGTGTTGGGTCCCTAAAATATTATAAAAATGACAAAAAAGATAAATAAGTACGTCCAACAGTGAAAACCACACAATTGTGGCACTTTAGACAATTCCTTTGGTGAAAACCGGTTTCTGGCACCATTAAAGGGTTCGTTGTTCACAAGCATTTCAGATCTAGAATTGTGATAGCTTTATCCTAAGCTACTGTTGGTTTGAATTTGAGCTACTTTTGAACATATCCCTCTTGGCCTTGATCCAGATAATCCTATTTCTATATGCGAAGAGTTTTCCTTTGTATATTCCCATGTAACACTGGGGGCAACTTTGCATCATCAATTCTTACACATAACGTGTGGCATTATGCCCTTGTACATCCCATCTATCACTAGGGCCATCCACATTTCTTTGTTTCCTTGCATATAACATTCAGATAAATTTTTGAAAATCCCAAAACATTCAGATATGTTAGTTAAAAACTCAAAACATTCAAATACGTTTCGTAGAAAACTCAAAAATAATAGAATATTGTCTCGAGATACTATCCAAAAACAATAAAAAACATTTCAAAAAAATCCCACAAAAACAAAGTAATAGTTTTCTTACTTTAGTTGTTTGGTTTGTACATAGTTTTGGATGCATTACTTCTTCATGTTGTGTGTTATAAATTGAATTCATTTTCTTCTTTAGATTAAGTGTTACTTTAATTTCTTGTGAATTGCATTGAGTTCATTTTTTCTTGCATACTTATACATAGTTGTGTTGCTTTGATTAGGTTTGATTAACTTGTGCTTGTTGTTTTCTTGTACATCTTGTTTTCATCTCATTATCATATCATCTATCATCACATATATACATAATATATCAATAAATTCTAAGCTACATCATCATGAGACAAAAAATTAAACATGTATGTTAAACTAACATCATATAATATCACCATGAGGGGTAAGAGGGATCACCTTCTATCCCTCCTCAAACATAGACCATAGTAAAAATGTGGATTAAACATGCTATCTCATGAACAAAATGTGATAAGTAAAAACAATCCATCATCATCATATATCCATATTGTAAATATCCAATGTCTATGTACAACATCAATGTGTATCGATACATATCAGATACAAAATGCTATCATGGGCATGGGTAAAAAATGTTCCTTCATCACAAGGCATGATAAAAACAATACATATACACCATCTCAAAAATGTGCCTTCATAGTAAGGCGTACATAAAAAATGGATACATTTACACATATGTGATCATAAAGAGAGTCAACCATGACTCTTTCCTAGCTCTGGATTGCCTGGCCTATGCCCAAGTGGTGGCATCTACTATGGGCCCTATAGTGGTGGCATATGTTGAGAGCCCTATGATGGTATAGCCTATTGTGAACCCTGCAGTAGCGGCACCTACTATGCTAAAGGCATCAGTACCGATCTCGTGGATCAAGATGGTCTATGTAATATGGATCTAGATCTACTAATAGAAAGATAACTGTAATCTGGAGCCCTCTGGCATGCTGAGACAAATTCCTAATATAACATCCTATAATATGCGACCTCACCAATGAGGGAAGCACACTCAAACACTAACTCTGGAACTCCTTTGGTTGTCTAGGGCTGCTACAACAAATCACACTCTGATCTGAAACTGGTCAACTCCATCTGTAGCTGGGCCCTCTCTGATATGATTTGATCTCTCTCAACTTGCATTTGTGTCCTCTTCGTAGCTAACTGATATCTCTCTCTACTAATATGGTCTCTCTCACAAGTGTCCTGAAGTTGTAGTTCTACCACCTGCTGCAATTACTACCACAGGGAAGCTAGCTCCCCTGCACCTTACATATCCTATCTCCATCCCTCACCTGTGGGACTTTGTGGTGGGGTCACCAATCCATCTCCTCTATCTCCTCCATCTGAACCATCTCTATCTCCCCCATCCCATCCACCTCCTGGTGGACTATGTGGCGGAATCATATGTGGTCGTGATTAGGGCACCTGTAACGAAACCTGGAGAACCTACAGGGGAACCTAAGGCACCTATGGAGATTGTACCTATGGAGCCTATACCTATGGTTGTGCAGGTATTTAACCCTGAAATGGTATATCGACACCCAATCTACTCTACCCCCTGCCCGTGCACCTGCTTGTGCATGTGCTCGGAGATCCTTGCCCTATAGGCCCTGCACTGCTGTTGCAATCCCAACATGAATAGCTTTGTGTGTTATAGTGAGCCTTTGGGGTAACACTGTCATGTACCATGTGGGATAATCTCGAGTTTCCCCTGGATCCACTATTTGTGGCCACTAAACTAAAGGCTGTGGGACCACATGTGAGAAGCTGTCATGTGCTTGTTGTAACCTAATCTGAGGCCTAATGTCAAAGGTCTCTTTGGACCTACTCTCGTACCACATCTCATCTCTTGGAATCCCCTAGATGAGGCAAAAATGGTGCTAAACTCTATCCACTCGGTACACCTAAATGATGTGGTCCTTGCTCCTAATGATAAAATGACCAATCCCTGCTGTGCTCAGCTCTGCCACATCCTCCGGCAACTGATACAATCTATACGGCCACCATGTAATCATACGAAGTTGTATCTCATCAAAGGCCCACCTGTAGTAAGGTGTCTCTCCAGTGTGCCCACAATTTTCCTTGCCAACTAGTTACCAACCCATAATAGATGGCTTTTTGAGAGCCCTGGCTTGTAACACTCCTAATGTGTGCCCTATGGCGGTATGATCCTAGGCCCATATTTGAAGCAATGTCGCTGGACCCATGAACTTCTAACCGCGGTATGATATCAAATGTAAATTTGAATACAAGTGGGCTAGTAAGCACTTCCCCCAATAATAAACCTCTCTGCTAATAAGACCATGTATCACTCTAATCAAACCAAGGGAGAATCGTGTACCAATTTTGTTAGGAAATAAAATGTTGCTGACAAGAGCCATCAAGGATATTAGAACTCACAAAAGTTGGAAGTTAGTGAAACATCTGTTAATGTTAACTGACATACCTGACGGGGTATGTCCACTACACCAAACATCTCAGTAATACTATGAAGAATATGGATGTGGTTTCCATCATAAGTAACCAACTATCCTTGGATCAGAACTCTCAAAATGTGCCACACATCCTCTAAAGTAATGCTCATCTCACTCGTCACAAACAAAAATGTCTGACTCTCACTGCGCCATCTCTCAACTAAGGCTATAAGAAGGTTGTGGTGCAGAGTAATATGTGGCATACAAGCCACATGTCAAAGACCCGTAACATCTAAGGTCATCTATAAAAAGATGAGATCATGCCGTGAGAAGGTAGCCTCATAGGCCCTCATCCACCCATGTCACTCCCACATCTCTAGTTTGGGAAGACTAATGTGCAAAATCAGGTAAAAACAATTGTCAGCATCATTTTCTTCTATAAACAAGTCATCTGAGTTGATCTATTCATGACTAATTTCTTCAAAAAAATCCCTTGAAAATCCTTCTAAGGCCATACAAAATTGACCTTTCATGCCAGCATGCCCCTTGTAGCACCAGTGTGCCCATTTTAGCAGTGCCCCCTTTCCCACACCCATGCTTGTGTTTTCACACATACACGCCCCTATTCCCCCCATTTTGCTTTCAACTACAGCACGCTAATTATGACACATGCGCACCTGTGTCCCTATGCACATGCTTACGCACCCATGTATGCGTCACTTCCATGCATATGTGGTTGTGCCTACACTTTTTTCACATGGAATCGCCCCTGACCACATTTGTGTGCCCCAGGGGTCATGCTGGCATTTCCACACAAACTTATAACCCTAATAAATGCTATTAAATGCAACCAAAAATATAATATTTTGTTTTGTGTACCTGTAGGCCATCCTCGCAAAGCCTTATGTATTCTCGAAATTAGTTTGCGCGGTGTCTATGGTTTTGAATCCTTTCCATTCCTCTCCCAAGTCAGAAAAATCACCAGTAAAAGTGGTAAAGGTAGGTAGTAAATAACTAGCCACGATGGTTTTTACCCCCCTGTGGCTTGGTATGTGTACCCGTTTGACCCCAAGCGATGTTTTTCACACCTGTGAGGCATTGTGTGACTATCGTGGTTTTTCCAAATTCTTCTAGCACTCACCGCGATGATTATTTTTAATAAATAATCATTTTTTACCTGTTTTCACTACGTTGGGGGAATGTTCTTGCTTCGTAGCGACCCTTTCTGCTACATGGGGCATATTTTTGCTTCCTAGCATTTTTTTGGCAATTTCCACGTACATGGTCATTCTTATAGATAATTTTCTTCCTAAAAATTAAAAAAACCATAACAATTGTAAAATTCATTTTTTTTCAAAAAAAAAAGAAAATTGGAAAAAATCATTAAAGATCAAAAAAATTGTAAAAATTTAATTTTTTTCAAAAATTGGTAAACAACATGCACTCAGCTGAAGCCTATATCAAATGCATTGTCCTCAAGCATTGAAATTTGTCTTATAAAACATATTTCTTACTTTCTTGCTTGTTCTTGTTACAAATGACTCACATGGATCATTTTGATCTACTTCCATTAACAAATCTAGTTTACTTACTATGTGGGTACTCCTATGCAACAATGAGTTTCCAGAGACTATTTCATAACGTATGAATGATTTTTCATGGGACTACTTGTGTCCTTTGTTATTCCTCTCACATGTATCCTTGCTTGGGGTAACATTTTTAACCCTTTTCATTAAAACACAAACATTTGGGAACTAAAGCTTGATAACAAAAACATTGGTGCAAATGTCTTGAACGTTGTTTGTTTGAGTATGTATGTTTGTACTTATTTCTATATTAGGTTATCTGGTTTACTTTCTCATATTGCATTGCATTATGTATGTTGCATGGAGTTACATATTTTTAGCAATGAACAAATGTTGGTATTATAGCTTTTCATGTTATTTTACACTTTTATTGTATGTGTTTATTTTAATAAGGGTGGATGATGTAGATCACACGAAACATGATGAAACAAAGTTATTTATTAAACAATTGGATGTAAAATCTATTCCTCTATTCTTCACTATCATGTCTTATCACTATTCATTTTTCTTCCAAAACACCTAGGGCAATAAAAAACATTTTTATCTGCACCCTATTTCTTGTATCCGTTTCCTCCAAAATTTCAATCATCGATTGAATTCTTCTATTACCCCATAGATAATCGAGGGGGAATCCTTCATTCTACCAATTTTTCTTCAAAAATTTACTTGTTTATGCTTGTCTACTATGTTTGAAGTGACGACACCCAAAATTCGGTTATGCAATTTTATTGTTAAAAGTGCACTAATTACCCTCATTCTTACCATTTCCATTATGATGAGTGATTTCCACTAATTAACTAATATCTCCCTTCTATTTTGGTTAATTAACGATGCTTTGTTGATTAACTAACCTCTATCACATTATGTATTCCAATTGACGACACATCATTATTTATTATCCTCTTCCGTGCAAACAATTAGTGATTATTAGCTAATTAAGTCTATTTACCCTTGTATTTAATTAATAAATCCTCTTATTGGTTAGTAACCCTCTTCCAACCATTCAAAATCACCCCATTTCCCTCCAAGACATCTCAAAAGGATTCAAAATCTTATCCTAGCCTCTTAATTGATCCTAATTGGTCAATTAAGGCACCTCACATGCTAATCACTTTTTTAATTTCACTAATAGAGATTAATAAGCCTTAATCTACTTTATCCTTTAGTCCCACATACACCAAGATGCAAGCTTCTCTAACAATAGAAATTTATAAAAAATACCAAGCTCCTACCTTCATACTTTACACCATACTTTGAATATTATTAATCATATAAGACATATGATCAAGAGCCTTACTTCAATTAATGGATTAATTTGCTCAATATTTGCATCCAATCTTCATGCTTGGTTAGTAAAGGAATATCTCATATGGACTTGTAGCCATTGTTAGAGATATCCTTTCACCATTTTGAAGTAGCAACAACCCAATTTGATTTTCTAGTGGTCTTCATAGGTCCATTTTAATTAGCAATTCACACTAAATAGGCATGTTTTAACTTAGATTGATTGATATCATGTTAGTTTCCTTAAGCATTCCAATAAGCTAAGATCTTAATGTTACTATTGTAAATTTTAATCTTTGCTAATAGATTATGTGGTGTTAGTCCATTTATTTAGCCTTGTAAGAGTTTTGGTAGTGCACACATATGATCAAAGGCATGATACCAACGAAGAAAGTGGAAGTGTAGAAATTCATTGATAACATAAAGAGCACATCCATAAGTATATTCACGTAAAACCTCCTCAATATCAGATGTCTCAAAGTAGTATTCCTTTGATCATGTTTGTCATTTTGTAGACAATCATATGTCTAACTTCATATTTTTCAATGTTCAACATCTCTTTTTACATTTTGGCACATTGATTCCATGCTCTGAGTCTTGTGCAATTGTAGTATCTCATAAATTATTATTTCTCTTGATATTTCTACATACGACATTGCCAGATCTAACTGATATGTAACGTGGGTGTTATTAATTCATCTAAAGATTCAAAAATTTTGTTTGACAAAACATCCGCAGCTGGTCTATGTGTACATGTATGGATAAATTTAAAAATAGCACACTTGCTCAATTGTTAGCCCTTCTTCTCCTACAATTTCTGGCTTCTCAAAATCACTGTGTCACATGCAGTCTCTCTTCATGATCAAACTACTATGTTTTTCTCAATTCCACCCATACATATTTGTTTTATTCTACATGCATGCATTAACATCCACATCACTTTGAATCATTCAAAAAATTCCTCTCACACATGCTTCTATTTTCTTTATCCTCACTCTACATTCCAAATTCATGAATATTAGAGTAATAAAGTTGTCCACGTAGGAATGGAAGGACAATATTTTTTTTTAATTTTCAAAAAATTCTAATAAGGTATTTTAAAAGTGAAGGTCAAAAGTATTAATTTGTATTAAGTTTTGTTACTTAGTGGTATAATATTTAAAGTCACACTGTAAAATTTATTAAATGTTCAGGTCAAGTCAAGTTTTAGAGTTTAGTTATAAATCATTTTTTATTAGTCTTAGTCTCTCGTTAATGGAATGTCTTAGGCAATTAAAAATTTTATTTTAGCTTTTTTGTATATTAAAATTTAATAATTGATATGAGAAAATGATTGTAACTAACCCCTAGTCATAGGAACCCAGAAAGGGTCAGTAGTTCCCAGACACTCATGTCTGTATCTAGGTGATGGCGTCTGTGCTTAATTGACGACCCAAGTCAGATTCTTGGCCATTTTTTTGCTATGACTATGTTTTATTCATGTACTAAATTATACTATGATGTATCTTTGTGTTGTTGTATGGGGTGACTGAGTCACCAAATATATGCCCCCTTATTTGGGGTGCATGCATCCTTAAGATGTTATATTTCATATTTAAGAGATGTAAATGTGGATTCCATAGCTTGAAATTTATCTTGAAATAAAGAATGTAAAGCTTGAATGAAATTGTAAATAGATTGATTGGAATTAGGACCAAGAGAGTCATCAGAAAGATGATCAAAGATAACACTAAATTGAGCATGTGGCATATTGATAGGTAGATACATATTGTTTATGGTTTTGCGGAGATAATTTTTTCAATGTGGCTGCATTTGAAGTAATTGAAGCAAGGAGACTTGAGAAACCTTATGAGCCACGAGGATCCAAGATTGTTCAAATGCAACAGGTTCATAAAATATTTTAACAAATATGGAATTTGTAAAACCCTAATTGTAGAGTCACAAATGATAAATAAAATGCCAAGGCAAAAATTTGACATAAACAATAAGAAAATGTAAATTGAAACCCTAAATGCAAGAGAGGGAATAAGAGACTTAGCTGATTTCGTATTTAATCCCGAGGTATTCTAAGATATAAAATTGCTGAAAAAGGAGGGAAGATTATCGCAACCAGACCTATAAAATTGTGAAATTTTCAGAACAAGCTGGACCAGGGTGTCTAGACTGGGTCAGGGTTACCTAGGCACTGGATGCGAAAAACCTCAGAAAATGGTTTTTATTGAGTCACACCAATGTCGTTAACCTTTGTTATTTTATCATTGGTATGTTGCTAGATGAGCAAAAAGTTCTCCTGTAACCTACAACATAAACAATTTCCTACAAAACCTGAAAACAAATCTAATAATAAAAATAAAAAGATGTAAACGGGGAGTCAAAATGACCCTTCCGGTCACCCAAAAGACTGAACTTACAACCAAGCACTGCACTACATCTCAGACTCCATGTATTTGTGTGTGTGTGTGTGTGTGTGTGTGTAGAATTGTGCCATAGGAAGTTCTTGTGCAAGATGCACCAAATAGCGAGCAATAGCTATGTGTAGTAATACAAATAGATGTGTGGATGCCAAAATGAGATTCCCATCCTATGCATGTATGCAGAAAATGTAGTCCTTTGTCCCTTGAGTGAGTGCTAAATGGATTCTTTGATGCTCTTAGAAAGCCTTTGGATGCAACCTTAGGTGGTGATAGTAGATGTTTAGAGCTTGGTCCTTTATTATGATCACATACCTTTGTATTTATATGATTCCCTTATTTGGATTTTGTAAGTGACAACTAAAAGGTTGACCCATAAGAAAACAAGATGCCCAAAAGATAAAAGAAACCCAAAAGAGGTGAGCAAGATACAAAGATGTCGGGGGCACCTAGAGGGGATGAGGGTGCCTAGGCGCTGATGTCTTGGTTGGCCACTGGTGCCTAGAGTCAATAAAGATTAGATTGGGTGGTGGGGTGTAAAAGACCAAAGACAAAACCATAAAGACCTAAAAGAGGCCAAATATAGATGTCAATTACTAGTTTTCTCACTTAAGAATCATATGAATAGTAGCATATTATTAGGACCTAGAAATTTACCTAAGTGCATGATTTAGTGTCTACACTCACCTAAGATACAAAAAGTGATGATTAAATACACATAAAGCGAGAGTTAAACTTTTAAGGTATAAACAAGTTATAACACTAAGTTTAACCATGCTATTTTAACCAATTTGATTAAAATGAAAACCTGAGACTTTTAAATATGTCAAAGAGGTTCAAAACCATGTTTTTACATCCAATGAATTAATGGGGTCTCCATTTTCTTATCAAGATGGAGTGGGCATGTGTTCGTCACAAAAATGGTGGAACCTATGGGGAAAATACTCAAAAAGTGTTTAGAATCTAGATTTGTATGTTTACCAACTCTAGGGAAAATGTTTAAACAAGAAAAAATGTTTATAACTTATGACTAAAATTTTAAAAATTTGTTTAAGATATTGATTTTTTATATACTAAGTAAGCATACTTTTAATATTCAAGTGCTTGATTTGTGCGTATAAAACTTACATTGGATAATTAAAACTTATCAAACTTTTGACTCCATCACATAATTTTTTTCTAAATTTTTATTTACTGCCAGCCAAGTGTTCATAACCTTAATATAGGCACTCTTAGATCCAATCCAAGAATTGATCCATTTATATGCCATCCAAGCATTCATATCCCTGATAGAGGTACTCTTAGCTCTGATAAAGGTACTTTCAGGGCTATTGATATCCCTTCCATCTCTAATCTAGATACATGTCCACTCTTTACGTCACTGCACACATTCAAAGATTCCTCGTCAAGCAAGTTTTGATTAATAATGGCTTTGACATTAACATATGTCCTAAGTCCTTTCTCAAGCAAATGGGTATTTCCCCCACTGCAATCAATACTACTACTACTATTGTGAGCAGCTTTGATAACATCACATGATCTATGTTAGGCACTATCACTTTGAATATCCTTGTTGGCTTTAAGTTATTACATACTAATTTTCATATCATAGACAATCTTCTTCATTATAACCTACTCCTGAGCTGCCCTTGAATTCATGATATGTAATTTTTTCCATTTATTTTCCATTGTTGTATCAAATTCCTCCATAATGGAAATGACCATACTATAGTTGTTGATCTTGAGCCTTTCCATTGTTTCCAAAATGAGATGTCAAATAAAAAAATATTTATGTCACTCATCTTTTAGAACTAATTCCTCTGGTCAAATTATACACACATGATGTTGGTGAAACTAGTAATATCTCTGTCTCTTTTACATCTCCATCTATTGAGCCACCTGTAGATACATGAAACTTGGTGCCTCCTTCCTCTTCTGTTTCTATCCTACAACTGACGGCTACCCCTAACCCTTTTTATGATGTTATTCAACAACCTAATACAATTGATGATTCTATTGATAGTGGTATTGATCCATTAACCTTACATATGAGAACTTGTGTAAACTCAATTTCAATCCAATTGATGAATATGAGTATATATTCCATTCTCTCTTTGTCTCCACCGACATTATCAGCTTAAAACTATTATATCTGATACTAGAGCCACCACTAGTGATCACAATCTCTCATGTAGTCAATACATTGGATACCATACCACTAGTTCTTTCTATCATAATACATACACCAAAAGAACTTTTCTCTATCTTACTTTATTCAAATGTCCTTACCTTGCCTTCTAAGCATCATCGCTCCATCAAAAATATTTTTCACTTATCCAACAACAATTTTTGTGGATATCATCATATTTTTAGACATGATACATATTATTTTCGAGTCTTAATTAACATAATCGATAATCTCTAGGGACAATGTCATATCACTATTTCTCATGCAATATTATCACCTCTAGAGTAGTCAAATTCTATCAATATACCAACATCAAGTCCAAAATCATGCTTCAACACTTTCACATGCGATGTATACATTCATAATCAATATTGACATCATGCACCACTTAACGTAAATATAAGAAACAAAATTTGTAATAATGAGTTTTTTCATACTTTTGGTTTAGCGCTATCTGATATTGCATCTATTTCTATTCCTTCTGCTACTTTCCAAGGTTATATTATGTTATTAATTAGTTTTTTCCTGTGCATTAACACCACTAAGTTTTATGTCACTATCGATCCCTAACCTACACCATTAAATTTTGGAAAATATTGGTTGTGACGCATATCTGGTACTCTCAATCAACATAACACCAATATCACTTTCCCCTACTCACCAACATGGATACTATTTACAATGAAAATTTATCTAATTAGCAACCTAATATGACACCATGGAATATTGTTACGAAGAGATAAGGCCATCCCTAAACTAATTAAGAATACATTATGGCCCTACATCACTTCCACCGGACTAAATTTTTCATTGATTCTTGCTTTTAGGAAGTTTCACCAGATGAATGGATCTTGGGCTTGTCAGGTTTGACCCTAACACTGATGATATTATCAAAAACGCTCAGTAGAGTTGATGCTACCCCTATTTCTTATACACAAATTAACATGAAAAAATACAAAAAACATTCATATATTTACAAAAACACAAAAAAACAATACATATACACTTCGCTTGAGTTGTTTGTACTTTCCATTACACATGTTGTTTATCAATTTTATTCAATAGATAACATATATCTTTAATATTTAAACACATGCATTCATATGGTATATTGAGCTCGATACAAGACACACAGAGAGTGATACATGATGAAAAATGTTGGTTACCCCTTACCCAAACTTCCTATACATTGTGGGGCATTTATTATACACTACACACATGTTATTGTTATATTATAGTTCCTTTCTACTTTCTTATCACGATTGATTACATATATTGTATACATGGTATCTTCTGAGCCAACTAGAAAAAAACATGTGTCTTGTGAAATATTGACACCTATTTCTTCACACATCTATTTCTATACTAGTTAATGTATCATTTCATCATGTTTTGCACTCCTGATTTCTATATAAGCTTGTCATGTGTGTAACTACTTATTTTCTCCACTGATTGTGGCCTATGTGCCTTAATTTTCTTATGACTCTATAGGTGTCCCATTTTTTTGGCTCTACACCTTTTGTGTGACACTACTTACATATGGTTAACTATGACTTCACTATTTATGTACTTTTTTTCTTATACATGCATTATTATTATCGTTGTTATTGTTTATACTATTTTGATTTGTTCATATTATTGCTCTTGTTACGTTCTATGGTTGCTACCATCAATAAATAATCCCTTTGAAGGTACATGATCTTCAAGGTGGGCATGTTTCAACATCCTACACTCTTTTACAGCTTCTCATACATCTAGTGCACGGGCACACATCTATTCTTTTGAGCCACCTACTAAACATGGTTTTTTGCACACCCATTAAAAGAAGGGGAATTTTTCTAGGTATATTTTATACATATAATAGACATGTGTATAATTTTGGGATAATATACAAGTACAAATAAGGTATAAGTACTTAGATACAACTTCAAGCACACAAATCTAGAAAATTATGAACATTTTCAAAAACATACAAATTGGTTAGGAATGTATGGATAGTCATGACCTATTCACACAATTTTGTTGAGGGGAAGGTACACCAACTTTCTTAGTAGTTTCATATTTTCACCTATAGGTACATATTTTTGGCAAAATTTCATATCCACATCACTCAGTCCAAATCAATTACAGGGGGCATGAACTACTTCACTCCTTATTCACCACAACACTCAGTTTTTACTTTAATTTTAGGAACCTTGGGGTCACGTGTATCCTTTCTTTATCTACATTTTAGTACATTAAAGTTTCTAGTCATTTTTGTAACACATGGGAAGGGCATGAGGGCACTCATTCTCCTTTCTATTATGTCTCCTTAATTTACAAAATTGGGCCTAGTTCCCTCTATAAGGGTGTGGTCGCTAGGGTTGTGGAAGGTATCTAAGCGACTAAAATCTTCATAGGCTATCCTTTATTTCCTCTTACATTTAAAAGGGAAGATATAAAAGTTGTTGAATGAATTTTATACATGGTCTTATTCCTTCGAGAGGTGCTTTGACACTCCATTCTTCTTCTCTCTTCTCTCTTTTGTGTTGGGTTACATGCACCTTACACTTTGGTTATCTTTGGCACAATTGGGGACTAATCACCCCTAATCCTTTAGTAAGCTCAATAAGGAAAACCTTCAAGTACAAGGAAAGAACATGAAATATATCCCTTCATAAAATAAGCATGTGTATTCTTTCCACGTTTTACATCTCTTTATTTCATTTTTGCAAATGTAAATATTTCATGTTACACTTTACATTTGATTTAAAGTTCGATTCTTTACTTTGGCATTGAGTATACTCTATGTTGCAAGTTGCATCATAGTGCATGCCGACACCAAAACAACATGAATCTGCATTACAAACTTTGAGAGGAACAAAGTGTTTCTACACACTTAGGTATCTTTTCCTTTAAACATGTGATTTTCATTTTATACTTAAGGGGGAGGGGAATTAGACACTCAAATTTACAATTTTACTCTATAACACTGTTGGTTTTGACAATGCACTCTTGCTAAGATAAAAGTAACCTTTATTTTCCAAATTAATATACTCGAAGGTATCTTGTCTAGGTTTCTTAGGCACAAACACTAACATGCCAAAAAATTATGAGAGTTCAAGGCATAAAATTCATAGACAAATCCCAACTAATAGGATGCAAACTCCATTTTTAATATTTCTCATCCCTAGTCAAGGCCATATGATTTGATTAGGAATTTATATATGGTCTTGACCTATTTTTATGGTTTTGTACCTACATATCCTTCACCTTTGCTTCTAGTTTCACATTCTTTGATGGGTATTTTACTCCCTCTGGGTTAGCCTTTCTTTAATAATTTACATGTATGCATGCTTAAGAATCTAAGCTAATCTAATAAAGGATTTAACACTAAGTAAATCCTAGCTTAATTATTTAATCAAATACATCAAGATAAAGCATAAAAAGAAGTTAAAAACTTACACAAAACATTAAAAATAAAGAATACAAAACCTCCATTCAGATTTGGACATGCTTTCAATATGTAGATATTTTCGTATACATTGAACACAAGCAACATATGATCAAGGATGTTACTAAAGGGAAGAGATCTCCTCAAAATGTCTTAAAGGTTATGTTTGAATCTTCTCTTACTAACTTTAGCAAGTAAGCCGGTTTCTCAATTTGGCAAGCCTTCCTGTAATGGAAATTATTTCTTGAGTATAAGTACGAAGTTGTAAATATTGTAGAGGTGTAGATTGGTAGGAAGGTACTAGGTTGCTTATATAGCTTTCCAACTTGGAGAGACATACATCCTAGTAAATGTGGGATAAAGGAGATATAGAATTAGGAGTGGATAAACATGTTTAGAAGAGATTAATTATAGATTAATGACCCATATGAGTTAGGGAAGGTCTAATTAATTAATTGGGATTAATTAATAGACCATGTTTAGCTTGTAGAAGCCACTTGGGGATGATTTAGAGGGAAATTAGAAAATTTGAGGGGTTTGAGAGAGGGGTTTAATTAATAAGAGGGTTTATTAATTAAATAAAATATTGTGAATGGTTAATTAATATTAATTAATTAATTAAAAGGGGATTTTAACTAACGAAATAATGTTAATTGGCATCCACGATGAAGAAATTAACTAATGAGATATTGTTAATTAATCGAGAGGGTGGTGAATAATATCTAATTAGTAAAAACTCATTAATTATATCACAATGACGGGAAGAAGACAATAAGTGCAATTTTAATATTAAAATTTTGCAGTGGAAAATAGGTGTCAACATTTTCCCTTATTTGATGTGGTGTAACACAAGCAACGCCATTTCAAAGATTACTAGATAATTTTATTTTGTATGGGTAGGAGAAAAATTAGCAGGATGGAAAATGCCCCCTTGAGCATCGATGGGGTGATAGAAGAGGGCGATTAACCCTCTAAAAGGAGAGAAAAATGATCATGATGGATGAAAATCCCATTGTGATGATCGGAAGGCCATCAGGGCGGTTGAAACCATCACTACGAGGTCTAAATAAGTGGTGGGAGGGGTGAAAACAAGTCATTTTCACTCTCATTACTAGTAGAAAAGAGAATTGTGTGATTGTGATGAGTAGTGATTAAGACACCATAGTTTCTCCATCACATCAAGTGAGTTTGGGAGTACCAAAAGAAACACTATCATGAGAAGTAGGTAGGTGATGCCTCATTATTTTTATTGGTTTTTCACATTTTGAATTATACATGCATTAAATGCCCTACAAACAAGGGTGTGCGAGGCCTAGGTCAATTTCAGTAATGTCCCACTACATAAAAATGATTTCACGCTACATAACAATAAATTTATTGAGTTTTTGGTGACCTTGCCATAGGATTAGCGACCTCGCAAAAAATTGTAGCGACTTCACTACAACTTGTAATGGTCTCACCATAAGTGACCTCACTACAATGTGTAGCAATGACGTGTGATTTAACAACATTATACTATACATTAGAAAAATTGCTCAATATCAGTGTCCTCACCTTATGTAGTAGTGACCTCACCTGAGAATGGAGACCTTGCGCTACATATAAATGACCTCATGAATTTGAGTTATAATTATCCTTTTTTGACATTTTTAGAAGTTTTTATCAAAATGGACTTAGTCTTATACTTGATTTTCTACATTTTGAAGGAGTGATTAAGCGTAATTTAATTTTGTGAGCATTGATCTCACACCCTAGGAGAACTATAGCATTTGTACCCATATTATTGGTCATCATTGGATGACTTGGGTCTCATTTATGTTCCCCTAATTTCAAAACTCTGAGTAGACATGTCAAAACTATCAACATTGATAGAGAGATGGTATTATGATAAGAGTACCTTATAGATCTTGATAGGAGAGATGACCATGAACCCAGAGAATGTACATTAGATACTACAAATACTGATTACCAGGGCTCCCTTGTATTATGATACTATGGCCATAGAGTATGAGATGCTTAGAGATACAAGAGATTCTGACCTACCTAGATGACAATAGACTAACATAATGTTTTCTGAGATATATAAATGAGATATGATTGAGGATATGCCCCTACTATTGATGGTGTTTGTTAGTGACATCTTGGTGCATGACAAGAGTGGGCGTTAATTTTCATCAAGTTACATGGGTGTCATAATAGACATGATGGAGTATGACCAATTATTTTTCTTGGGGTATCATGGTTTGGAACATTTATACAAGGATTTACAATTAGTTATCTACATAGAGGGACATAACATAGGCCACATTAGTCTTCTACAAATGTGGGCTTGAGAGCATATAGTATTGAGCCAACCAGTTGTCCCCTTTAAGACACTAGAGAATGATGACCCCCAGGCATTTAGATGGATCTATTCAGGGAGGGGTTGTTAGGGTTACTGGGAGTTTCTCATGTATAGGATGAGTTTTGTTAGAAAGTGCATGTGGACATTACATGGAGGATGCACTTGGCCATACAAGCCTAGACATAGACTTATGTAGAATTGACATATGCATACACAAAGTGTTACCTAGTGGACTTTCGGGATTATATCATGGAGCACTACAAGCCAAATAGAGTTATGAGGTAGTTTTTCTATACATAAGGGGTTACTACAGTGCCACACATGTTTACACACATGACCAAAGAGATCAGATGGTGGGGATATATAATAGATGCAAATGATTTAACCTAATTTGAATTAAAACTTATTTTAGAGTAACTTACTATAGTAAATTGTATTCAAGTAATTAAGTACCATAATGTACAAGCACTAAACATTCAAAAATGTAAAACCCTAAGAAAATGAAAGGAGAAAGATGACTTAGCTGATTTTATGCAACTTGATAGTGATCGGGACTATGTATTTATTAGAACAGGATGGAAACAACATCAAAATGGATCGATGAGGGTTTAAAACCCTAGGAATGTACATGACAGAAACACTTGCAAGAGGATAAGAGTATCCTAGGTGATAATGACTGATCTGTGTTCCTGTGTCTGTTAAAATGCTCAGGATCTATCCCTTTCTGGGTTAGAATATCTTCATTATTTCTCACTCTTTGTCACTCTGATTTAACTGTTAGGTCGGCATTCACACCTGTATCCTACAAAAAAAATGACTACCTACACATTCCCACAAACCACATCAAATATAATAAAAATATGCAAAATGGGGAGTCAGTATGACCCCGAAGGTCACCCAACAGTGAACTTACAACTGAGCACTGCACTACATCTCAAACTCCATGTAGTTCTCTGCATATGTGTGTATCCATGTCCTAGGTTTCCCATGTGCAAGTTTCATAATGATAACGAGATAGATCTAGATTTTATTAAATATGCAAGATATGTGTGATGGAATATAATGAATTCCCTTGTTTAAATTTTTTAATTGAAAACTAAAATGCCAATCCAAAGTGTTAAAAAAGTGACCAAGAAGCAAAATGGAACCAAAAGAGTACGAAGAAGAAAGAGAGGGACATGAGTTCCTAGACACTTCTTTCCTAACTGGGCGCTAGTATCTAATGCCATTAAAAGGTAAATTAGTCAAATGCCGACATAACTATAAGATGTGTAAAGCCAGTAAAGTGCAAGAGATAAAGCAACCAAAAGGCCAAAAGGAGTTTTCAACCACTAGTTTTCTTGCTTAAGAATCATGTATACATCAGTATGCTTTATGACCTAGAAATACATCCAAATTCATATATTTTATGTCTACATCAGCTAGAGCCGTAGTAGATTAGGCCAATCTCAAATAGAACATTTGGAATATGAGGAGAGTTTCTGTGGATCCTAGGAATACATGTGAGTATTGTGTGCGGTACTAGAAATTATGCCCAGTTACAGTGACTATACTGAGACGAGGGGTGATCAATATAGTATAGGGAGTTTTACTAGTGTGAAAAAAAATACACCCATATGCAACACATGGTACATGGTAGAGACAACCAATAGTGCTGGTAGTTAGGCTAGACGAAAGAGTAGTAAGTGATAGGCAACAATAAACAAACACTATATTCATTAGAGTGTTATCAACTTGAGGGCATAAGGTCTTACCAACATCATTCATATGGCACATATTTTTACTAGCATAGGCACTAGGAAGAGCTTCACCTAGAGTAGTATCTTCGGGTAGTGGATCTGGGGGTTGGGTCAGTAGGGGTGGAACTATCATAGTGATGAGAAAAACTCCCACAGGTGTATGGGATGGATGGGGTATAGCCCCAAGAGGAGATGGGGGTATATGGGGGTCCACTATAGTGACTATAACACAATATTCCCCAAGTACTTCAGCAGTGTAAACAACTACTAACACTGGGGAAAGGCCCTCAGGTACAATGACGGTGCCCTCATGAGTAGACTAGGTAATATTTACTGAGATATCATCTCGAGAGTTTGAGATAATTGGATTAGTTTTCTAGGAACCTAACATGGATAAATATGTAGAGACAATACAATTGATAACAAAGGCAACATGAATAACAACAATGTCAAAAAAGATGACCACCGAGCAAGATAATGCTATATTAGAGAGAGATGCAAAGTGTAGTGAGAGGGACAACCTATTATCAAATCTTGTTACAATGTCTAATGAGAGGGATTTAACAGAGTAGTGAACCAAAAAATATGTAGAGAAATATATCTTGAGCAGGGGGTGGGGATAGGATATCAATGACATGTTAGATCACATTACATGGCTCCACGGAGAGGTGACCTACTACAAGATTTTATATGAGCTAGTTTTTCCATTGGACCAGAGAGTTGTGAGTTATTCACAGAGAACAACATTTGGGTCATTACAACAATCAAATTTGGTGATATTAAAAGACTCAGTGGGTAAACCCTTAGTCATGGGACCACCAGGATCATCAGTAAAGGATCCAAGAGGATCTATACAATGCTCACACTCTCTAGGGACATCTCATAATCCATCTCTAGGGGAGATTCATGTTGAGAGCTTACCTTGTTATAAATATGACTATTTTGATTGATATATGATGAGATGTATCACATGGTTTTGAGACCATTATTTATAAACTCAAGTATCATTTGACATCCCCATATATATATGGATGATGTATTGGATTTTGTCTAAAATTATGTCTTGAGTTAGATTATGAAGTTTTATTTTGAGCTTACAATAAATGTATAACATTTGGTTATTAGGATGTTTGAAAAAATGATTATATATAGATGTATGATTAGAGTAGGTGTGATGAGTATATGATTATGCTATATCTTTCTTTTGTTACTTCCTAGATATATTCTTTCTACATTTTTTTTGTTTTTTGTTTCAGATGCACATATTAGCCATTCCAATTCTGATTACATCACCTACCTGTCATGTTAGGTAGAGTATAGGAAAGGAATGGGTTAGAGAAAGTGTTATCTAGAATGGGGAATTGTCTATATGTGGATTAGATATGATAAGGCATGAGAATATTGTAGCATAGCTTGCATATTGTCACGACTTGGAAATACATTTTTATTTGATGTAAGCATACAACAAAAAGGTAAAATTACATGAAAATTCATGATATCAATAGTTTGTGTAATGATAAGGGAATGAATCAAAGCAAAATACATAAGTAAATGTAATACGAGAAAGTAAACAAACAAGTAACTGACCAAACAAACAAGTATAATCAAATAGATTCAAACAAGTAATGTTCAAGACAAATTGTACTAATTTTTTTGTTATCCATCTTTAGTACCCAAATGATTGAGTTATACAAAAAGGGTTAAGATGATGCACCTAAGACAAGGATACATGCAAAGAAATTGTATGGACGACATAAAATTCTAGAAAAAAAGAGAATTTTCACTATAAAATTGCCCCTCGAGAAATGATATATGTCAAGAAGATAGAAATGAACAAGTAAATAAGATTGTTAATGGAAGAAGATCACAAGATGATCTGCATATCATGCGCTAGAACTAGCGAGCACTAAAGTAAGTTATTTTGTGGTATAGTTTAACATTTTTATTGTTTTTGCATTAGACATTGTTTTTGGGTTTTGTGTTACATTTTGCAATGTTTTGGGATTTTCCAAGATTTTATGATATTTGTTTATTTTCTAAGATTTTTTTATGTTTTGGGATTTTATAATATTTTTTGATGTTTTGGGTTTTTCTAAGATTTTCCAATGTTTTGGTATTTTCTAATTTTTTTGATGTTTTTGGATTTTCTAATATTTTTTGAATTATGTACAATAAAGCAAAGTGTAGAGATGCTCCTAGTGAGATGTGAAAATATACAAGGGTGAACTCTCATGCATATATATAAGCATGGGGTAGGGACAAATCAAGGCCAAAAGGAATCTATTTAACAAGACTCTAAACTCAAGCTAATGGAAAGCTAGAAATGAGTGATTACGCCCCCAACTGTAAGATGCTTGTGAACAACAAAATCCTCCTATGGTGCCAAAAAACTAGTTTTCACTAAATGACCTATCAAAAGTGCCACAATTATGTGGTCTTCAGATTTGAATGAATTTATTTATCTTGATTATTACTTGTGATTTTTTTATTTTCTTATTTTTTGAAAAGTATTTAAACTTAGGTGTAGAATAATTTGAGGTGCATGACATTCATGGGATCCCAATGCTCTGAGAACCATTAGGAAGGATGAATTTATAATCTCCCGAACCAAATTTAGCCAACACAATATATGATCCTAACTAGTTAGGCTCAAATTTTCCTTACTTTTCTGATTCCTTAGTAGTGTTGAACTAGTTTTTATTTAAGAACAAAATTTCCAACCTTAAAATCATCCAATATTATGCATTTTTTATAGCTTGTACTGGATTCAATTCTAATATAGTTTAAGGTGATCCGAAGGCACGAAGGTGTTTTTCATCAACCAACTTGAGCTCTACTAGTCCAACAACTATATAATCCTCTTTATTATCTAGATAATATATCAGGGATATACGTAAAGAGAGAAGATCTTGATCTCTAAGGGAATGATAACTTTAGTGCAAAACAACAAGGTAATATGGGGTTGCACCTATAGCCGTGTGAATGGAAGTATGGTAAGCCCATAAGGTAGGATGGATCTGGAGGTTCCTGATTAATAAAATATGAATAATATAAATGCCTAATCTGATTACTATTGTAGCAGTAAATGAATAATCAATTAATTACATAAAGTAACCCAAGAAAGCTAAGCTATAAAATGTGAAAAATCTCTAATTGTAAAGGAAAGGACAAAATGAATTATTTGTTTCGTAAATGGATCCCAAAGGTGCACAGAGATGGAAAATCCAGAAAATAAAAAGCTACATAATGTCACAATGAAGCTTAGAAAAATGTAGCATATATCAAGGAATATGTTGGACAGGGGTGCCCTGGGAAGGGTCTGGGGCACCTGCATGGGTACCACAGACCTGTATCTAGGTTCATTTAAATGTGACAAAAATCTTAAAAACATGTCTTTGAATGGTTACACGGTGTTTAATTGTCCTTTTCCTTTGGTCGTTAGTAAGTCACACTATGATCACCAAGGTTATTGATAACCTATAATACAAGATTGACTTGCAAAACCATCAAGAGTGCATCAAATACCCAAAAAAAGAAAAGAAAGCAAATGAGAGGTCAAACTATCCTTAGTTTGTCAAACAAGTGAACTTACAACTAATCATTGCACTACATTTCAGACCCAATTTAGTTCTATGTGTGTGCGTGCGTAATCATTCCCTGGGTGGTTCTTGTGCGTTTCGTACTTGGATAACGAGAAAAGTAGTTAGATGTAAAGAAATGTAATAGATGTGTGCATCGAATAGAATAGAATTCCCATCTTATGAAGTGTTTATACAAAAATATAGTCCCTTTCCCTTGAAAGGATTCTAGAATGGATGCGTGAATGCTCTTGAATAGCCTTTGGATGCAACCTTAGGCAATGATAGCTAATGCTGTAGTGTTTGGTCCCTTATTATGATCACATAACTTTATATTTTTATGATTGCCTTGCTTGAATTTTGTAATTAACCCTGAAAAGTCAAAATACCAAAAAGATAAGATGCTCAAATGGATAGAGAAGGACCCAAAAGTATGCGAACAAAGTATAAAGAGGTCAGAGGTCACCCAGAAGGGGATGGGAGCACTTGGTGCTAGCGTCTTGTCTAGGCGCTGGTCTCCAGAATGATAAATGTCAAGGTATGTGTTGGGGATCAAAATTATACCCTGCCCCGAGTCATAGAAAACCCAAGATTTTGAGGACAACATCAGGACTATCTCCAAGTTGTAGAACCTTACAGAACTAAGACAGACCTCTGGAGAAGGCTAGTTCCTCTACCTAATCCTAATGTTAACAATGCTCCTACACTAGATAGAAAATCTAACTAATCCTAATCTAAAAATTCCAAGGGACTAGGGTTAGAAGGAGATGTAGAAAAGCGGAAATCCTTGGCAAAAAGTGGTGGTGATAGCACCATAAAAAGGGGTTGAATCACTCTTTGACAAGGGGAAGGAAAAGAGAGAAAACATGGGAGAGATGGACAGATAGACATGTGCCACATATCAAGAACCCTGCAGACTAAACTTTCTTTCACATTGACAACAACAAAAAAACTGGAACTGCAATCAAGGAATACACACAACATGCCAAAAAATGACATAGAGAGGAAAGACTACTAATAAAACAAGCTAAGGAAGACAGATGTGCCACAAAACAAATTATATTGCTTAAAATATGCACAACTTCATTACATTCATGGAAGAAGGAAATAATAAATTGTAAATAAAAAAATTGAGGTCTGGAACTCATGGGAAGTTGTACCACCATTTTGGCATGGTTTCGTTACAACAAAGAGAACTTAGCCACTGAAATAAGCATCAATTTACAATATATAGTAGAATGGAGAGATAGGAGAGGGAAAAAAGTGAGAAAGAGATCATATTTGATCTAGTCATTAATGAAAATATTTCTTTCCCTACAACATGGGTTCTAAGATGTCAGATGTGCCTCCCCATGTCTATTTTTCTAGTAGAAGGAAGGATCTTATACGCCAGAAAATAAACACGTGACCTTCACACCCGACCTCCCAAGGTCATGCCGAGACAACTGGTGTAGAATGATTGTGAATGTGAGTGTGGTGATGAGGATCAAGCTAATTGGGAAATATTATATCTTTAACACGTAATGTCAGGATTTTCAAGTCTAAAGCAAAGAATGCTCTCCTAACTTGAAGTGGTGTGATGGTTCGGTTTGAGATGATAGCCACTCATAGACTCCAATTGATGTCGAGCTCAACTGAGATTCTATTCACTGGTTGTTGAACACGTGGAAAATGACCTGCGGGTTCCTTGTATATATTTCCAGACAAGGTCATGGAAGTAAGAACGAGAGGCACGATGAAGCCACATGTATTTACAGGTGATTTTCCGGTCTGGTCTAGAAATTCATAGCTTGATCGGCTGCTATGTTTAGTAAGGAAGGCTATGCGATAATATCTGGTGGAAGTGGTGAAGATATGAATACTAATGTATGCAAACTAGTGTCAATGTCTAACTGACTGATGGCCCTTTTGGTTGTGGGACTTGAGGATCACAACTAAAGACTTGTGGGGGTTGTAGCCCTTGGATGGTCATGCGCATAATCAAACTCTGTTATCAGTAGCAGTCCAATAATCATAGGCTTGATTAGAAGCTATGTTTAGTGTATTGAGTTGTTCTATCTTCTTAGCAAAAGTTGTAAGTGTGCGTAAGAATGTCAAATGTAAGATGGTATCAATGTCAGTTATAAATTCTGGCCCGTTGGGTTGTGGGACCAATGGATCACAACTACATATCTTTTCCTGTTGTGGACTGTTGATGGTCATACAAAGTGAAACAAAATGAATTTTAATAAGCAAACTAATTACTGAAAGAGATCTAATATGTGTTTTTGGGGTTTTCACAATATTTTGGATCAAAGCAATAAAAGCAAGCTAATCTGTCAAAGGAAATTTTTTTGTTCTTTTATAATCTTTAAACAATGTGTTCTAATCTAATAAATAAACTAAAGACAAGTAGTCAACCAAATGTAGCTGGTTACTTGTGGAAATGTATGAATCTAATCTAAATCAAACAACCTAATCTGATAAAAATCCTCCAAACCCTACCTTAGAGGTGAAGAAAAAATCATGACCATGAAAGGGGCTATTGTTCATCACAACTTCCTTGATAATGTTGAAAGGAAAACTTACTAAAATGATTGATTCTCTACTCTATTTGAAATGGATGATTCTCTACTCTATTTGTTATGACTGATTTTCTACTCTATTTGTTATGAAATATTTTCTACTCTATTTGTTATGAATGATTTTCTACTCTATTTTATATGAAATTGATAATTCAAAACATAAGGCAAAAAAACACACAATTCCAACTTGGACAAGCAAGAGATTTGAAAAATCTAGTTGTGTCTGTATCTGTCACCTCAGTATGTTCCTTTCTTTCTCTGAGTGTTCATGTGAGTCCAAGAGATTGGGAATGCAAGAACAATAGTAAGAGGATGGCGCTTGAGAAATGACAGCTTGATGGCACTTTAGATGCAATGCAGGTAGAAGAGAGATAACACAATAGATCAGAGCTTGGCTATGCAATTCCTCACAAGATCGTAACAACAATACAATGTAATATTAAAAAAATTATCAGGCCCTTTTGCTTGAATACAAGCATAGAATATATAAGAATGGAGGATGGGAAGTGCCTTCATGCAAAAAGTAAGAAGGAGTAGTGCCAACAAATTAAATCTATTTAAAAATAGGAGGAAGGAGAACCAAGAAATCAAAGCTAATTTTAGACAATTCGGCTCACGAATGCATGTAAAAAGTGAAGTTAAGTGAACCGTTACATGTTAAAACATGCGTGAAGAATCTGGAAAAAGAGGGTAGGACCCCTGCCCTATGTAGGGTCGCAGTCCTGGCACTAAAGGCCAAAACATGCGTAGAAAGAGCAGGAAGCTGGAAGAAAGAGCGGGAAGGCTAAGTAAATATGTCTACGCAACAAATATACACTGCGAATATAAATTAGAGCTCGAACACCTTATTGAAAGGAAATAAATCATCATTGGGGACTTTTGTAACTATTTTTTGATAACATAACACATGCAATTTTGGGTGCATACATATTCCCCCCTTAAAGAAGCGTCTTAGCCATGAAAAGGTGTAAAACATATATTCCTAGTATGGTGTTCCCGAAATGGGTAGTTAGAAGTTATATCTGACACGCGCGTGTGTCGAAATCTTGCCACCCAAACTCCCACTGCCTGTAAGAGAAAACAAGACTCATGTGAAGAGAGATAAAATATCAAAAAATAAACATTAGACCAAAACGAAAAGAGGAATTACCAACTGTACAGGGATATAGAAATATACCTGCGCCAACGCTCCAGCCCTGTGAATGCAAACACTCAAAATGAGGTTAAAACAACATTTATACATATATCCAAACAACTCATTTTTCAATTCATTTGTGTTATTCGATTTGGTAAATTTGGAGCTTTAGATCCACGGTGATCATTTTTGACGAGAATACAGCCAATATGACCGTGATGAGATCGTGACCATACCTCCATGTGTGGGAGATCGACCAAAGCGGTCAAAGGTTGGCTATTTTCACTTTTTTCCTTTTATACCCTAAATGTAAAAATGTTGAAAAGTTCACCTAGGGGGATTGTTTTCAATTTTTTTGTCATAAATGAGTGTCTAGGGGGGTGCCCATAGGGCATGCTTTTATTTCGTCAAAAATAGTCTTTTATTATCTTTTTGAGAATTTTTAGGGTAAAAGATGCGTTTGGAAAATCAGTCCAGGACTGCCACCCAAAGTAGGGCGGAAGTCACAGGACCGCCACCCTTTCAAGGCGGTGATCCTGGAACCACTGCCATGCACTGGGCAGCGGTTCTGAACAGAATGACCAAATGTGTTTTTAACTTGATTTTTTTGGAATTTTCATGTTTTGTGATGTTTTTGGTGAGCTTATTATTTGGTATATGTTACTAACTTGCTCTTTTTAATTGTTTTGGTGAATGCAGAAGAAGGATGCGTACATTAGATGGAGTCGGGAGAGGGAGTGTGGTTGGCTCCTTGGTATCTTGGATTAGCTGACATAGGATGAGATAGATCTTCTTCTGATGGCCGATATTTTGAGGATTGCATGGGTTCCCCATGTTGCTCCTACTAGTCACATTCTATGTGACTTATTTTCCTATTGGGATGCAGACCAGAACACTTTCTAGTTCCCAAGTGTTCAAGGTGAGTGGACTATCACCTTGAAGGATGTATACCATATTCTTGGGCTCTCGATTCTTGGGAGAAGACTGAATTCGGAGACAGTGGGGTCTAGGGATGTGATGATGCAGTGGGGTACATATATGGGAGATGCCATTATCTCATCTGGCTCAAAGAAGGGAATGAAGGTTTTTTCCATTTCCACTACTCCCATTCCTATCATACATAGAGCCATCATGGGCATCTTGTCCTCCCAACTGATTGGGGACAACGGTGGTGATACCCTTTTGTATTGCTGGGCTCCTATCATTGCCCAGATCGAGGGGCATGGATGAAAATATGCTTGGGGAAAAAATATCTTGGGGACCACCTACCATGATCTATATAGGGTGGTCATATGGTAGGGGAAGTCATTGAGCCACCACACTCTTTTGATGAGTTGAGTCTATGAGGATTTCATCCCCTATGGTAGGGGAGTACCACTATTAGATCCAGGGGTTGTTCAGGAAATTAGATGGACAAGTATGTCAGTACTTATGATGCCACATCAACCCATGGCTTCCCTGACTACGGAAGACATGACTGCCACACCTTATCAAGACATGGCATGGATATGGGGAGTGGAGGTGACAACTATAATAGCTTGTTCTTCGACAGGTCAATTGGTTGATAGAGTAGGGAGACTTGAGGTCCACCCATTTGATCAGGCCCCCCAACAATTTGGCATTTCATACATTGATATGCTCCCTCTTGTTGCTCCCATATATAGGACTATCTAGGAGGGTTGGAGGGGACCTAGAGGAGATCCTGGTTGGACAGTGGTTGTTCCAAGTGTGCTCATTACAGTTAGATGGGTGGTCCATGCTCACCAGGTAGTGGGTGCCCCTTGAGCACCATTACTTCAGATTGCAGCCACTCCTATTCACAGCGGAGAGTAGGATGAGCCTATTGATCTAGACTGTGAATCTAAGGATGATACTAGGGATGAGATAGAGGAAGAATTAGTTAGAGAGGACACAGAGGATGAGGGAGTTGGAGTTGGGACTAGTGAGGCAGCCCATGTGGAGGAGGAGGAGAGTGACCCTGAGTGGCATGACACTTAGGAGATGTTGAGAGCAGCACACGAGGAGGTCGGTGATGAGAAAGAGACCTTAGTCTCCGAGTCGACACTTCCTCATGATGGAGAGGGGGACGATGATTCTGGCATAGGACAGTGATTCACTTTCGGCTTTGGGGAAGCCCCGTAACCACCACCAACACCAAAAATAGCAGCTACCTACCTTACTTGGATGCCTGGAGACCCGAGTAAGTTTAATACTCTCTCTTTTTGGTTAGGAATGTTGACTTATATCTCTTTCTTTATTTTGTTTTCCTAACTTATCACTTCTTGCTTTCTTCTTGCAGTGACAACAGAAGAGATATGAGAGATCATTTGTCAGGTATGTGTGGATACTCTACTGATCCCCTTAGGGATGACCCAAGCTGAGCTGACTACGGATTCGGGCCAACCATTAGCCGTAGGTAGAAACACTGACATATTTTCCCTTGTGTGGAAGGTAGTAGGGATAATGACTTCCCTTTGTACCCAGGTGGCCAAGTATTATACTGCTAAGCACTTGATGAGACAGAGCCATTCTCACAGTGAGGCCATGGGTAGTGGACACCACCATGAGCACTCACATCATTATTTTCACTTCCAGCATTGTCGTAGCCATAGTAGGATTCCTAGACGCAGCCGGGCACCATCCGAGGGATCTCAAAGGGACAGACAGGCCATGGGATCATTTTTATTGCTTTGATGACATTTTGTCAATCATTTACAAGATTTTTTTGTATGTTTCAGGCTCATAGCAAGAATTTTGACCATGCCTAGTGCATGGTGACATTGTATACAAACTTTATTCACCATAATATATACAAACTCTTATTTTTGGTTTGGTATTCCAACATTTCTGAGTTGAATTTATTTTGGTTTTTCTCTCATGTGTACTCTATATATTTATAATTTCTACTTTTTTATGCTTTTTAGAATGCATGCAGTGGATTTGAAATGATAATAGAATGATTTATTTTTGTATTTCATAATACTGATATATGATGGTACGAACACAATGTGATGTTTGAATTTTAGTTTCTTTAAGCAATATTTGATACCTCATATTGTCTTATAAAAATGTGGTGTCAAAATGATATGATAAAAAGCTGTACTTACCCCACTCTTGACTCCACACAACCAATAGGATGCGAGGTCTCAACACCAAGAGACGGACGGGAGGGGCACAAGTTACAAACATTTGGCTTAATGATAGTGACGAGAGCAAGACAATGGTTGACACAACAACTGAGACGTACAACCCTTCATCCCTTAAGCTACCTCATAGTTTAGAATGTGAATTTCTTCATCAGTTTATAATAGGACTTGGGATCCATAGATGGCTACTTGTTTAAAAAATATGGGGCTTTGGGGTTTTTTAAGCTCTTTTAATTAAGAAATAAACTTTGTTTTTTGACCTATGACTTTCACAAGATTTGAGGAAATTATTATAACTTTCAAGGTTATCAACGAGCACCCAATCCGCCCCATGCTACCAGGAGGAAGCATGGGTCACACCACAAACAAGGAATAGGAAAGTAAGGGCATTTCTCTCCTTTTATCCCAACTTACAGCACAGTAAGAGATGCAGGATAGGATCACATCGAATGTTTGGTTAGGCAAAAAATGTGCAAAATTAATTTTTTGTTGTGGAGCATTTGACTTTACTCACTATAGGACAAAATGTTTAGTATGTTGTATTTAAAGAATTTTATGGGATCGAGTGTCACCCATAAAGCTTATAGAATAGACTTCGACTATAGACAAAGACAACCAATCTAGAAAAGAAAGCTATAAGTTAGAAACCAAGTATGCAGGCTCTGGGTATGATGCAGGTTGTGAAACTTTCGCTTATCTTGACTTTTGAATGATGCGATGATTCAAAAATAACTTGATGACACTATGAGACGATTGCAAAGGAGATAGGACTGTAAGTTGTCCAATGTTTTCAATTTTTTTTAGGAGTTCTATAAGAATAAAAATCCCTTGTCAAAATTTTACCAATAATTGGCGGATGAAAAAGCAATGCAAATGCCTGAGTATCGACTATGAAAATGCTAGTGGATCATGGTAGTACTCTTTAGTGAAGAGGAGTTCAAAGATCACTAAAGCCTAACTTATCAGTGTAATAGGCAAAATGCCATTTTTTAGTCTTCTATAATCGAACAAAAACTAACAAATAGGTCTAAATTTCCAGTCCTCACGATTTTTTTTGTTATCAGGCTTATCGAATTTAATACAAATATCCTTCATAGATCTCACATATATAAACCGTTTATTGGATTTGAGCAATACGGTCAAGGTAAATGTGGGGCCATGTTCGACTTAAATAGCCCGTCAAGACTTTCCAAGGGGGAGTTCGCGCTTCTCGCTAACCTCCTCTCAAGAAGATCCATGTGTAGTGAAATTTAGATACTAGGTAGTTCAAATTCAAGTGGTAAAAAACCACCTTATGACAAAACCCTCAAAGAAAATGGGGTTTACCCGTTGGCATTTCTACTGAGGGTGATAGGCCAACAAGGACAAAACAAAGCTTTAGGTGCCAAATCGTTCTCTCATAACGGCTTTTGAAGTGGCCTTTAACGTTTTATCTAGCCTCAAACTTGTACATTAGCCAAGGATAGTTAGAGAGAAGCCCGGTGTTGTGAGTCTTATTGAAATTTTACACAACTCAACACCTTCATCATTTTTGAAATAAATGCCATGATCAAAAAATAATGACCTTGGGAATCCATTAACCACCACATTATTTGGTTTTAAGATGAAATTCGCAATCACAGGACTGTGTAAAATGGTAAGAAGCATGAATTCCCCACTTGGTAAAGTCGCATGTGGTTGGATTATGAAGTAGTTATAGCCCATTGTTGACGAGTGAGAAAACTCCCTATCAAATCCAAGGACCCATGTGAACAAAGGGCAAGGGGGGGGTGGCCGATTAGGTTACAAAGCTTTGTGCTTGGTATGTGGACTTCATGGGAGAAAGGAGAACTCTTGACATTTGTGCATATGCACACAAAATCGAAAAGCATTTCATGTTATGAGGGGGCAAATGAAAGAGCACATCCGACTATCTTTCGAGTAGTCGTTGTGGATGCAAAGTGACCTACATAATCTGCTATGTGATCACAAAGAATTGTTCAGATTCTTCAGTGTCAAACATCTTGCAACATTAGTCAAAGGATTTGTGTCTAGGAACTTGTTTTGTCAGAACATACTTACTAGAGGAAAATGACATGAACCACCTTTATGTCTGATGTTGCACCTTCTGGTTATCTGGTGTGGTCACGAATGAAATTGACAAGTCAATATAGCAAGGAACCCAAAGATAGGGGGCCTGGTTTGACCAAAGTACACCACACTATTGGGTAAATTCCAGATTACCAAATACCCCCATCATAATGGACGTCAGCTAAACCAGTCAATAATGATTTGTCCCTTAATGGATTTCTAATTTGCAAATGTTATTTCGAACTTGCCCATTAAGGTTATGAAATTCCTAGCCTTTTTAGACAAGGATCCTTGCATGAGGAATGTTCGTAAGTGGTATATGTTAACAATGACCCCTGTTTCTTGATTCAGCATATAATGCCTTAAATTCTTTGTTTTAAAGAATATGGCAAGGCATTCCTTTTCTTCTGTGTGTTGTGTAAAATGTTCATAATCAAGCAACGTCGACTAAGGAATATAAATACAGTCTTGGCTTATGTATCCTCGGAGCCAACATGTAGGTTAGCGAAACATATGATAGCTTGTGAATACAAGATCAAAGGGCGGCAATTTTGATCTAGGAGGCATTAGCGTGGGGGGGACACATGAATGGTTTAAACATACCTAAAGGCGTGTAACTTCATTCCAATCAATGCTCTATAATCATTTTTCAACACATTGTGAGTGAGATGAATAAAAATGTCAATTCAGGGGATACGAACCCAGATTTAGCGAGTTTCCCAAGAAAGATGTAATACCAGCTCGTCTTAGTGGTGTGGAATAATTCAACAGCTGGATTTTGGTTGGGCGACATCAATCCATCAGAAGATATAATTGAACCTAAATCTTGCTCTTTTTACGATGAATACACATTTCTCCAGTTTACATGTTGATTCCTACTCAATTAAGTGTGAAAGGATGGATATGAAGCACCTCAGGTTTTTATCGCAGCAGATCTTCCCGGCTTAGCCAAATAGATATCCACGTCGATTCCCAAAATTATATTAAGGGTCAATGAATATGTATGTCACTACCGTTGGTATGTGTCGCACCAGCTTATTAAGATCGAATGACATGACCAAACATAAGAGTAGGTTCCCCAATGAGTGATAACGTGGTTTTGCCGGCTGTGATCCTCCTTCTAGATATTTTGATTTGATTATTATCCCCGAAAAACCATCCATGAGAGGAAAAAATAATTCAAATCCAGTTGTTGCATCAACAATAATGTCAATGGATGGTAATGGGAAAATCATCTTTCGGGGAAATCTTTTTTTAATGTACCAAACCTCTACCGCAAATACAAATACTTTCCAGTCTTTTTGAGAAACCTGGATGATACTGTACACATTGGGCAATAATCGGATTGGCTTTGATGGATCCCACCTGAGAAGTTTCATTACTTTTATTTCATCATGAGGGCCACTTTTTGGCTTCATGGGTATATTCGAATGTTTCTTGATCGGTTTTGCATACGAATTTTGGTGATGAGACTGGCCACGATAGTGGTGCAATTAACACCAAATGTCTTTGTAAACTAAATGCGAAAGCCTTTTGAATGTTCTTTGAGGATCTAGGTATGTAGTCCACCTCCTTTGGATTAAAGGAGAATCTAGTTTAAACAATCTCTGGTTTCTATGTTAATGGTCTATATCAATCATTCCCTCAATTAAGGAGGGATTCCTTTTCCCTCTCAAACTCAAGGTACGGGCAGGAGGTTACGTAAATCACCTTATTCTATAGCCTCGTCAATCTCAAGACCCTTCCCGGGAGGATTCGAGCATGGGATCCAAAATAAGAAGAGGGAACATGAAATAAGGAAATTCTATATCATATATCGTAGGATTGCAGTTATGCCAAGCATTTAATAACTTAAATTTGTACATCATATTAAAATGATGAACAATCAGGATGATGACTTCGATTTCTCCGTAGTGTAACATTGGGGTCGTGCTTGTGTTACCACAAACCTCTATCAGTTCCTTAATACAACAATCCCAAACATGTCCTCAAATTGGGTCAAGGTGTTTAATTTCCTTCACCTTTGAGGTCACTAGTAAGTCACACAACTATGATTTTCGAGTCGTTAATAACCTGTATAAAATTATTTTGACTTGAAACCCTCCAGAGTGCATCAATACCACATCCAAGAATGAAAATGAGGGTCAATTGTCCTCACTGTCAAACAAGTGAACTTATGACTGATCATGTATCATTTTTAGGCTAATGGTTCTATTGGGGTGGAACTGTTCCCTAGTTGCTTCTTGTGTGTGTCCATTAGATAACGAGAAATAAGCTAGATGTCAAGAAATGTAATGATGTGTGCAACTCGGGGGGGCAGAGAATAGAATTCCAATCCGATGAAGTGTTTTATAAAGGCAGTCCCTTTTTTTCCTGACTGTGATGCTAGAATTCTCTTGAATATCCTTTATATGCAACCTTAGGTAATGATAGATATTGTGTAGTGCTTGGTCCCTTATTATGATCACATAATTTTATATTTATATGATTCCCTTCCTTGAATTTCGTAAGTAACCCTGAAAAGGCTAACTGCCAAAAAGTTAAGATGCTCAAATGTATAGAAAGGACCCAAAATATGTGAACAAAGTATAAAGAGATTAGAGGTACCCAAAGGGGATGGGAGCACTTGGTGCTAGCGTCTTGTCTAGGCGCTGGTGTCCAGAATAATAAATTTTGAGGTATGTGTTGGGGATCAAAATTGTATTTTTCTCTGAGTCATAAAAAAATTGAGATTTTGTGGAAACATCAGGTTGTCTCCAAGTTGTGGGACTTTGAGAACTGAGATAGACCTCCAGAGAAGGCCAACTCCTCTACCTAATATTAATGCTAAGAATATTCCTACAAAAGAAAGAAAATATAAATAATCCTAATCTAAATATTCCAAGGGACTAGGGTTAGAAGGAGATGTAGATTGCGGAAATCCTAAGCTAAAAGGGGTGGAGATAGCACCATAAAAATGGGTTGAATTACTCTCCACAAGGGGAAGGAAAAAGAGAAAACATGATAGAGAGGGAAGACAGATGTGCCACAGATCAAGAATCATGCAGAATGAACTTTATTTCACATTGATAATAACAACAAATTAGAACTGTAATTAATGAATATGCACAACATGCCAAAAAATAACATAGAGGCAAAATTTCAAATAAAACAAGCTAGGGAAAACAAACCATAAAATAGATTATATTACTTAAAATATGCACAACTTCATTACATTTGAGGTCTGGATCTCATGGGAAGTCTACCACCATTTTTGCGTGGTGCTGTTACAACAAAGAGCACTCGGTTGCTAAAATAAGCATCAATTTACAATATATAGGATAATGGAGATAGAGGAGAGGGAACAAAGAGAGATCAAATTTGATCTTTTCATTAATGAAAATATTTCTTTCCCTACAACATGGGTTCTAAGATGTCAGATGTGCCTCCCCATGTCTATTTTTCTAGTAGAAGGAAGGATCTTATACGCCAGAAAATAAACACGTGACCTTCACACCCGACCTCCCAAGGTCATGCCGAGACAACTGGTGTAGAATGATTGTGAATGTGAGTGTGGTGATGAGGATCAAGCTAATTGGGAAATATTATATCTTTAACACGTAATGTCAGGATTTTCAAGTCTAAAGCAAAGAATGCTCTCCTAACTTGAAGTGGTGTGATGGTTCGGTTTGAGATGATAGCCACTCATAGACTCCAATTGATGTCGAGCTCAACTGAGATTCTATTCACTGGTTGTTGAACACGTGGAAAATGACCTGCGGGTTCCTTGTATATATTTCCAGACAAGGTCATGGAAGTAAGAACGAGAGGCACGATGAAGCCACATGTATTTACAGGTGATTTTCCGGTCTGGTCTAGAAATTATTAGCATGATCGGATGCTATGTTTAGTAAGGAAGGCTATGCGATAATATCTGGTGGAAGTGGTGAAGATATGAATACTAATGTATGCAAACTAGTGTCAATGTCTAACTGACTGATGGCCCTTTTGGTTGTGGGACTTGAGGATCACAACTAAAGACTTGTGGGGGTTGTAGCCCTTGGATGGTCATGCCGCATAATCAAACCCTGTTGCCAGTAGTAGTCCAATAATCATAGGCTTGATTAGAAGCTATGTTTAGTGTATTGAGTTGTTCTATCTTCTTAGCAAAAGTTGTAAGTGTGCGTAAGAATGTCAAATGTAAGATGGTATCAATGTCAGTTATAAATTCTGGCCCGTTGGGTTGTGGGACCAATGGATCACAACTACATATCTTTTCCTGTTGTGGCATGTTGATGGTCATACAAAGTGAAACAAAATGAATTTTAATAAGCAAACTAATTACTGAAAGAGATCTAATATGTGTTTTTTGGGGTTTTCACAATATTTTGGATCAAGCAATAAAGCAAGCTAATCTGTCAAAGGAAATTTTTTGTTCTTTTATAATCTTTAAACAATGTGTTCTAATCTAATAATAAACTAAAGACAAGTAGTCACCAAATGTAGCTGGTTACTTGTGGAAATGTATGATCTAATCTAAATCAAACAACCTAATCTGATAAAAATCCTCCAAACCCTACCTATAGAGGTGAAGAAAAAATCATGACCATGAAAGGGGCTATTGTCATCACAACTTCCTTGATAATGTTGAAAGGAAAACTTACTAAAATGATTGATTCTCTACTCTATTTGAAATGGATGATTCTCATTACTTCTATTTGTTATGACCTGATTTTCTACTCTATTTGTTATGAAATATTTCTACTCTATTTGTTATGAATGATTTTCTACTCTATTTATATGAAATTGATAATTCAAAACATAAGGCAAAAAAACACACAATTCCAACTTGGACCAAGCAAGAGATTTGAAAAAATCTAGTTGTGTCTGTATCTGTCACCCTCAGTATGTTCATTTCTTTTTCTGAGTGTTCATGTGAGTCCAAGAGATTGGGAATGCAAGAACAATAGTAAGAGGATGGCGCTTGAGAAATGACAGCTTGATGGCACTTTAGATGCAATGCAGGTAGAAGAGAGATAACACAATAGATCAGAGCTTGGCTATGCAATTCCTCACAAGATCGTAACAACAATACAATGTAATATTAAAAAAATTATCAGGCCCTTTTGCTTGAATACAAGCATAGAATATATAAGAATGGAGGATGGGAAGTGCCTTCATGCAAAAGTAAGAAGGAGTAGTGCCAACAAATTAAATCTATTTAAAAATAGGAGGAAGGAGAACCAAGAAATCAAAGCTAATTTTAGACAATTCGGCTCACGAATGCATGTAAAAAGTGAAGTTAAGTGAACCGTTACATGTTAAAACATGCGTGAAGAATCTGGAAAAAGAGGGTAGGACCACCACCCTGTTTGGGGCGGCGGTTTCAGAAATGCTACCCAGGCAGGGCAGTAGTCCTAGCACTGAAGGCCAAAACATGCACAAATAGTGTGGGAAGCTGGAAGAAAATGTGAGAAGGCTAAGTAAATATGTATAGGCAAAAAATATACACTACGAATGGAAATTAGAGCTCAAACACCTTCTTGAAAGGAACTGAATCATCGTTGGGGACTTTTCTAACCATTTTCTAACAATGTAGCACATACAATTTTTGCTACGTACATATTGCCCACTTTGGAGAAGTGTCTTAGTGCATAAAAATGCATAAAACGTAGATTCCGAGGTATGGTCTTCCCCAAATGGGGAGTTAGGAAGCTATACCTGACACTCCCCCTGTGTTGGAAATCTCACCACCCAAACTCCCACTGCCTGTAAGGGAAAAAGAAGACTCTCGTGTAGATAGATAAAATATTGAAAAATAAACACTAGACCAAACCGACAAGAGGACTTACCATTTGTGCAGGGATATAGAAATATACCTGCACCAACGCTCCAGCCCTGTGAATGCAAACACTCAAAACAAGGTTAAAACAACATATATATATATATATATATACAACTCATTTTTCAATTCATTTGTGTTATTCGATTTGGTGAATTTGGAGCTCTAGACCCACGGTGATCATTTTTGACGAGATTACAGCCAATACGACAGTGATGAAATCGTGACCATGCCTCCATGTGTGGGAGATCGACCATCGTGGTCAAAGGTTACTTATTTTCAATTTTGTCTTTTTATACCCTAAATGTAAAAATGTTGAAAAGTTCACCTAGGGGGATTATTTTCAAAAAAAATTGTCTTAAATGAGTCTCTAGGGGGGCGCCCATAGGGCATGCTTTTATTTCATCAAAAATAGTCTTTTTATTGTCTTTTTGAGCATTTTTAGGGTAAAAGATGCGTTTGGAAAATTAGTCCAGGACTGCCACCCAAAGCAGGGCGGTGGTCATGGGACCCTGCCACCCTTTCAAGGTGGTGATTCCTGGAACCTCTGCCCTGCATTGGGCGGCGGTTCTAAACAGAATGACCAAAAGTGTTTTTAACTTGATTTTTTTGGATTTTCATGTTTTGTGATGTTTTTGGTGAGCTTATTATTTAGTATATGTTACTAACTTGCTCTTTTTCCATGTTTTGGTGAATGCAGAAGGAGGAGTACATTAGATGGAGTCGGGAGAGGGAGTGTGATTGGCTCCCTGGTATCCTAGATTAGCTGACACAGGATGAGACAGATCTTCTCTAGAGGGCCGATATTTGGAGGATTGCATGGGTTCCCCATGTTTTTCCTTCCAGTCACATTCTATGTGACTTATTTTCCTATTGGGATGCATGCTAGAACACTTTCTAGTTCCTAGGTGTTCGGGGTGAGTGGACTGTCGCCTCGGAGGATGTATACCGTATTCTTGGGCTCCAGATACTTGAGGAGACTGACTTTCGAGACAACAGGGTCTAGGCATGTGATGAAGTAGTGGGCTACATATATGGGAGACGTCATTGTCTCATCTGAATCGAAGAAGGGAATGAAGGTTTGGTCCATTTCCACTACTCCCATTCCTGTCATACGCAGAGCCATCATGGGCATCTTGTCCTCCTGACTGATCGGGGACAAGGGTGGTGATACCCTCTTGTATTAATGGGCTCCTATCATTGCGTAGATCAAGGGGCATGGCCGTAAATATGCTTGGGGTGCAATGATATCTTGGGACCACCTACCATGATCTATACAGGGTGGTCAGATGGTAGGGGCAGTCATTGAGCCACCCCACTCTTGTGATGAGTTGAGGTCTATGAGCGTTTCATCCCCTATGGTAGGGGAGTACCAGTATCAGATCCAGGGGTTGTTCAGGTAGCTAGATGGACAGGTATGTTAGTACTTAGGACACCACATCATCCTGTGGCTAACCTGACTATGGAAAACATGACCGCCACACCTTATCAGGACATGGTAGGGATATGGGGAGTGGAGGTGACCACCATAGTAGCTTGCTCTTTGACGGGTTATCTTTTTTATCGAGTAGGGAGACTTGAGGTCCACCCATTTGATCGGGTCCCCCAGCAGTTTGGCCTTCCATACATTGATATGCTCCCTCCCGTCGCTCCTGTTTATAGGACTATCCAGAGGCTCGGTGGGGCCCTAGAGGAGATCCTGGTTGGACAGTGGTCATTCCAGGTGTGCCCATTGCAGTTATATGGGTGGTTCATGTGCTCGCCAGGTAGTTGGTGCCCCTCGAGCACCCTTACTTCAGATTGTGGCCACTCCTGCTCACAGTGGGGAGTAGGATGAGCCTATTGATCTAGAATCCGAATATGAGGAGAATACTGGGGATGAGACAAAGGAAGACTTAGTTAGAGAGGACACAAAGGATGAGGGGGTTGGAGTTGGGACTAGGTGAGGTAGCCCATACAGAGGAGGAGGAGAGTGACCCTGAGTGGCATGACACTCAGGAGATACTTGAGAGCAGCACACGAGGAGGACAGTGCTGAGAGAGAGACCTTAGTCTCAGAGTTGACACTTCCTCACGATGGAGAGGGGATACGATGATTCTATCATAGGACAGTGATTCACTTCCAGCTTTGGGGAAGCCCCGTAACAGCCACCAGCAGCACCAAAAATAGCAGCTACTACTAACCTATACTTGGATGCCTGGAGACCCAAGTAAGTTTAATACTCTCTCATTTTTTTGGTTAGGAATGTTGACTTGTATCTCTTTCTTTATTTTGTTTTCCTAACTTATCACTTCTTGCTTTCTTCTTGCAGTGATGGACACAAGAGTGACGAGAGCTCATTCATCAGGTATGCATGGATACTCTATTGATCCCCTCGGGGATGACCCAAGCTGAGCTGACTACGGATTCGGGGCCAACCATTAGCCGTCAGGCAGAAACACTGACTAATATTTTCCCCAGTGTGGAAGGTAGCAGTGATAGTGACTTCCCTCTATACCCAGGTGGCTAGGTATGAGACTATCAAGCACTTGATGAGACAGAGCCATTCTCGCAGTGAGGCCATGGGTAGTGGATGCCACCATGAGCACTCACATCATTCTGTTCACTCCCAGTGTCGTCGTAGCCACAGTAGGAGCCCCAGACATGGTCGGGCACCATCTGAGGGATCTCACAGGGACTGACAGGCCATGGGGCCATTTTTATTGCTTTGATGACATTTTGTTGAGTCATTTATACAGATTTTTTTTGTATGTTTCAGGCTCATTGCGAATGTTTTGACCATGCCTAGTGCATGGTGACATTGTATACAAAATTGATTCACCATGATATATACAGACTCTTATTTTTGGTTTGGTATTCCAATATATCTAAGTTGACTTTCTTTTGGCTTATCTCTCATGTGTACTCTAGATATTTAGAATTTCCACTTTTCTATGCTTTTAAGAATGTATGCAGTGGATGTGAAATGATTTCTTTTTTTATTTCATAATGCTTATATATGATGATGCAAACACAATGTGATGTTTGAATTTTAGTTTCTTTAAGCAATATTTGATACCTCATATTGTCTTGGAAAAATGTGGTGTCAAAATGATATGATAAGAAGCTGTACTTGCCCCACTCCTGACTCCACACAACCAATAGGATGCGAGGGCTCAACACCAAGAGCCAGGAAGGGCACAAGTTACAAAAATTTGTTGAATGATAGTGACGAGAGAAAGACAAAGGTTTGACATAACCAAATTGAGACGCTACAACCCTATCCTACTCAAGCTACCTCATAGTTTAGAATGTGAATTTCTTCACAGTTTATCTAGACTTGGATCCATAGATGGCTACTTGGTTGAAAAAATATGGGTTTGGGGTTTTAAGCTCTTTTGGAATTTTGGACATCTAACTCACTTTGTTTTTGACCTATGATTTCACAATATTTGAGCGAATTATTTGTAACTTTCAAGTTTATCAACGAGACCCCCTAATCCTTGCCCCATGCTACCAGGAGGAAGCATGGGCTCATCACCACAAACAAGGAATAGGAAAGTAAGGGCATTTCTCTCCTTTCCCAACCTTACATCACTAGTAAGAGATGTAGGCTCAACACCGAAAGGTTGGTAGGGAAAAGAAATGTGTAAAATAAAATTTTTCTGTGGATTTGCATTTGACTTACTTATCTAGGCCAAATTTTTAGTATGTTCTTATTTCCAAAAATATTCTTACGGGATAGATGTGACACCATGAAGCTTCTAGAACAGACTATAGGCAAAGACACCTAACCTAGAAAGAAACTATAAGCAGAACCAAGTATGCAGGCCTTGGTATGATCACGGTCAAAACTTTGTCTTATCTTGCTTGAATTGATGAAATGATTCAGAAATAATTGATGATACTATGAAGATTTGAAGAGATATGATTTGAATGTTTTTCCAATGTTTTCAATTTTTTTTAGGAGTTTCTATAAGAATAAATCCCTTGATCACAAATTTTACAAAATGAATTGGTGGATGAAAATGCAATGCAGATGCAGTAATGTACATATGAAAATGTTGGTGGATCATGCGTAGTACCTCTTTAGGTGAAGAGAGTTCACAGATTCACTAAACTCATCACCTTCTAGTGTACACAGGAAAAATGCCCCATTTTTTAAGTCTTCTACTACTCAATACGGACCTAACCACCTAGGTTTGAATTTCCTTCCCTCACCGATTTTTTTGTCTATCTAGCTATCTTGTCTTAATACAAAATATCCTTCATAGATCTCACATTCATAAACCTTCTTATTGTATTTTTGAGCCATCCAGTCAGTGTAAATGTTGTGTCATTGTTCACCGTTAAGTCTAGCCTCGTCGAGACTTTCTAATTGGGAGATTCATGCTTCTCGATAACCCTCCTCTCCCAAGATCATGTGTAGTGAAATTTAGAGACTAGGTATTTCAAATTCAAGTGGTAGAACCGCCTTAGCACCAAACACTAAAGAAAATGGGGTTGACCCCTATTGGCGTTCTAACTGAGGTTCAATAGGCCCACAAGGCCGGAAAAAGCTTTAGGTGCCAATCTCGTTTATTCTCCTTAACGGTTTTGAGAAGGATGGCCTTTAAAATTTTATTCATAGCCTCATCTTGTCCATTAGCCTGAGGATATTAGAGAGAAGCCATGAGATGAATTATTTTGAAATTTGTACACAACTCATGCACCTCATCATTTTTGAAATACATGCCATTATCCAAAATAATGACCTCTGGGATGCCATACCTACAAATTATTTGGTTTAAGATGAACTTAGCAATCACAGACTCGTGTAAAATGGTAAGAAGCATGAATTCCACCCACTTGGTAAAGTATTATGTGGTTGTGATTATGAAGTTATGGCCATTTGTTGACGAGTGAGAAAACTTCCCTATCAAATCCAAGCCTCACATGTGAAAAAGGGCCATGGGGTTGCGATTAGTTGTAAAAGCTTGTGCCGGTATGTAGATATTATGGGAAAACTCTTGGCGTTTGTGACATCTACAAACAAACTCTATTGCTTCGTGTTCTAGAGTGGGCCAGAAATAGCCCATCTGATGTATCTTCCTAATAGTGGCATGGACTGCCAAAGTGACCTCCACATACTCCGCTATGTGACTCATAAATATTTTATTTTTTATTCTTCAGACGTCAACACATATTAGAAATATTTTGTCAAAGGCTTTGCGGTAGAGCACTTGTTCCAAAATAACGTACTTAGTGGAAATGAAATGTAATTGCCTTCTATGTATAGCGATGTTTCCCCTTTTGGGTATGTGTGGTGCATGATGAAATTGACAATGTCAATATACCAGGGACATACAAAGATAGGGGGTCTAGTTTTGACAAAGTATATGCACTCATTGGGAAAGTCCAGATCTACCAAATCACCCCCCATCCAATGGATTTTCAGCCAACCAATCCATGCAATGATTTTTCCCTTAATGGATTTTCTGATTTACAAATGTTAGTTCGAAACTCACCCATTAAGGTTATGAAATTTCCTAGCCTTTTTATACAAGGATCCTTGCATGAGGAATGTTCGTACAAGTGGTTTTTCTTAACAATAACCCCTTGTTTCTTGATTCAGCATATAATGCCTTAAATTCTTTGTTTTAAAGAATATGGCAAGGCATTCCTTTTCTTCCTGTGTGTAACATGTTTCATAATCAAGCAACGTCTGACTAATGAAATAAATTACACGTTCTTGCTTATCGTCATCCTCTTGAGCCAACATGTAGGTTAGCGAAACATCTGTAGCTTGTGAATACAAGATCAACGGGCAATTTGATCTAGGAGGCATTAGCGTGGGAGGGGACAACATGAATTGTTTAACTACCTTAAAGGCCTTGTTGCATTCTTCCTTCCAATCAATGCTATAATCCTTTTTCAACAAATTGTTGATTGGATGAATAAAAAATGTCAATTCAGGGATGAACCTTCAGATTGTAGCGAGTTTCCCAAGAAAAGATGTAATACCAGTCTCGTCTTATGGTGGAATAATTTCTAACACAGCTTGGATTTTGGTTGGGTCGACATCAATCCCTCATGAAGATATAATGTAACCTATAATCTTGCCTCTTTTTACGCTGAATACACATTTCTCCAGATTTAATGTGATTCCATACTCAATTAAGTGTGAAAGGATGATATGAAGCACCTCTCGGTTATCGCAGATCTTCCTGGCCTTAGCCAATAGATCATCCACGTAGGATTCAAAAATCTTATTAATAAGGTCATGGAATATGTATGTCATTACTCGTTGGTATGTGGCACCAGCATTATTAAGATTGAATGACATGACAACATAATAGTAGGTTCCCCAAGGAGTTATAAACGTGGTTTTGGCTTGATCCTCTTTAGATATTTTGATTTGATTATATCCCGAAAACCCATCCATGAGAGACAAAAATTCAAATCCAGTTGTTGCATCAACAATAATGTCAATGGATGGTAATGGGAAATCATCTTTGGGGAAATCTTTGTTAATGTACCAAAATTCTATGCAAATACAAATATTTCCATTCTTTTTGAGAACATGGATGATACTAGATACCCATTGTGAATAATCGATTGGCTTGATGGATCCCACCTGAAGAAGTTTCATTACTTCTTCTTTCATCATGAGGGCCACTTTTGGCTTCATGGGTATCGAATTTTTCTTGATCGGTTTTGCATCCGATTTGGTGATGAGATTGTGCACCACGATATGTGGTGCAATTCACACCATTTCTTTGTAACTAAATGCGAAAGCCTTTTGATGTTCTTTGAGGATCTAGGTATGTATTTCCACCTCCTCTGGAGTTAAAGAGGATCCTAGTTTCAAAATCTTTGGTTCTTCCTCTGTTCTAATGTTTATATCAATCATTCCCTCAATTAAGGAGGCCTTTCCCTCCTCAAACTCAGGTTGGGCCGGAGGTTACTGTAAATCCCCTTCTTCTTCTACCTCGTAAATCTCAAGACCCTTTCCCGGGGAGGATTCGATCATGGGATTCCCAAAATAAGAAGAGGAACATGAAATTAAGGAAAGTTCTATCTCATGATACGTAGGATGCAGTTATGCCAAAGCATTTAAATAACTTAAATTTGATTCATCACTATTAACATGCTCTGAACAATCAGGCTGACTCTCGATTTCTACGTATGTAAACATTGGGGTCATTGGTGCTTTAAAAATCAAGGGTTTAACGTGAAATGAAACCATGAAGTTGGTATCTTCCAAGTCACTACTTGGGGTGAAGCATGAAGAAAAATTTGCTATAGAATCTGCAAGAAAGTTCTGTTCACATGAAACCACTTTAATTGAGATGAAATTGAAGCATTTTGTCAGAACTAGCACTAATGTTTTGTAAATTTGTAGATGCTAAGCTCTAGTCTCATATACTTCAAATATCTGATTCATGACTAGTTGTGAATCATGTAACACCCTAATATTGAGGATGCCCATTCTCTTAGCCACAATGAGACCTAATAGAAGAGCCTCATATTCAGCCCCATTATTTGTCCATTCAAAATTCAACTTGAAAGAAAAAGGTATAATCCTTTCTTTGGGTGAAGTAAGGATCGCGCCTTCCCTGACGCCAAAATGAAACTTGGCTCCATCAAAATGGAGAGTCTAGTAACTACTCAAAAAGATGGATGTGGATTCATCCTTTGTACCTTCCCCCTTTACCTCTGTTACCTCAACCATGTAAACCTCATCTACTAGAAGGGAACCAAGTCCCAAGGCATGTCCCATACTCATAGAATCAAAGGGGAGGAGAATAGGCAAATCCTTCTCTAATAGCTTGATAATCTTTGGTGTGGTTCCTAGCGACACTATCTCTATAATAATGGTTTCATCCTTGACCGCCAGAATGCCTTCAATTAAACCCATGACTTCTAACTCTGTTATCGGAACTATCTTTTCTTCTAGTACCGCGCTTGCAAGTTTATTTAACTGATTCATAGGAAGATCGAATTCGGAGTGGACCCCTAGCCTTTTCTTTAAGTTGGAAAAATGTATATCAAAGGGTTTTAGATAACCTTGTGCCACAAAGACTTTCCCTAAATGCAAGAATCTAACCTCTTGGAATAGAGTGGAGGGGATTTCCTTCATGCGGTGGATCCAAGGATGGCCAAGGATCATATTATAGTTGGTTTCCCAGTCTATAATATAAAACTCAGTGAGTACCGTCTTGGGCCCAAGAGTAACCAATAACACTATGGTTCTGATCGACATCGCCTTGAGGATATCATAGCCTCTCGGTGTGTTTCGTGTTGAGGAGTAGTTGATTTCCCATACCCTAACTTCTAAAGAAAAGAGAAGAGGACTATGTTAACTACTTCCCCATCATCGATCATTGCACGCTTTACATAGTTATTGTAAATCCAAACTTACAGAAACAAAGTTGGGTCACCCCTATGCGTTATCTCAACATCTATGGGCATTTTATTGATGTCAAACTTGAACCCAATATCTCTCTCAGGCTACCTTGGGGGACTAACGTCAAAGTCTATGTGATTTATCTGTGCCTCTGGAAGGGGGGGTCACGTTAATCAAATGGCCGAGACCTAGCACTTCTAACAAAGTGGCTTGACGAGTAGGGGAATTCTTCAATAAATCAAAGAAGGAAATGTGTGAAAAGGTCTTTGTTAGATCACTGATTAGATCATAAGCCCCTACTAGATTGCTTAGTGTATCATGAGCATTTTCTGAGATAAGCGGATAAATCGAGATTAGTTGCGAAGATTAATCCTTGGTTCTTGCAACAATGTTAATTTGGGGTTTGACGTCTAACTCTACTAATCCCACGATCTTCATTTGCTGAAGACCATCCAAAAGAGGTGCCACTTGTGGGTTTGATGAATTTGAGGCCTCAGGATCATGAGTCCCTATTCCAATACCTTTATTCAATCCATTGGGATCTAATCTACCGTCCTTTGGATGTGTGGGGAGAGGATAATTGAAGATCCTCAATGGTGTGTTCTATGGAGATACTAGTCCCATGTAGGCATTTTAAGTGGGTGTGGTTAAATTTTCCAAAAACATGTCAACAAATAACTATCTTTGGTCTTTTGGAAAATGCTGAAAAAACTGGTTATAATTGCGGCAAGTTCTTGCGTCATGCCCGCGAACCCTATGGAAACCGCAGTATAAGTCAGGATCATAATCTTGAGGCCTTTGGTTTTTTATTTGTTGTGGTCTAAAAATATGGTTATTGTTTGGTTGTTGATTGTTATAATTAACATTTTGGAACCCTTTCCCTTGGTTCTGGAGTTGGTTAGGGTATTGACTAGGGCTTGGGGTCAACATTTGTCTCTGTTGCTGAGGTTGTTATTTTGTTGGGGACAATTAAAATCCATAGTGTTTACTAAGGGTGAGAAATTTTTGTTGTTATTTGTAGCACATGTAATGGTAGGATTAATAACATTAGACTTTTTGGGTTGGTCAGTCACACCATCGGTTGTGACCCCATGATTCTTGTTAAGGATCTTTGGTCCTTGATTGTTGTTCGTGTTGTTGGAGTAAACAAAATTATTTTGATTGGGAGTGACTAACTTCCCATTTGCTCCATAAGTCTTACGACCAATGTCAATGGATGCTTGGTCGATCTAAAGAGCACCCTCTAGCACCTCTTCATAGGTCCTTAGTGGGAAATTTTTAACCTCTTCCTTCATCTATCTTTTGAGACAATGAAGGAACAAATAAAATTTTTTCATTTAATCCATATTTGGAGCACTCGCCAAGGAGTAGAGAAAATGATGCCACCTTTGAATAAAGTGGGCTGCAGACTCATTGTGTTCTTGCTTGATATGAAGGAATTCTCTGATTCCTATTCTCAAAAAATTGTTCATATCAAAAGCTTTGATAAAATCTTATATGAGTTACTTGAATGAGTGTATTGAAGCCTCTGGTATCCTATAGTACCAGTCGAGAGCAATACCTTCTAGTGGCTTAGGGAAAATTTTCACAACAACTACGTCCCATGTGAGCACCACTCGAATGTTTGTTGCATAAACCTTGATGTGGGCATTAGGATCACCAACCCCTTTGAACTTTGGAAGGTCAGGAAAGGGTCTCGGGAGTATAAATGTTCAAATGGAGAATTCTAGGGGTTTCTTGAGATATTCAGAATAGGTCCCCATTGCGTATTTTTCCACCATTAAAGACCCTTGTTGGGGAGGTGGGGCCTGCATCAGTTGTTGAAATGGGACAACATAGACATTTGGTGGGGTGTATGACATCCCCTGCGGTTGTCCATATGGACTCGGGTAGGTATACATGTCCCCCTATGAAGACTTATAATAGATGTGTATATAGGGGGTTGAGTACCTTGATATAGAATTGAAGGCATGAAGCCAGGGAACGTTGCATTTCCCGCTAGTATGGCATTTGAGAATGCACTTTTGGATGGTGTTTGTTACAGATATCCATACGTGGCTTGGGGGGCATACCCAAGGTGCCCGTCCCCATAAGCAGATCTCTAAGGTTTTGAGTATTCATGTAAACTAGAGGATTCTATGCAGTAGGTATTTTCTCATAATTCTGTAGGTGGGAAGAAGTTTGCGCTTTCGTGGCATATGAATTTTGCGTATTTTGGGAAAGCTCTAATTCTTTGAATTTTTCTACCAAAGTTGAAATGACATTTTCTATTGATGGGGCGGTGCCTTGCTTAGGTACCTTTTGTTGAACACTAAGAGGTTATTGAGGAGTATGGTATCCTGCTATGAATTGTTCACGATGTTGTCACCCCTCATTGGCATTATTGTCTGTTGGTGGTGGGGTACCGTTATTGTTTTGAAGTAGGAAATCACCTTGTCCTACAAAATATCGAAAGATTAGTTCATGTTCTGGAAGTGTTGTTCACTCCTAGCATATCGTGCTAAATAATCCTCATCTAGGTTGGGGAGTTGATTGGATTGCATGCTGATGGGCCGCTGAAACAATACCTAAGGAGATGAACTTGCTTCACCAGTGAATGCCATGTTATTTGAACTTGATTGTTTAAGGGGATAGGTCTAAGTGACCTAATCAAGTTCCTCAATACATATAAAAGAACCAACATTGGTTCCTTGAAGCAGAGGGTTTTGAGCGGATGAGCGGTTGTCCACCCATATTGAAAGTGAAGGTGATTGTTGTGGTATAATTTTTTGGTAATGCTACATTTCAAAACCCAAGATGAGCTGACCATACTCGTTGTATCCCAACATAGTCGGGGGGTATAAGAATATCCGTAGAATAAAGGATAGCTGAAGAAAGCAGAAACATGTAGATACTAGCTCCTCACGTCAAGTTCACCAATTTGTATGAAATAAAATCAACATGTGACCTTCTTTGCACCCGACCTCCCGAGGTTGTGTCGAGATGACCGGTGTAGAATGATTGTGAATGTGAGTGTGGTGACGGGGATCAAGCTAAGTGGGAAATATTACATCTTTAACATGCAATGTCGTGATCTTGTGAGTCTAAAGCAAATAATACTCTCATAACTTCAAGTGGTGTGATGGTTCGGTCTGAGATAATAGCCACTCGTAGACTCCAATCAATGTTGAGCTCGGTCGAGATTCTATTCACTATGGTTGTTGAACATGTGGAAAATGACCTGCAGGTTACTCATATAGATTTCCAGAAAAGGTCATCGGAAGTAAGAATGAGAGGCACGATGAAGCCACAGGTATTTACGGGTGATTTTCCAGTTTGGTCCATAAAGTCATTAACTTGATTGGCTGCTATGTTTAGTAAGGAAAGTTATGCGATAATATCTAGTGGAAGTGGTGAAGATATGAATACTAATGTACGTAAACTAGTGTCAATGTCTAACTGACTGGTAGGCCTGTTAGATTGTGGGACTTGAGGATCACAACCAAAGACTCGTGGGGGTTGTGGCCCTTCGATAGTCATGCTGCATAATCAAACCTTGTTGCCAGTAGTAGTTTAATAATCATAGGCTTGATTAGTAGCTATGTTTAGTGTATTGAGTTGTTTTATCTTCTCAAAAAAAGTTGCAAGTGTGTGTAAGAATTGTCAAACGTAAGCTAGTATCAATGTCAGTTGTCAATTCTGGCCCGTTGGGTTGTGGGGACCAATGGATCACAATTTTATATGTCTATTCCTATTGTGGACCGTTGATGGTCCATACAAAATGAAATAAAATGACTTTTAATAAGTGAACTACTTACTGAAAGAGATCTAATCTATGTTTTTGGGGTTTTCACAATATTTTGGATCAAAGCAATCAAAGCAAGCTAATCTATCAAAGGAAATATTTTTGTTTTTTTTCTAATCTTTAAGCAATTTGTTCTAATCTAATAAATAAACTAAAGACAAGTAGTCAACCAGATGTAGCTGGTTACTTGTACAAACATGTATGAATCTAATCTAAATCAAACAACCTAATCTGATAAAAATACTCCAAACCCTACCTCAGAGGTGAAGAACAAATCATGACCCTGAAAGGGGGCTATTGTTCCTCACAACTTCCCTAGTAATGTTGAAAGGCAAACTTATTGAAATGAATTATTCTCTACTCTATTTAAAATGAATGATTCTCTACTATATTTGTTATGAATGATTTCCTACTCTATTTGATATGATTGATTTCCTACTCTATTTGATATGAAATTGACAATTCAACACACAAGGCAAACAAACACACAATTCCAACCCGGACAAGCAAGAGCTTTGAAAAATCTAGTTGTGTCCTGTATCTTTCCCCTCGGTATGTTCCGTTCTTTCTCCAAGTGTTCATGTGAGTTCCAAGAGATTAGGAATGCAAGAATAGCAGTGGGGAAGATGGTGCTTGAGCAATGGCAGCTTGATGGTAGTCTTGATGTAATGAAGGTAGAAGAGAGATAGCAAAAGAGATCGGATCTTGGCTATGCAATTCCTAGAAAGATCGTAGTAGCAATACAATGCAAGATACACAAAATTATCAGGACCTTTTGCTTGAATACAAGCATGGAATACATAAGAATGGAGGATGGGAGGTGACATAATGCACAAGGAAAAAAGGAGCACTTCCAACCCATTAAATCTATTTTAAAATAGGAGGAAGGAGAACCAAGCAATCAAAGATAATTTTAGACAATTCGGCTAACAGATGCATGCAAAAAGTTCAGTTTAAGTGGAATTTTCGCATGTTAAAACATGCATGAAGAATATGGATAAAGTGGGTAGGACCTTTGCCACCCTACAGCAGGGTGGTAGTTTCAAGACCGCTGCCCTATTTTTGGCGGTGGTTTCAGAACTGCCGCCCAGGAAGGGTGGCGGTCCTAGCACTGAAGGCCAAAACATGCACAGAAAGAGCGGGAAGCTGGAAGAAAGCATGTGAAGGCTAAGTAAAGATGTCTAGGCAAAAAATATACACTGCGAATAGAAATTGGAATTCGAACACCTTTTTAAAAGGAACTGAATCATCATTGGGGAATTTCATAACCAGTTTTTGACAATGTAGCACATGCAATTTTGGGTGTGTACAAAGCCCCACACTTCATCAATTTAGGTGGTTGAGCCATCTGTAACTGCACATTAATGAAAAAAATATTTTTCCTCTTTTTCTCCTACTAAACACCATAGATTTTTGAATCAAGTGATGCTAAAATTAAGGGCTCGAGGAGACCTTTCCAATGATATCGATTTTTGCGTGATTTGGATTTCTGGAGAAAAATACATGAACACTTAAAAAATTAAAATATAATGGAGCACATGAACATGACACATGGGAATATTTGATTGGCCTCAGAGATTTCCTCTTCCTATGTGTTTTCTTTGCCACTTGTAGGTCTCTTGTTGGTTGTAAGCTTGAGCTTTTCCTATGTGTTTTCTTCTCTAACCTTTTACCTACAGTTTCCCTCTTTCGGACCTGATGCATTTTACTCAATTCTATTCATTTTGGGGCTTGAGATCTGCTAAAGTCTATCAAATTGAAGTGTGACAGAATTCTGCCACATTTCTATCTTGGACCATTGATTTTTTGCACCACGTGACACCATTTAATTGGGAAATTTATCCATTTTGTTCCACCATGTTTGCCAACTCTTCCTTGCTCCGCTATGGACCTGAAATATTATGGAATGGGGATTTGCATGTAGGTGAACCAATAAAAATATGTCACATACCCTCGCAGTGTTAGACTATTCATTTACTTTTACTGGCCACTGTGAAACATTAGCCAATGAGAAAGCTCCATCTACCTTCACAGTGTTAGACTATTTGATAACCTTGATTGACCGCGGTGAAACATGAGCTAATAGGAAAGCTCCACAATCCTTGTAATGTCATAATGTTTAATACCCCCTTCAAACCACTGTGAAATATGAGCCTAAAATAAATTCTACCTAGATCGTACCAAGCCAAGAAAATAAATGCTAATCAAACACCATGTTCAATAAGATGAAAGAAATTCACCAAAAGAAATTTACGTAAACCTTTGCAAACAAATGAGTAGTAATATCATATATTATTATGGAACTCAATGAAATACAATGAGAATAAGCCTTACTTATATAGGAAAGGAATAAAAATCTAAGAACCAGTCAAGGTCGTAGATCAAGCCATAAATCAAGGAAAGAACTAGTTATCAAAGAACTAGTTAAGTCCATAGATTTAGGAGATAACTAGACATCAAGGATCTATTCAATACCATAGATCAAGGAAAGAAATATACCTAATAACTAGATAATATCCCCCTAATAGATAAATAAATAAAAAGAAATATCCACACACATAAGTGGGTGAGGATAAATACAACAAATGTAAATAAAGTACCTAGGTGAACATGAGCTAAGGTAAATACCTATTCTAACAGAGCCATTGAGAAATATCCATACTACTTCATAGTGTCTTTGTGTTAAATTTTTCTTTCCCAACATCATGTCAAAGTGCAAAAGGAAAGCCAGTAAGAAGGATCCATGTATGTCTCATGTTATATCTATCTTACTTTCGTGTTTTACTTTCATTTTTTGTGCCTTCACATTGTGACTTTTATAAGGGAAAAATGAAAGAGTTTATGAGAATCAAATCAGAAACGAGGATCCATGAAGTAGTTGCACTCCAACGGAATCGTGATAGCTCGAGTGATAGCAAGGAAAAATTGATCAGTAATAGAAGAACTTGCTCAACAGAAACACAAATTGCATATAGAGGAAAGACACCGGATTGTCTTGACATGCTCATAAATGAATAGAAAAGGGGTACATATAGGGTGCTAAGTAACCCTAGTGTAAGACACACATGAAACCCTAAACCTAACCCTAAACCTAACCCATGTGAGATGACCTTCCAACATGAGAGGAGGACATAGGATAACTCACATTAATACCCCCCCTTCATCGAAGCTGGGGTAGTGGCTGTGATGAGTCAGACGGAAGAGGAAGACACTCCTAAACAACTAAGAAAGATGTGCCAAAGGGGCCCGACAATTAAAGGCCTAATAAGCTGCCCATATACAAACACAATCTTCCCAGAAGAAGAAGAATAAAAGGACTACATAGCCTGAAGAAGATGGGCAGCTCCAGAAGACCTCACTGCAAGAAGAGACCGTAAGTGAAGAAACTTCATCTTAGTGAAGGGATTGGTGAATAAATATACAATCTGATCAGCTGTCTGAATGTACTGAATGTCGATGATACCATCATGAATAAGCTATCATATGAAGTGCATATGGATCTCAATGTGCTTCATCCGCTGATGCTAAACTAGATTTTTGTAAATAGAGATTGTGCTTGTGTTATCACAGTAGATAATGGTAGGCCACTGAAAGTGGATGCCAAAATCTATCAGAATACCCTGTAGCCAAATAGCTTCTATGACAACGTTAATTGCTCCTTTGTATTCTACCTCTGTAGATGATATCGCAATTACATTCTACATCTTGCTAGGCCAACTAATAGGACCCGAACCAAGAGAGAAATTGTAGCTAGAAGTAGATTTCTGATGATCTAAGTCACCAACCCAATTAGAATCTGTGAATCCAATCAAGTCAATATGAACCCTTCCATGATAGTGAATGCCATCAGCATAAGTGCCATGAACATAATGAAGGATCCATTTAGTTGCTTTCTAATGCAGCTCATGTGGCTTCTGTATGAATTTGGACATGATCCCAATAGCATATGATAAATCCGGTCAAGTGTGAGTCAAGTAAATCAAGCTCCCCACCAGCTGTCGATAAAGAGTACCATCAACCAAGGGAGTAGAGAAATCTAAAACCAACTTAACCCCTGAAAGAAAAGGAGTAGGAGAAGACTTGCAATCAGACATCTGAAACCAAGATAGAAAATCAAGAGCATACTTAGATTGCGAAATCAAGATTTCCGAGTCAGATTGTGAAATTTGTATCCCAAGGAAGTAATGAAGTAGATCTAAGTCAGTCATGGAAAACTTGTTGGCTAAGGTGATCTTCACAGAATCAATAATAGAGGAAGAGCTACCTGTGATCAACAAGTCATCAACATATAGAACAAGAATGAGTATGGAGTCATCTTGCCATAGAATATAAACATTTAGATCAGAGTGACACCTAGTAAACCCTGATGTAAGTAAGAAGGAGATCATCTTGGCATACCAAGCTCGAGGGGCTTGTTTAAGGCCATAAAGAGACTTCTTTAACTTACAAACAAGGGATGAATCTTGGACATAACCCAGAGGTTGTTCCATATAGATCTCTTCCTCTAGGTCACCATGAAGGAAGGCACTCTTAACATCCATTTGATGGAATTTCCATCTGTTCGCTGTGGAAATGGCTAGGGTCAGTCGAATAGAAGTCATCATTGCAACCAGAGCAAAGGTTTCTGTATAATCAACCCCAGCTATCTGGGAGAAACCCTTAGCTACTAATCATGCTTTAAAATTTTTGACGTCTCCATCTACTCCATACTTTATTTGGAATGCCCACTTGCACTGAATGATTTTTCTTCCTTTCGGAAGAGTGGTGAGATCCCAAGTATCGTTCTTCATGAGAGAGGAATACTCCTCATCCATGGCAGAATCCCACTCAGGAATACTAGAATCCTCTCGGAAAGACTTTGGGTTATAAGCAGAGGCAAAGAAAGAGTGGGGTCCAACGATATTTGAGTGAGTACATCTCATATCCAAAGTATCTCCAACTAAATCTCTAGCACTTTGTAAAGTTTTCCTGGCCCAAAGGGGACCAGGAGGATCAGGCTCAGAGTCGGAAGATTCTTCACTTGAGTGATAAGGGACATAGTCCTCATCATCACTACTGTCAGAATCAGAAGAATCAAAGGTCTAATGGTCAGGAGGATCTGGAAGAGGAGCACACTCAATAGTATCATCATCTGATGAGTCAAAATCTGAATCAACGAGCTGAAGAACCTTAATAGGTGGAGAAGTATAAGTCGAAGAAGACTCATCGAACTCAACACTTCTATCAATATATATATCATGACATGTAGGATCCATCAATCGATATCCCTTCATGCCATCAGGATACCCTACAAAGATACAAGGTTTGGATTGTGGTTCTAAAGCCTTGCATTTCTTCTTGGGAATCTGAGCCATAGCCTTGGATCCAAAGACTCAAAAGTGCTCAACATTAGGCTTGTGTCCAAACCAAGCTTCAAAGGGTGTCATCCCTCTTACTGCCTTGTGTGGAACACAATTCTGAATGTAATTTGCACAATTTACTTCTTTAGCCCAATACTGCGAAGGAAGAGACTTTGAGTGAATCATACAAGTGGCCATCTCCTTCAAAGTATGGTTCTTTCTTTCTTTGAATCCATTATGTGAAGGGCTATAAACAACTGTATGTTGCAAAGAGATCCCTTCAGAAGTACATAAATCCATGAACCTATTGTTTACATATTCACTTCCATTTTCAGTTCGAAGAACCTTGATAGACCGTTCTGCTTGTTTCTTAGCAAGATCCTTAAAGTCTTGAAAATGTTTAAATACTTCAGACTTAAGCTTAAGAAAATATACCCAAGTATATCGTGAATAGTCATCAATGAAGGTTAGCACATAAAGAGCTCTATTAAATGAAGGAGAAGGAAATGGACCAAAAACATCACTGTGAACAAGATCCAAAGGATGAGTGGCTCTCAAGGCTTTTCCTTTGTCAAATTTCTTTTCGGGATGCTTTCCAAGGGTACAACCCTCACAAATACCCTTAGAAAACTTGACGTGAGGCAACCCGTTGACCATTTCGTTTGGACTCAATTGTTCAAGGTAACAATAATTTAGATGTCCAAAATGCTCATGCCATAGCTTACTGACCTCCTTTGCATGAGTGAGCAAGGCAGTGGGCGTAGAATCATAAGTAAAGTGGGAGAAGGTGTACAACTGTGAATGGTGATCTGCCTTTCCCTTAGCCACTGTAGTGTCATTGTTAAGCTCACGAATAATCATCGAGTTAGGACCAAATTCCACTTGCATTCCTTCACCAAGGTGAGTAATTTGGTAAACCGATAGGAGATTGGTAGAGAGATCAGGAACACTCAACACTTGGTTAAATGTTCCCCCATCAATCTCTACCAATCCACTACAAGAAACTGACATTGTTGTGTCATTACCCATCGTGATTTGGGACATACCACAAGGTTCGATGTTGGAAAACTCAACATGCAAAGAACCCATGTGGTGCGAGGCACTGAAATCTATAATCCATGTCAATGAAGGAGAAACTCTAGCTATAAGGGCCTTTCCTTTCTTCTTATCATTTTTAGCACCTTTTGCAGTAGAAGACTCGGCCTTCGGAGCACTTTGTTTTATGGATTCAGGAACACTTATTTTATTCTTCTCAAGTAAATGAGATAAGTGATCAATCTGTTTTTTAAAACAGTGTTGCTCATTGTGACCAAACTTCTTGCAATAGGAACACAAATACTTTCTTTCTTGTGCCTTAGGCTCAGAAGTCGAAGTGTTTGTGTCATTTTCAGGTTTGGACTTGGTTTCTCTCTTAGGTTGATCCTTTGTTTCTTTCTTCTTTTCAGTTTTCTTTCCCTTGCTAGTACTTGCTACAAGGGCATGTGACTTGGACTTGAGAGACCCCATTTGAATGAGTTTTTCCTATTCTCAAATGAGTTGGGATGAAAAACAGCCAAAGGAGGGCATAGTTTATGTATCACCCAAGGTAGCTTTTGTAGCATAGAAAGTTGACACGAAGACAGAATATTCGGGACCTAGCTTAGAGAGAATCGACAAGATCAGTTGAGAATCTTTCTTTTCACTTGACATCCTTTTAACAATAATCTAATGTGGACAAATTTTGAGAAGAAAGCTTGTAGGTTTTCAAAGTCACTAGGATTTAACCCTAGTAGTTCGTTTTCCAACTCATGCGCTCTCATGTCATCTAGTTGTCCAAACATCACATCCAGCGTTTTCCACGTAGATTTATGTGTTTTGGATGCGTCAATGTGGAAGAGCAAGTAAGGAGAAATGGACATGCAAAGAATACCTAAAGCTTCATCACTACGGTTTAACCACTTAGATTTTTCAGGTTCGTCGTCTGGTTCAGTCTCAATTCCCATGGTGATGTGGAATAACCCTTTACCCCTTAGTTTCATTATTATTTTTGATCTCCATTCAAAAAAGTTGAAAAACGTAAGAAAAGGAATTGAAAGTGCATCCATAGTGAGAGAGAGAAAGAAACAACCCCCTAGGACAATAAAAACCCCCTGTTTTCGGCACTTTATAGTTTAATGCGTTGATTACAATCGGGTCCGTGTGTGCGGTTTGAAATACTTGGTAACTTGTCTTGTAATCAACGTAATAACGCGTAAGAGAGGAGACCACAACATTGTTTTATGGAGCACAAAAAATAGGACACCGTAAATAAGCACAAGCGAAAAACAGAAAGGAGGCGAGAGCCAACCCTGGTGGTGAGAAAAACGTCTCATGTTGTAAAAGGAAACCTCCTTGCTGCAGACTATGGCGGATGTGCTCACTAGTCACAAGCAATAATAAGGGTGAAATACAAGGTTTTAAATGAACTCAAGGAGTTCAAAGAATCTTCAAAACACCAGAAAAGAGCTCGGAAGGCAAAGAGATGCTCAAAGTGTCATTGCACACTTGAGCGCACGATTAGCAAAAAAATCGACAATAACACTTAAATTTTACCGTTTGGAAACGCCCAATTTTACTATTTCTAGAGCTATTGGAGGTTTTAAAAAAAATGATATTGAACATTAATGAAGATGTCGATAATTGAAATGTTACGAATCGTGATAAAGGAATTGAGAAATTAATAAACTAGATTTAATTAAATTAAATCTAATTAATTTCTTCTATAATAAAAAAAATGAATTAAGATTTTGAAAAAATTAAATCCTAACTAAATATGTAAATAAGATTAATAAGTTTTGATTAATAAAAGAAAAAAATTCTATTTATTAAAAAGCATAACTTTAAAACTTAAATAAAAGAAATACGTTAAAAATTTTAAAACTTTTAAAAAAAGGCAAGTTTAAAATTTTAAAAAAAATTTAAATTTTTTAAAAAGAAACTTACCACGTTATTTTAGAAGTTTAGAAACTTACTTTGTAACTTTTAAAACGTTACAAAAAAAAGCCAAAAAGCACATAAATAAACTTACCACATTATTTTAGAAGTTTCCACGTTTTTATGAGAAAGAAAAAAACTTACCAAGAAAATAAAATCACCGGCCGTGAGAGGGAAAATGCAGACCGGGCCGTGTGAAGAAAAATGGGAGGGTTTGGAGGGGGCACACATCCAAAGCAGCTGGAGTGTTGTTTGGAGGGTTTGGAGGTGTGAGTTTTGTTTTTACAGAGTGTTGTTCCGTGGGGAAGGGCGGCCGGTTGGGAGCAACAACAAAAATGGCTCCTACTCAATAAAAAACCCTTCAAGTAGAAGTGAGGGCACGGTAAAAAATGTACTCCCACACAAAAGACACCACAACAAACACCACAGCTCGAATCCACGGTGCATATAATGCACGAGCCCATGAGATCAGGCGAATGCCCCCAAAAAATGTACAACAATCCAATCAGTGACCTAGAGATCCACCAACATAGGCCAGAGAGGAGAGAAGGCTCGGGACAGAGTCCAAACCCCAAAAAAAATTACCTGAATCTGTAAAAAAAACATATAGAAAACCAAAAAATAGAGATAAAAAAATTCCAGTTTTAATAAAAAATTTAAAAAACTAGAAAATAGTCTATTTTGGATGATTTTCTAAATTGTCCACAGATTTCTCAAGGTATGATGAAAGCCTACACATGAACAAAAAAAGGGCACAAAAACTGACACAAATTTCTGAGAAATCTTGTTAGAGAGATTAGAAAAATAATTCCAGAAAATAGTGATTGAAAAACTTGCATGCAAAGTAAAAGAAAGAAACCAAGAAAGAGTAATCGCAACTAAAAAATAACGAATGCACATTTACCCGATCTCAACTCTGATACCATGAAAATATTTTGCGAGAATCGAATCAGAAATGAGGCACCATGAAGTAGTTGCACTCCAATGGAATCGTGATAGCTCCAACGATAGCAAGGAAAAATTGATCAGTAATGGAAGAACTTGCTTAACAGAAACAAAGCTTGCATATAGAGGAAAGATAGTGGAGTGTCTTGGCATGCTCATAAATGAATAGAAAAAGGATACATATAGGGTGTTGAGTAACCCTAGTGCAAGACACACATGAAACCCTAAACCTAACCCATGTGAGATGACCCTCCAACATGAGAGGAGGACACATAGGATAACTCACACTAACAAAAACTTTGATTATTGGGTGAAAATAACTACTTAATTTTATCTACGTCTTGTTTCACCTTCAACTTTGGGCTTTCCCGGACTTGAAGCCCTTTAAAATCTAGCTCATTTTGTGGACTTTATATATGTTGGAGCCCATATGCTCTCCCTATGCCAGAATGGCGATGCATGTCTACTATCAGCCATTGATCTTGTACGATATGTCCTTTTACCTCGTTGAATTTGTTTTCCCCACCACGAACCCAAAATCATATTGAATTTGGCTCATACCATGGACTTGAGTCCATAAAACCCGAATGGGTGAGAGAGGCCAAACATCCAACAATGTGGCCTACAGCTTGAATGCTTGGAGATTAAATTTTATAGGATAATGAACGTTTGTTGGGGATTTTAAATGACTAAGTCGAATTAAATCTATGTTATCCATATTAATTGAAAGGGGGTTAATTGAGGATAAAAGTATGAAAATAGATACTAAGTTAGAAAGAGTGAAAGACCAGAAGTAGTAATAGAAAGAAGACAAAGATGGCCAAAAAAACAAGTTAATTAATACTTTTCTTACTTAGGAATCATATGAATAGTGTTATTAACAAATTATAGATCCACAAATAAATTTACAAAGATTATAGATTATGATGTGTCATTAAATTAACATTAGATTTAGCTTAATAGAGATTGTAGATTACAAATTTCAATAACCATAGCTGAAAGCAAATACCAGGTAAGTAAAAGAGATAGAGAACATGTAATGCCTCTACTGTGTTGATATCTATACTTGTTTCCTTGTATGAAGTTGGAAAACGTTGACATGTGATTTGTTCTGAGCTATTGTGCTCTTTTGAACTGTTTAATTATGTTTGCTGGAATGATATCAAGTGCTTATGAGATCTAATTGTTAATAGTTCTTATGACAATTTTGTACTTATGTTGATTTCTCATGAAGCACTTACTTAACTAGGTTTCTAAAAAAAACTTAGTAATTTCAGCTTGTGGAAAGTGAAATAAGATTCTTAGGACAGTTAAACAAGCAGGTAACTTGGTAAGTTTTAAGTTTGTGATATAATTTCTATTCCTGAAACTATTATATCTATATTGGATGAAGGATAAAACCTTGGATCAATTACAATGATCCAAGGAATTCTCCTTGATTGATATGTTATTACGACTATAACTGATAAGTCTATTTGAATTCTTAATGATTCCAGGGATTGCAATTATATGATGATTAAGTTGATTATAAAATAACATAAGTTTTTAAGATTTCCTTATAAATTTGAAGGCATACTTTCGCTTAATCTGATATGAATATGATTAAGGTAATGTTTATACTCTTTTTGATAGTATGAAGGCTTAATCTATCCTATATTAAGGTTATAATTATATTCCTAATGACCTATCTAATGTCTATGCGATTTGGATTAAATAATAACAACCTAAGCTAAGGTTGAGGCATAAATATTAATTGGAACCTAAACCTATCTAAGGATCCTATGTCCTAATCCTTTGACCTAACCTAAGGACCTAACTATTGTTAACATGGTTGAGAAGGGTTAGTTGCATGGTTACGCAAATTGGCTCTAACCCATACTTTTACTTGGAAAATTAAATGAGTTTAATTGATATTCATTAACACCTTTGGCAGGGACCAAGTCATACTTGACCATTCATGCTAAATTGGTGGCTAAAGGCTTAGTAAATTTATGATGAACTATTAGTTGATTACTAATTTCAAATTAGCAGCATGGCGGTTGGTGGGATTGTTGGAAGTAACTGGAAGTTTTTCCATGACATTAATGGATTTGGTGAAAATGAAACCAACTTGGTAAGAGCACAATCATTTTGGGAGAAACGATAGGGGTAAGTTTTCATTGTTCATTTGGTTTTTTGAGCACTTGGGCTCTACATGTAGACCTTCTATTTTTTGAACTGTTAGTTTTTTTTTGGATAACAATGATCTATCAGTTGCATGGAGGAAATAGTGGAGGAAAATTTAAGGCATTGGATATTAAAATAGGAAGAAGGATAAGAATGGGTTTTCTGTGGAAGCCATTTTGAAATCTCTATGGAATATTTCGTGGAAGCTTGGAGAAGAACTTGGGGAGCTTGGAAAGGGATTTTAGGACCTCTACCAGGAAAGATAGGCTCTAACTCCTTGAAATATTATTTTCTATTTAATGGTTTCATGAAAATAACTCTGCTCTAATATGAAATCTTGTTCTCTGGTTTTGGGTTTCATATATTGGTTTCATTATTTAATTATCTGCTTATATTATGAATTATTATTTTTGAATTTGGTTGTATTTCGATTATTGTGGCTTTTGGTTTCTGCATGTTTTATTATAAAGTAATCTTGTGAATCATAGCAATGTTAGGATGTGTTTATGATCGAATAACTTAAATAAATTATGTTCTTGTGCTTTTTCAAAGTATTGTACCTTTGTTCATAGATACCCATCTCTCTAGGGTTTAATGCAAGTTTTGTATGATTTAATGTATACTTGGAAGTTAGTGTTTTTTTGGAAATATGATTTGATAGGTTTTCTATTTCTGGGTATTCAATATACTGGATTGAATGTTTGTTTTTAACTCTGTAAACAATCTATCTTTTGTTTGACCTTGAATAAAAATTTGAAATGCAACTGTATATTTAGTCGTTTGGCTTAAGTTAAATGGAACTCATATATTGATTCGATACCCTTACTGGGTGTTTGAGTATTCATTTGTTTGGGTGACACCTTTGAATTTGAAATGGGATTTCTTATCAGGTAATAACATATCTGTTTGAGGATTCTAGGAAGTTTAAGTTTATAACAAAGTATTTTCACTTCGTCTCCCACGTATGGAAGCCTTTGCAACTCTAAAATGGAGCCATAGGTTAACGACTCGTTAGGAATTTTTTGGTTTCGTAGACATCTCTCTGGTAATTTTTCTTATATCCTTTATTCACTTCACCTTCATGGAAAGGATTTAGTGTTTGTAGATTTTGTGGTTGAACCTCCTTCACCTGACAAACTAAAAAAAGTAACTGTGAATTGATCTAAGTTATTTCTAATTTACACTGATCCTTAGGCTCACTTAGTTCAAAGTGATACCGACACCTACCTTATACTTTTGATCTAATTGTATCCAGTATGAATCGTTACCAATATGATTTAGTAATGAGTTCTAGTTTTAAGTTATTACGAAGCTTGAGTTCAACTTAACTTTATTACATGGAGTGTAGATTACTCTTTCATTTTTAGCAAGGTTGAACTAGTTGGATAATCTCCTATTCTAATACATGCTATAAAATGATTTAAAGATTTTGTAGAGTTTAATATTAGATTGTTGATCGATTAGATACAACTGTCATAATTATTGATCTTTTTGATGACCATGGAATCTTTGTGCTTCGAAAGGTAGTCTTGATTGAGTGTAACTGTGATTAATTTGCTTAAAGATTCAGTTGAGATGCTTTGAGTGTAAATGTTGTATAAATGCTTCCTCACTTATACAAGTTTCTTTCCTTAAATCAGTAGCTTCATAGTTGAACTAGGGGATGATTTTTCAATCATGGTAATCCCTTCTAGTAGAGGTTATGATTTAGTGTATTTGATCTCATTTAATCTTTAGTTACTTGGTTCATGGTTGTTACTTTAGATACCAATGGGGTATGATCTTATACCTCCTTTCGAGTAAGTTTCAGTTTGAAATGACTTTACTATAATGTTGATTTTGTACTATGAATAACTATGGAATAAAACTTAGTATGCTATATATGTGATTGGATTTTACTTGATTGCTATAATGAGTTGAGATATATATATATTATCTCAATTATATCAGGGTAGTTAATGAGTGTTACCTTGCATGTCATTGCTCAAATGATGTATAGCAAAATGTTTGATTAAGTTAAGTTATACAATCTTATTAAACAAGATATAAAATTACAGTTATATAAGTATGGTTTTATATCCTATTATTCTTGTACTTACATTAATATGATTGATTATGATCAGTTTTATTTGTTTTGGTTACCTTGTGGGCCTTTAACTATTACTTGATTGGGATTATTTGAATGAATTGCATGAGATAACTTGTCTTCCTTAGATGATTTCATTTATGATGTTCTTGTGGTATGATCAAAAGAGTTATGTATTTTGTTTTGAACCTTAGGATAATTTCATTTAAAAGCAGTGTTCCTTTTATGAAAATATTAAGTTAGAGCATGTTGTTCTGAAGATTTAGTAGTTATCATGTTTAGTTCATATGAACTGACATATGCTAACAATCTTATAGATGGACTTCATGAAATATGAAAGAAATAAGATGCATAAAAAGTTGCATTTATTCTATTGATTGAAGACATATTATTTGATTAAATGATTATTGTATTAATTTATTGAAGTACTTTTGATTTGGAAACAAAAAATTCCTATGGCCTTCTTATTGTAATTACTTGGAAAGATGTTGATTTCATTGACGAAAACATGTTGTATTGATATTTAAATTGGAATGAAATAAGGATGATTTACTTGATTTACATTGCTTAAATGGAAGTGTCTGAACGAAAAGTGTTGGAAGTTAGTTTTAAATTTCATTTATAAAAGTGAGGTAGATTATATTATTTCCATTACTACACTAAGCATATGTATTTTCTTTTGAAATGCTTCATGTTGTATGTGGTTGAATATCATTATGAAATAGATGAAACATGATCAAATATTTAAGTAACCTGGGTAATAAGATAAGTATATGATAGTTAGATTAATTCCATCAAATTGAATGATTTGGAAAGTACTTATATGATTTGGAATGATCTATATTTATTGATCCTTAAATTTATACTTACTATTTAATTACTTAATATAGTTTAACAAGTAGTGATCATAATGAATATTTGTACAAGGGAATACTTATAACTAAACTATAAGTAAAGTAAAGGTGTATGCTTTTGGTTGATGTGTTGAAATGAATGTGATATGCTATGATACTTGGTAAAATTATAGAAACATACTTAAAAATTGTAATTATGAATAGTTGAGCTATTCCTTTGAATATTGAGTAAAAATAATATTGCCTTAATGTTGTTTTATATTTAACACGAATGAATTAGGAGCAAGACACTTAAGTGAATTAAGGGGAAATTGTACGCGTAAATGATCAAGCACAAAGCATATTTAAATATGTAATTGCTGCACTTAAGTGAATAAAAAATTATGATCCTTACATAAATGAATATTCATTTTAAACCCTAGATGATCCCTAGGCACGACACCTAACAATGGAAACATTATGGGTGGATTAACAAGCTATTTATTAAATGAATTAATTACTTATTAAGATATGATGTTTTTCTTAGCAGAACTCAACATGCCATTATAGCATAGTTGTTACTACATAGTACCCATTTAATGACAAGAGTCATTCATTGGTTACTATGGATCAACCACTATGGCGTGAATATCTGCCTAGCTCCCTTAAGTGTTCCTATTATAAACTATGGATTGAGGTCTCTATTATACACTAACTAGTGATAATAGTATATCCTAGTGTTGATGTCATCTTATGATGACTACAGGTAATGAAGTGGATCTAAAGAGACATAAATTGATTTAGATGCGCCTGATTTATGTTAGTCTTCATAAGAAGTCTATCAACACTAGGCTATGTGTGCTATCTCTACTTAGTATATAACAAGAATTTGGATGTGAATGACGTGAGTCAAGATAGTCTAATCTAGATAAAAATATTCAAGTGTGGTGAAAGACATATTCCTTTTGACCAATATGTCATCTAGGAATAAAAACATTGCATACATAACTTTAAACTTTGGCCAAAGTAAGTCAAACTACTGGTTGCATTGTCTTGATTTCACTTGGACTAAAGATGTGTGATATCAGATGAGTGTCATTAACAGATACTCAGATAGGTTCTTTATGCATTAATAATTGATTGAACCTTAATAGAATAAGGGAACCACAAGTATACTTAGTATACACATCTATACAAAGAAGCATGAGAGATTACTTTAATACCGAATCATGAAATGAGAGATCAGTTTAATACCAAGTCATTACAACTACATATATTTCATGGTTATGTGATGGATTAGCTAAATTAATGTTTGTTCAAAATTATGTGAATTTAGAACAGTGAACATTATGTTTTAATTTTTTTCCCCCTATTAGCGAAGTCTTAAAACAAGGATGTTACATTTTGGTATCAAAGCTAAAGTTTGCAGCACTTGGGCCTATTTGAGTCCATTACTGATAAAAATTAATTTATTTTTAACAGAAAATGGTTAGAATAAGGGGACATGCTGCAAATAACCAACCTCTAGTTGGTGAGGTAGTTACAACACAAAATATGGATGAGATCATTGCTGCCCTACTGGACATAAGGGATTCTCCTTACTGTACTTGAACAAAAAGTAATGGGAATGAAGAAGAGCATAATGCTAATAATAACAATGAGAAATGTCTAGAAAATAATGTTAATGATGAAAATAACAGTGGAGACAATAAAAATAATGCAACAAATAATGATGTTGTAAATGCCAACAATAACGCTGCAAATGCGAATGTAAATGCACCTAACCAACCTAAAAATAAAAAGGAAAGGTTGGCAGCTGAACTTACATATGACATAAAAATGATAAGTCCACCAAAATTTGATGGTACCACATTGGGAGATGGGGCTGAGAATTGGCTTATCGAAATGGATAAGTACTTTGGAACACGAAACTTCTTTGAAGAAACCAAAGCAGTATGGGGAGCTTACCATATTTCCCATGAAACATCTTCCTGGTGGGACAACTATAAGGCCGAAATTAATATTGATGAATCTAGCATCACATGGGATCAATTTAAGGGATACTTTAGGAATCTCTGGTCACCGCAACTCTATTATGATCAGAAAATAATAAAATTTCAGACCTTACCTCAAGGAAAAGTGATTGCGACTAAATATTGGGAGAAGTTTACTAAGCATCGCAAGTATGTACCGTAGTACCAAACTGATGAAAAGTTTAGAATACATAAACTTATGATGTGGGTGAATCTTGTTATAGGTAGAGAGGTGGATATTCTCCATCCATCCACTATGGAAGGAGTTGTAGAAAAATCCATAAGGCAAGAACAAAAATTGAAGGTAATTTCTACGCACAAGGAAGAGAAGCTTAAGAAATTTTCTAGCTCTTCTTCACCTTTGGCACTTAAAAATGTTGCATGGAAAAATTTTGGGCATAAGAGTAGATTTGGGAGTAAAAATAGTAAGAAAAAAAAACAAATAAACCTACTACAAATAACAAAAACAATGGACATAAGAACAATAACGGGAAAAACAATAACACCAAGGCTGACAATAAGTTTGAGCCTAAGAAGGGACCTATTAGGGGCTGTTATAACTAAGGAAATGATCATTACGTAAATCAATGGGCTCTAAATAAAATTGACAGTAACCAACAGCACACGATACATGCTACAGTAGCTGATAAACAAGATGAAAAACAAGCTATGCCCATAGAATTACTAGGTAGGTTGTTTGGTATACATGTAACTATAATTTTTGATACTGGTGCTACAAAATGCTTTATTTCTAGTAAATTAGCTTCAAAATTAAAAAGAAAAGTTGGAATTATGGAAAATTCATAGACTGTCCATTATGGGAACAATGTTGTCCACACAGTTGATAAATGTCTTTTTGGCACAACCTAGAATTACCAAGTTTTACTATAGAAGTAGACTTGTATGTTGCACCTTTACGATTTTATGACATCATAATTGGTGTGAATTGGCTTGTTGATCATAAGGAAAAAGTAGATTGTTATGAAAAACACATAAAATGTTTGATGATCTATAGAAAACAACATAGATACAAGGTGTAAGAAGAGATATTTGAGTTAGAGAATTATATACTGTACAACTTAAAAAGGCAAAAAACAAAGGCTACATGTTTTTTTTTAATAATGGCAAATAGTTTTTTGAAAGGGACTATACCCTTGAATACAAAAAAAGGCCTTTAAGCCGGAATAAGAGTGAGAAACATAGCAGGACTAACCAAGTCCAAGAGGAACAATGAAAATAAACGTAGCCCAGAAAACAGCTACACAAGCGAGGCTTAACAGCAAAACAATAGCAAAAAAAATAGTAACCCGACAGCGCAAGAAACAATAAGAATAACAAAAGAGAGTAGTAGAAGTATGCAGGGACTATTTTTTGGCTGCTTGATCAACACTAATCTTGACTTTTTTTCCAAGCATGAAACATACCCAAAGCGGTCATGTGGGCAGCATCTGTCTTATCGAGCTCCTCGATGGTTCTTTTTCTCTCTTTTTCATTGCCCCAAAGTGCAGCCGGGATACCGCTGAGGTTGGAAACACTTTTGGCATGCCCCATGATGAACTCCTCAATGGCCCTAAAGGCTGGCAATGTTGTAATCATGCCTAGTCTTAAGCCCTTCCCAAGGTGGGAGTCCAAGGAGAGGTCAGCTTTTTGTATATGTCTTCAACCTGACTATTGTCAATGCTCCTCTTCCCCCTCCATGCTTTTCTTACCTTTTTGCTTAGCTAGATTTTTGACCTCATCCTTCAGCATTTTTATCTCAGCCTCTAAGGCCTCCAGTCTCTTAGAAGGGTTATCCATCTGTGCTTCCCGGGGATTGGCACTACTTATGTTCAGCAGGTCACGTTGCAATGTCAAGATTCAAGAGGCTCTTTCCCTGCTGCACAGAGTCTCAAGGTTGAGTCTCCTAGAAGCCCCTGGTGAGAGGTCATTTAGAGGAAGAGGCGAAGGTGAGTGTCAGGAGGAGCAGAAGGAGCGAATAGAAGGAGAAACATGTGCAGCTGGCATGGGGGAGGGTAGCTAGCAGCACCGGTGGCAAGGCGCTGGGCCTAGCAGCAGGGGCAACAAGGGCAGCAGGGGAAGCAGGTACTGGCAGTAGCAGAGCCCATCGGAGCCGGGCTAGGAGAGGAGGGAAGACCGGGGTACTTGAGAGAAGGTAGTGTTTGTGGATAATAAAAATAAGCCCTTGATGCAAGGGAACCGCCTGAGTATGCTTCTGGAACTCCAAAATGGAGCGCTCAAGAGAGTTTAAAAGATAATGAGGGAAGCAAACCAATCTATTCCTACGGCAAGTGATTTAAAAAGATGAGATGCTTAGCTGGGACAGTAACAAACCTACCTTCCAAGGATATGAAACGAATCATCATGCGAGTGACTTCATCAAATGGTGATGGAATTGAGCTTACAAGCAGACCCGCTGTGCTGGAAAATAAGCTTCTCATCTTCCTCCACAAATCTTCTTTCTTCAGTTTCTTTGATAACCCTTTTGTTTAAGAAGCTGGTACCCATCCAGGCTGAGACCGGTCACTTCAGCAATGAGCTCTTCATTGACAAGAATTTTCTATCCCCCATAGTCGACAGTCCTCTCTTTCCACTCCTTAGCAAAGCGTACTGAAATACTTTGATCATGCCCTTGCACTCTTTCAACAAAGCTGGGTGAAGCCCGCCTATGCTGAGGATGTTCCAAAGCTCGGTGTTTTCCTTTCCAATCAGGGTTCGTGCACGACTCAATTTGACAGGGAGGTCCTCCCATCTTCTCAGTGGTGTGCAGGTTAGAACAAATTCTAGAATGCCGTTGGGCGTGAGAGAACAGTTCGTTTCTTACTATTGAAGAACGCACAAGACTGGGTACTGTAGCCGTTGGTCTTCTCACGAACGGCTGTGTAATTGCTGAACTGAGCTTGCGGGAAGTCACGTGTGAGAAACCCTTTCCCTGGCAACAATCACTTTGTAATTATCATCAGTTTTCGTGGAGTTTGGCATCCGGATATCAACAGCCGTTATACCCCCCGCATGCGTGATTTTCAAATCTGGATGACTCCACTTGAAATTTCTTAAATAGATCTTACTATTATTTGAAAAAGATATTATTTGCCTCGCCATATAGAAAAAAGCAGCATGCGTGAAAGAATAAATGATTTTGATTTTCCGCCAAAGATTAAGGCTTTATCTCTGGAGATTGCTTGCTTGTGAAGATCCGCCATGGATGCTGTTGTGAAGCTGATTAGGGATACTATCATCATCCTAGACAGTAAAATTAATATTAATCGCCATAATTGGCCAGTGCATCCGCCAGATTGTTACCTTCCCTGTAGGTATGTATGATTCTGATACTATTAAAGGTGTGGCAAATGCTTATGGATTCAGAGATAAAATATTTAATACTCCAACTGGGAGATGAGGACTGATTGAGGAGCTTAATGATATTAAGGGATGAGTCCCCTTCAACAATAAGGTTCTGAATGTTTTGAGCCCGTTGTAACTCTCAAGCCCCAAAGAGTAGATAATGCTTCGGCAAAATGATTGGTTTGAATTCCCATTTTACCAGCATAAAGCAAGCAATCAAATTACCTTTGTGGTCCCGTATAGCTCCTCCTCCAGCTACTGTCCCAGGGGTTTCCCTTAGAGGCGCCATCAAAGTTCAGGCTATGTACCAATTAGAGTCAGAGAGGATGCCATTTAATCAACGATCTATCTACACTATTCCCAGGGTTGCTCGAATTTCCAACGTGCCAATTAGATAAAATGTGCTCTTCATTCTCAGGATAACACTTGTTCTTGGGAGGTTTAAATCTGGCCATGTTCCTCTTTGATACCTTGAGAAATTTTGCTAATACTAATTTTAAAACTTCTGCTTCTTATTTCTGAAAATTATATTATTTCTGTCCTTCCAAATCCCTCCAGATTAAGTGTGGGATTGCTAATTTCCAGATTCTTTTGATAGCACAATGTCCTGAATGGTGGGGTTCCATTGATTCCATAGCTGATTAAGGTTCTTCGGCAACACCCAAAGAGCATCAAATTTAGAAAGAACAAAGCTCCAAATTCTATTGGCATAAGCACAATGTATGAACAGTATGACTAATGTCTTCATAGTCATTCCCTACAAAGGTGGGCACCAATTAGGAATTATAAATCCTCTTCTCATCAAATTGTCAGTGGTGAGAATTCTACCTCTGATGGCCAGCCAAAGAAATTTATTTTATTTTGGGGTGTTAACTCAGGCATCCAGATCTTGTTCCAGTTAAAGTCCGATTGGTTACTCTGAGAAAGAATGGTATAAACCAGATTTGACTGAGTATTTCCCATCTTGTGAATTGCTCCAAACCAGATCATCCTTGGAATTCAAACTGACTTAAAGGGAAGAGGTCTAAAAGATCCTAGAGGGAGGAAGTAGATTGTTTCAGCTCAATTCGTTCCATAGAAAGTCTTTTCCAAGCCTTGTTGGTGCCATTTCCTTCGATATAGTCCTTGACTTTAGTTCCATACTTGCTTTATAAGGCTGTCCTTAGCTGTCCCAAATCTCTCCAAGAGGTTGTCATTGAACCAGTTATCCTCCCATAAGTTTATTTCACTTCCATCCCCCACTTTCCATTTGCTACCCTGTTTGATGAAGTTTCTACTCTTAACCAGATTATTCCAAAAAATGGAACCATTGGGTAGTTGATCTTCATGCAGATAGGAGTAGACAGCTTGTTGATTCAAGTATTTTGCTTTAATAACATCAATCCAGGGCTGTTTCTTAGATAGCAATCGCTAGCCCCATCTTAGCGATGAGTGCCTCATTCATTTTTCTCAATATTTTTTATGCCCAGCCCTCCCATAGATTTTGGGGTGCAGACCTTGTCCCAGGCCACTAGGTGAAATTTGAACTTCTCTTCCATACCTTGCCATAAATTTTTTTTCTGAATCCTTTCAATTTTCTCTCTGAAGGAAGAAGGAATTTTGAAAAGTGACATGATATAGATGGGCAGACTTTGGAGTGTACTTTTAATGAGAAGGCACCTTACCAGACACTAGAGAGAGTGGCCCCTTTCCCAACCTGCCATCTTTTTCTGAAATCTCATCAACAAATCATCCCACACCATGTGAGAGACTTTCTTAGTGCCAAGAGGTGAGGCCTAAGTATGATGTTGGAAGAGCACCAATTTTACAGCCCAGAATTTTAGCAATCTTGAACTGTCTTTCCCTCAGGGGTGTTAAAGAAAAAAATGGTACTTTTGTCATAATTAATCTCTTGCCCAGAAGCAGATTCATATAATTGTAATAAAGCCTTAATAGCTTTAGCTTCCACAACTGAGGCCAGAAGAAGAAGGATTGTGTCATTCACAAACTGTTGATGAGAGATAGCTTGGCCTGAATGAAGCGGGGTTTAGATCCATTTAAAAGGTCGTTCTCAACCGCTCTGCCAATTGTTCTACTAAGGCTGTCAGCTAAGAGAATGAAGAGTAAGGGGGAGATGGGGTCTCCTTGTCTTAAACCTCTGCTGCTCGCTCCGTGAAAAAACCCACAGGCTCCCCATTAACAACCACAGAGAACCTGGGTGTAGATATACAAGACCTAACAATTTTTCTAAATTTTTCCGTGAACCCAAATTTAGATAAAATCCTGTCAAGGAAGACCCAAGAAACCTTGTCAAAAGCTTTATTCATATCAAGCTTGAGGATCATATTGGCCTTTTTATTATTTTCCATGGAATGTATAGTTTTCGTGCACCATAATCACTCCGTCTTGTATTATCCTGCCTTTAATAAAGCCACTCTGCTGCCTTGAGATGAGGTCATTCATTATGAGCTGCAGTCTAGTAGTGATGATTTTGGTGAAGATTCTATAGATAGCATTAGCAAGACTGATAGGTCTGAAGTCCTTGAAGTCTTTTGACATGTTATATGTAGTAAAAATATCTAAATCAATAGAGGAAGGTAGTTATTTTATGGAAAAATATTTGCTGTTACGAGAGTACAACGCTGTATTTTTGAAAGAACAACCTGGTCTTCCACTGAAATGAGAGTTTGACTTCACAATTGAAATCAAACTTGGAATTGAACCTATTTCCAAAGCAACATACTGCATGACTACAAAAAAGTTAGTTGAACTAAAGGAACAGTTGCATGAAATTTTGTCTAAGGGGTTAATAAGATTGAGTGTCTTTCCTTGGGGAGCACCGATGATATTTGTTAAAAAGAAAGATGGAACACTTAGACTTTGTATTGAATACAAAATGTTAAACAAAGTAACAATCAAGATTAGATACTGTCTTCCCATAATTAGATGATCTATTTGATCAGATGTGTGCGTGCCTTAGTTTATTCTAAGATAGATCTATGCAATTTGGGGTACCACCAGTTTGAGAATTAAAGATGAAGATATACATAAAACAACCTTTAGAAGAAGGTATGGGCACTATGAATTCATTTTTTTACCCTTTTGGTTTAACAAACGCACGCCTGCATCTTTCATGAATTTGATGAATAATATTTTTCAGGAATACTTGGACAAGTTTTGTACTTGTATTGTTAGACGATGTTCTTATCTATTGTAAAATAGCGATGGAGGAGCACAATGAACACTTAAGGATTGTACTTGAAATATTAAGGAAGAGAAAATTGTTTTAAAAAGTTGTAAAAATGTTCCTTTTATGAAAGATAAGTACATTACTTAGGGCATATGATAAGAAAAGAAATGGAATCTCTAGTTGATCCATCAAATATTGCAACCAATAATTGAATGGCCAACACCTAAGAATATTCACGAAGTTAGAAGTTTCATGGGGTTTGCTGGATACTATAGAAAGTTTAGTAAAATATTTTTCAAAGGTTTTTTCCCCCAATTACTTCATTGCAAAAGAAAGATAAAAAAATTATTTGGAATGATAAAATGTGATGAAAAATTTTAAAACATTGAAAGAACAGACTAACTTTAGCACCTATTCTGAGTGTTCTGGATCCTAATAGAAGCTTTACAGTTGTCACATACGCTTCCAGAGAAGGATTAGGGGGTGTATTACTACAAAATGATCATGTAATAACATATGAAAGCAGAAATCTCAAGTTACGTGAGATGAAATTATGATCCCTATGATCTAGAAGCTTTCTGACATAGTATATAAATTGACAAGTTTGGAGACATTACCTCTTAAGGAAGCCCTTTGAGTTAAAAACAAAAAACCTTGGGATGAAATATATATTCACTTAGCCATTAATATTAATGCAAAGGGCAATTCGAAGATGGTTAGAAATTTTGTTTCTCAGTAGGAATTTGATATTAGTTAGCATTAAAGGTAAAGAGAATAGAGTGGCAGAAGCACTAAGTCATAGGAAGCATATATTTCTTGCACTTGTACAACCTTGAGAACTCAGATTCAAAGATGAAGTAAAGAAAGTAATGATTAACTGATTTGATATTATTCAGTAAGTAAAAAACAACACTTGTTGCAAATTCTAATGACGTAAGATACAAATGATTCCGATTTTATGATGAAGGAATCATAAATTATGAAAATCAGGTGCATATGTACCCTTAGAAAGATGAGTTAAGGAAGAAAGTGATGACTGAATTTCACAATGCACCTTACGTCTGGACGTCTCAGGAGTGACAGAAAATGCTTGATAATGTAAAAACAACAATATTTTTTAAAAGGTATGAAGAAAGATATAAATTGATTTTGTATCACATTGCCGAGAATGTCACCGTGTTAAGGCTAAACATGTTGCAACCCAGCTAGTTTACTACACCCTCATAGCATACCACAACATAAATGGCAAGGTAATAAGTATGGATTTTTTTCAAGGTAAACGTATGTATAAAAATAAACATGATGTTATTTTGGTTGTGGTTGAAAAATTAACAACAGTATCTCATTTCATTGCTGGTAATCTGAAATATGATTCACCTGTTCTAGCAAAAATATTTCTTCATGAAATTATTAGATTGCATGAGTGTACCCTGAGTTAATTATATCTGATAGAGACCGAAGAATGACTTCATGATTTTTGGCAAACTCTAAATTGCATCCTTAGGAACAAAACTGAATTTTAGTTCTGTGTACCATCTAGAAATGGATGGGCAGACCGAAAGAAGTTAATCAAGTATTGGAGGACATGCTTAGGATGTAATCTATGGATAAACACTACAAATGGGAAATAATACCTTCATCCTTAGTTGAATTTACATACAATATCACGTATCATTCCTCTCTAAAAATGACACCTTTCTAAGCATTGTATGGACGAAAGTCTAGAACCCCTGTTAGCTGGGATAACATAGAAGATAGAGAGGTACTTGGACCTAAAATACTTACTAAAATGGAACAATAAGTAAAATTAATCCATGAACAATTAAAGGAAGTAGATGATAGGTAGAAAAGCTATGCAGACATGAAAAGGGTTGATAGGAAATTTGAACTTGGTGAAAAAGCCTTTTTAAGAGTCAGCCTAAAAAGAGCTCTAGTACATTTTGTAAAGCAACCACGTTATCACCTCAAATTGTAGGACCTTCCGAAATTATAGAATTTGTCAACCCTATTGCATATCACTTAACATTGCCTCCCATATTGGCATAGATGTATGATGTTTTTCATATTTCCTTACTTAAGAAATATGTTTTAGATTTGTCACATGTATTAAATTAGAATTCTTTGCAGGTCTAATATCCAGGGGTAATTGGAGTTGAACCCGTAAGGGTGCTGGAAACTCACAAGTTGAACTTTTGTAACCGTGAAATAAGTCAATGCAAGGTCCAGTTGGACTAGTTTAGTGAAGAAAGTGCAATCTGGGAGAATCTTGAAGACATGCAAACTACTTTTCCACATTTTTTCTAATAGAAAGATTTCAATTTTATGTGATATTTGGGATAATTGGTTTAAAACTATCACTTAATTTTTCTATTTTCAAGAAAAACATTTTTAATAAGCATTGAAACAACCATTTTGATGCTGTAAAGAACCCATGAAAGCTTGAATTTCTATAAAATTCTATTTACTGCTTGAGAATATTATGGTTGAATAAGTTATATTATTACCTATGTTCTTAAAAAAGTGTTGGAATAAGTTAATCATCATGAGGATAATACCTTTTAGAGGGGAGGTATGTAATGCCTATTTTGTGTTGATATCTATACTTTCTTCCTTGTATGAAGTTGGAAAACATTGACATAGGATTTGTTTAGAGTTGTTATACTCATTTGAACTATTTAATCATGTTTAATGGAATGATATCAAGTGCTTATGAGATTTGATTGTTAATCATTCTTATGGCAATTTTTTACTTATGTTGATTTATCATGAAGCACTTACTTAACTGGGTTTCGGAAATAAACTTAGTGATTTCATCTTGAGGAAAGTGAAATCAGATTCTTGGGACATTTAAACAAGCAAATAACCTAGTAAGATATTTAAGTTTTTGATATAATTTCTATTCCTGAAACTATTGTATCGATATTGGATGAAGGATAACACATTGGATCAATACAGTGATCCAAGGCATTCTCCTTGATTGATATGTTATTGTGACTATAAATGGTAAGACTATTTGACTTCTTAATGATTTTAGGGATTGAAATTATATGCCGATCAGGTTGATTATAAACTAACCTAAGTTATTAAGATCACCTTATAAATTTGAAGTCATACTTCCACTTAATTTGATATGAATATGATTAAGGTAATGGTTATACTCTTTTTGATAGTATGAAGGCTTAATCTAGCCTATACTAAGGTGATAATTATATTCCTAATGACCTATCTAATGTTATGTGCTTTGGATTAAATAATAACAACCTAATATAAGGTTGAGGCATAAATATTAATTGGAACCTAAACTTATCCAAGGATCCTATGTCCTAATCCTTTGACCTAACCTAAGGACCTAACTGTTCTTAACATTGTGGAGAAGGGTTAGTTGCATGGTTACCCATAATTGTACTTGGTGAATTAAATGAGTTTTAATTGATATTCACCACCACCTTTGGTAGGGACCAAGTCATACTTGGCCATGCACGCTAAATTGGTGGCTAAAGGATTAGTAAAGGTATGATGAAGTATTAGTTGATTACTAATTTTAAATTACCAAAATGGAAATTAGTGGGATTGTTAGAAGTAATTAGCAGTTCTCCCATAACATTAATGGCCTTGCTAAAACTGAAACCACGTTGGTAAGAGAATGATGGTTTGGGGAGAAAAGATAGTGGTTAGTTTTCATTGTTGATTTGGTTTTTTGAGCACTTGGTCTTTACATGTAGACCTTCTAGTTTTCAAACTATTTGTTTGTTTTTGGATAACAATGATCTATCAGTTGCATGGAGGAAATAGTGGAGGAAAATTTAAGGCATTGGCTATTAAAATGGAAAGAAGGAGAAGAATGGGTTTTCTTCAGAAGCCGTTTCGAAATCTTTGTGGAATATTTCATGGAAGCTTAGAGAAGAACTTGGGGAGCTTGGAAAGGGATTTCATGAGCTCTTGTAGGCATGATAGGCTCTAAATCCTTGAAATATTTTGTTGTATTTAATGATTGCATGAAAAGAACTCTACTCTCATATGAAATCTTGTTCTCTAGTTTTGGGTTTCATATATGGGTTTTATTATTCGATTATCTGGTTGTATTATGAATCATTATTTTAGAATGTGGTCATATTTTGAGTATTGTGGCTTCTGGTTTATGTATGTTTGATTACAAAGTAATATTGCGAATCATAGAAATGCTGGGATACGTTTATGATTGAATACCTTAAATAAATTATGTTCTCACACTTTTTCAAAGTAATGTACCTTTGTTCATAGATACTCATCTTTACAGGGTTTAATGTAGGTTTTGCATAATCTAATGTATAACTGGAAGTGGGTGTTTTTTTTGTGAACATGATTTGATAGGATTTCTATTTCTGGGTATTCGATATACCGGCTTGAATGTTGGTTAACTCTATAAACAATATATCCTTTGCTTGACCTTGAATAAAAAGTTGAAATGCAATTGTGTATTTAGTTGTTTTGGCTTAAGTTAAATGGAACTCATATATTAATTTGATACCCTTACTAGGTGTTCAAGTCTTCTTTTCTTTGGGTGACACATTTGAATTTGAACTAGGCTTGTTAATCAGGTAATAATAGATCCATTTGAGGATTTTGGGTAGTTTAAGTTTATAAAAAAGTCTTTTCACTTCATTTCCCATGTATGGAAGCCTTTGCAACTCTAAAATAGAGCCATAGGTTGACGGCTCATTAGGTATTTTTTGGTTTCATAAACACCTCTTTGGTAATTATTCTTATATCCTTTATTCACTTCACTTTCATGGAAAGTATTTAGTGTTTGTAAACTGTGTAGTTGAACCTCCTTCACCCAAAAAATAAGAAAAGTAATTATGAATTGATCTAATTTATTTACGATTTACATTGAGCCTTAGGCTCACTCAAGTTGAAGTGATACCAATGCCTACCATATAATTTTGATCTAATCGTATCTAGTATGGATCGTTACTGGTATGATTTAGTAATGAGTTATAGTTTTAAGTTATTTCACAACTTGAGTTTAACTTAGCTTTATTACATGGAGTGTAGACTACTCTTCCATTTTCAAAAATTTTGAACTAGTTGGATAATATCCTATTCTGATACCTACTATAAACTGATTTAAATATTGTGTAGAGTTTGATCTTGGATTGTTGATCGATTAGCACCAATTGTCATAGTTTTTGATCTTTTCGATAACTATTAAAACTTTGTGCTTCGGCAGGTAGTCTTGATTGAGTTTAACAATGATTAATTTACTTGAATATTTAGTTGAGCCAATTTGAGTGTGAATTTTTTATAAATTCTTAGTCACTTATATCGATTTCTTTCCTTAAATCAGTGGGTTCATAGTTGAACTAGGGGATGATTGTTCAATCCTTATAAGTCCTTCTGGTAGATATTATGATTTAGTGTATTTGATCTCATTTCATATTCAATTACTTGGTTCATGGTTGTTGCTTTGGATACAAATGGAGTATGATCTTATACCTCCTTTCAAATAAGTTTCGGTTTGAAATGACCTTACTCAAATGTTGATTTTGTACTATGAATAACTATGGAATGAAACTTAGTATGTTGTATATGTGATTGAATTTTAATTGATTTCTATAATGAGTTGAGAAATATATATTATCTCAACTATATTAGTTAATAAGTATTACCTTGCATGTCATTTCTCGAATGATGTCTATCAAACTGTTTGATTAAGTTAAGTTATACAATCTTATTAAATAAGATATAAAATTATAGTCATATAAGTATGTGCTTATATGACTGTAATACTATTATTATTATACTTACATTAATATGATTGATTATGATCATTTACATTTGTTTTGAATACTTTGTGTGCCTTAAACTATTACTTGATTGGGATCATTTGAATGAATTACATGAGATAACTAGTCTTTCTTAGATGATTTCATTTATGATGTTATTGTGGCATGATCAAAAGAGTTATGTATTTTATTTTGAACCTTAGGATAATTATAATTAAAAAACCAATGTTCCTTTTATGAAATTATTAAGTTAGAGCATCTTGTTCTGAATATTTAGTACTTATCATGCTCAGTTCGTATGAACTGACAGATGCTAACAATATTGCAGATGGACTTTGTGAAAGATGAAAGAAGGAATACATATAAAAAGTTACATTTATTCTATTGATTGAAGATAGATTATTTAATTAAATGATTATTGTATTAATTTATTGAAGTACTTTTGATTTGGAAACAAGAAAGTCCTCTGGCCTTCTTATTGTAATTACTTAGAAAGATGTTGATTTCATTGATGGAAACATGTTTTATTGATATTTAAATTGTAATGAAATAAGGATGATTTGCTTGATTTATATTACTTAAATGGAAGTGTCTGAACAAAAAGTGTTGGAAGTTAGTTGTAACTTTCATTTATAAAAGTGAGGTAGATTATATTATTTCCATTACTATACTAAGCATATGTATTATCTTCTGAAATGATTCATGTTGTATGTGATTGAATATCATTATGAACTAGATGAAATATGATCAGATATTTAAGTAACTTGGGTAATAAGATAAGTATACGACTGTTAGATTAATTCCATCGATTTGAATGAGTTGGAAAGTACTTATATGATTTGAAATGGTCTAGATGTATTGATCCTTAAATATATACTTACCATTTAATTACTTAATACAATTTAATAAGTAGTGATCATAATGAATCTTTGTACAAGGAAATAATTATAACTAAAATATAAGTAAATGAAAGGTGTATTCTTTTGGTTGATGTGTTGAAATGCATGTGATAGGTTATGATGCTTAGTAAAAGTATATAAACATACTTAAACACTATAGTTATGAATAGTTGAGCTATTCCTTTGAATATTGAGTAAAAATAATATTGCCTTTATTATGTCCTATATACAATGCGACTGAATTAGGAACATGACACTTAACTAAATTAAGGGAAACATGTATATTTACATTATCAAACACAAAGTAGATTTAAATATACAATTATTACACTTAAGTGAATAAAACATTACGATATTTACATAAAAGGAATATTAATTTCAAACCCTAGATGATCCCTAGGCATGACACCTAACAATGGAAACATTATGGGTGGATTAATAAGCTATGAATTAAATGAATTGATGACTTGTTAAGATACAATGTTTCACTTAGTGGAACTCGAAGGGCCATCCCAACATAGGTGCTACTACAAAATACCTATTTAATGACACAATTCATTAATTGGTTATTATGAAGCAACCAATATAGCGTGATAATCTGCCTAGCTCCCTTAAGCATTGCTATCATAAACTGTGGATGTAGGTCTCTATTATACACTAACTAGTGATAACAATATATCCTAGTGTTGACGTCATTTTATGATGACTACGGGTAATGAAGTGGATCCAAGGAGACATAAGTCTATTCGGATGCACTTGATTTACCTTAGTCTTCACAAGCAATCTATCAACACTATTCTATGCATACTAGTTCTACTTAGTATATAACAAGGACTTAGATGTGATTGACGTGAGTTAAGATAATCTAATCTAGGTAATAGTTTTCGAGTGTGGTGAAATACATATTCATTTTGATGAGTATGCCATCTAGCAATGAAAACATGACATACATGACTTTAAAATTTGGCCAAAGTATCGCAAACTGCTGGTTGCATTGCCTTGATTTCACCTGGACTAAAGATGCATGATATCAAATGAGTATCAGTAACAGATACTCAGATAGGATGTTTAGGCATTAACACTTGATTAAACCTTAATGGAATAATAGAACTACAAGTATAATTAGTATACACATCTATACAAAGAAACATGAGAGATCGGTTTAATACCAAATCATGAAATGAGAGATCATTTTAATACCGAGTCGTTACAACTACATATGGTTTACTATTATGTGATGGATTAGATAAATGAATGTTTTTTCTAAATTATGTGAGTCTAGAACAATGAACATTATGTTTAAATTTTTTTTCTCCCTGTTAGTGAATTATTAAAATGAGGGTCTTACTACCATATTTAAAGTGGGGAAACCTGAAGGAAATTACCCCACTGAAATAAAACACTACCTGTACTAAAAATTCTCAAGACTTTAACCCAACACTTCCACTTCACCCCTCTATCTCACAGAGATAATTGCAGACAAATGTCTTCATAATTATATAGTTTTCTTACATTAAAATATTGAGCATATATTGATGAGTCCATAAATCGACTCATCATAGCATCTATATAACTATAAATTTTACTCTTAAAAATGTTAATCTATGCATGGGAATGTTATAAATAGTTATATCTAAAGTAGAAAGTGATGGATTTACCCTTATTTTGTCTTATGCAGACTAATGACCAATGGAAAGTTCACTAAATACTTTGTTGAGTGATTTGGTGACAAATGCAAGCTGATGAGGCACATTTTCTGTCATTTTGGGAAGTTGCAGTCAAGGAGACCGAGTCCACAAACACTATGCCATTTTGAAGGATTGACCCATAACCAACTATAAACGAGGGCCCCTATTTCCAACAGAATTATAGGGTACTATGGAACTTTTATGAAATTTTTATTAGTTAATCTGTTACCTACATTTGTGGCATGTGTAGTAATAAATTGTGTCTATAAGACACCTCCTTTGAATTGTTATTGAGTTATTCATTTACATCATTACAATAGTTAATAGAAGAAGTTATTTTCAGTTGTAATTTGGAGTATGTGATGAATTTATTTTGATCAATATAATACATTGTATTTTGAATATATGTTTGTGTTGAAAGCCTCAATCTAGAAGAAGAGCAAGGGCTAACTCGACTAAGGAGATTGATGGACTGTTATTTCATGCAAGATCTTTATATTTACTCAGTTTCAGTTTCAGTATCTTTTTCTGATAATTATATGAATTCAATCTCATATTTCTTTGTTTCAACACATTCCATTTACCGTCATTTGATTTAAGCAAGTATTTCATTTCAAGTAAACCTTTTCTTTAACAAACATTTTATTTCAGCAACTTTGTTTTAGTAGAGTAGATGCAGCTCATATACATTGTTATCCATATATTATAAGATTTGACATTTATTAGTTTATATCTTTTACTTGCTTTCAATAGTTAAGTAGCGTAGATAAGAAAACTGACACTAAATAAACCCCCCTAAAAAAAGAACCACCATAATACTGAATTACATATCAAATTCTCTGCATACATCCTTGAACACAACCTTGGTCTATAATGACATCAATGTTTGAATAAGTTGATTAAATGATTGGAATTTACAATGACCCATCATATATCTCACATATTATATTCTAAATTGATACCAATTTCATGATGGATCATCCTATATATATAGGATGGGTGAACAATCATACTGTCTCACTCTTTTTAGCTGTGAAAGACCGACTAAGTTAATTAAATAAAAATTTAATAAAAGGGTTGTAAGTGGTGGCTTAAAAAATTGTATCCCCACTTGACATTATCAACCCCAACACTCCCCCTTAATATTAAGTTGGGAAAACAAACCAAGACATGTTAAATTTACCTTTTTCTACAAAAGGATTTAAATATCCATGAATCAACAACAATGATATAGGATAACATGTAAACAAGGGAAATCATATAGACCTTCCCATGCATAAATTCTTACGAAAAATTATTTATATATATGAAGACTTATGTCAGATTATGGATCTTTTTGTAAACCAAGGCATACCGATAACTAATGCTTCGCTGGGATTTACAAGTAAACTCACATACAAACTGTGACTATTTACTTATTACAAAATAGAGGAAGTATTAGAAGTTTACAACAAACATTAGGATGTGGCATTGTTATGCACACTCCCCCACAATGAAAACTCTAATAGGACCAGTAAGGCACAAAACTTTCAAAACTTCATAGAACACGATGGATTTGCAAATATATCTACAACTTGATATTCAATCAAACAAAACTTGAGATCAATATCACCATTCAAGACTTTCTCTCAAATAAAGTGCATATGAACTTCAATATGATTTTTCCTTTAATGCTGAAATGGATTTTTGTAAGAGAAGTGCAACTCTGATTATCACATAAAATACTAGTGTCTCCTTTGACACCAATATGTAGTTCATCTAACAACCTTTTTAACCATATAGCTTCCTTTAAAGCTTTCATAACACTTCTTTACTCTGTTTTAGTAGAAGAGATAGACATTGTTGTTTGCTTCTTGATACTCCAAGTGATGACACCTACAGCCAACTTAAAAACATTTACATAAGTAATTGTGCATAATCATAATAACCAAATAATTGTGCATCATTATAAGAAGAATAAAAAAGACCATAATTAACTGTCCCTTTAATATATTTCAGAATTATTATTTCCATTTTCTAATGATCCTCATATGGATCATACATAAATATGGAAATAGCTCCTATTGCATATAAATATTAGGTCTAGTAATAGTCAAATAAATTAGACTACCAACTAGCTGTCTATATAGAGTAGGATCAAATTTAGCACATACAAATTTAGGATCTAATTTAACACTAACTTCAATATGAATGACAACTCATTTACAATAAATCATGTTAAATACTCTAAGAAAATTCAAATCATACTGAGATTTAGATGCAATAATAGAATTATGATCTTTAAATATAACCATGCTAAGAAAATTATTCAGCAAACCTAAATTAACCATTTCAAAATGCTATTTTAACCTTTCTTTGATTATAACAATTAAATTTATATCACTGCTAGTAATCAAAAGATCATCAAAATACAAAACAATAATGATAATATGATTTTTTTCAAACTTGAAAAATAAATCATTATTAGAATATCAATTAGAGATACCCAGATCTTGAAAGAAATTATTGATTTTAGGATACCAAACTCTAGGAGCTTATTTAAGACCATACAAATAATTTTTCATCTTACAAACATAAAGTTCCTTACCAGGTTCTTCAAAACCTTTAGGTTGTCTCATGAAGAATTTTTCTGTTAAGTCACCATTAAGAAAAGAATTTTTGACATCCATTTGGTGAATCTCCGAACCATATTAGGAAACCAATGCAAGAAGAATTCTAACAGTTCTCATTTTTTCTATAGGAGATTAAGTCTCAACATAATCAAGGCCGGGTTTCTGAGTGAAACCATGACCTACTAACCTTGCCTTGAATTTTTCAATTTCTCCTACAGATTTATATTTGATCTTATACAACCACCTAGATCATACAATGCTTCATTTAGAAGGATGAGGGACTAATTACCAAGTATTATTTTTAATAAAAGTATTGTATTCATATTTCATAGCTTGAATCCATGTATCATCTTGATAGGATTATTCAAAATATTTTGGTTAAACCTCATAAAGGGTCATCAAGGCATGATAATAATGTTGAATTTGAGTTACTCTTCTAAGAGTAACAGGATTATAATCCTTAACAAGATTTTGAGCCCATTTAGGAATATTGGGATGTAACACACTTTGAGATGACTCCCCCTTAATCTCCATCATGTATAGATCAGGATACTCGCTTGAATTTTTTTTCATAATGTTAGGAGAAATATTATCATGCTCTATGTCAGGAGAAACAAAGGAACTTTCATAAGAAGCATCACAAAATGCCTTTTCCAAGACATGAAAATTCCTATTTTCAACTATGTCATGCTTGAAAGGATCATAGACTCTTAATCCTATAGTTCTACAACAATAGCAAAAAAAATACAAGAGTAAAAGGTTAGATCAAGATTCTTCCTTTTATCCTTTGAAAGGAAGATGGAAGAAGGACTACCAAATATCTTTAAGTGAGAAATATATGGTTTTTTATTTGTCCATACTTCATGAGGAGTAACTTGATGAAGTGATTTAGTAAGCACTCTATTAAGAATATAGACATAAATGTTCATAGCTTCAGCCCACAAAAACTTAGGCACATTAGAAGCATGGATCATAGTCCTATCCATTTCTAAGATAGTCATATTCTTTCTTTCTGCAATGCCATTTTGTTGTGGGGAATAGGGAAGTAGTAAAATCGATTTGAATCCCACATGACACATAGAGCTCATCAAAAGTTTTGCTAACTTATTCACCTCCATTATCAGTTCTAATTATTTTAATTTATATATTAGAAGCATTTTCAAATAAAGTATTAAATTAATGAAACTTAGAAAAGACATCATCCTTATTCTTAATAAAATAAGACCCAGTCATCCTAGAGAAACCATCAATGCATAAAACAACATATAAGGCACCACTGAGAGAAGGAACTTCAAGTTGTCCTCTCACATAATTGTGAATCAACTCTAATAACTAAGAAGAGTTTGGATCACAATGTTTGTGAAATGGTTCAACATGTTGCTTACCATGTAAGTAATTTTGACATGTCTCATGATCCGATTTCATATGTGGAAGACCAACCACAAGATTAAGTATATACATTTCATAAAAAATTATGAAATTAGCATGACCTAATATTTCATGCCAAAGATGAATATCATTCCTAGAAGAGGAAGGAAAATAAGACTCAGACACAAATCCATCAAATATATATAATCCATTTTTATGAATACAAGAAGTAATAACATTACTAAGTTTATCTTTTACATACCAGTTATCATGCAACGAAAAAACTTTATAGTTTTCTTTAGTTAGCTGAGAGTAATATTTTTTTTTTTTCATTTGAGGAACATACAAGACATTCCTAATTACTCCATTTGATAACTTAACATTACCATAACCTTCAGATCTAATTATGGAGTTATCTCCAAGATAGACATTTTCCTCACATTTGAAAACACCTAAGAGGATACTAGGAGTACAATTCATGTGCCTAGAGGCACCACTACCAAGAATCCATTCATCTTTATTTGAATTTGAGAGGGAATATAGGGAAATAGACTACTTAACCACATTTTCTTTATTTTGATTCTGGTCTTTATTTTGATTATTGGGCTTATTTTTTATTAGATAAGGTTAAAAAAGGGATCGGCTCCCAGGGGCCTTACAAAAGGAGGAACAAGAACCAATGATCAAGAAAGAAACAAAAAATTCCTCAAAAGGAGTTAAACATGCTTAACTTAGACAATGAAGATCAAGCCTTTACCCAAAAAAGGACAGAGAGTAAAACAATGAAAAGAAACCAGCCCTAAAACATCAAACTACAAAATTTCGCCAAAATTCTTCCAACAGTCCATAAAACCTAGCTAATTTTTTAGGAAAAAATTCACTACTTATAGCTTGACTTTATTTGATCACAACACCCTTGTCATTCATGTCTTCCTCCAACTCATCCTCAGAACTACTGATGCAGAAATTGAAATTCCTCCTTTTAGTGCCTTCCTCCATCCCTTCCAACCTATCACTCAACTTTTGACCTGAAACTCCAGCTCCAGAACCTTTTGTTTGGAATTCACCTAGGCTGAGACAATTTTCTTTGAAACATTAATGAAATCCAACATGGTTTCCCTTTGACCAACATTGGTTTCCTCCATCGCCTGAAGCACCCCCTCTAAATATTGTACCTTTCTACTCCACTCCTTGAATCCCTTAAAATTTCCATCATAACCCCTCTTTCTTGAGGTGATCACTTCACCATGACCTTCCTCACTCTTGTCCTTTTCAAAATCCACCCCCCCACATTTTTACATTTCCCATCCTTCATCTTAGTAAGGCATTCCTCAAGAGTAAGATCATCCTCCTCCACCTTATCTTTTAAAGAAGAGTTCAAAATAGGTTTCCCATTTTCAAAAAACATGAGGATGAGCCCTTCATGTAAAGGCATCTCCTCCTTCTCCTATTGGAAGGCCATAAAATAATTTGTCAAATAAATAAACAAGAAAAAAGGAATTCTCACCATGACCTTATGACAAAACATATTTAGAAGGGTCATATGATGAGTATAGATTTTTTGGTAATTTATTTCTAGAGTGATAAACTTCATGATTTAAAGGCACACTTCTCTCCATATTCCTGGGATACATGACCTGACAATACCATCAATAAAGAAAGAGCACCTTTCCTTACCCAAAAAGAACATGTCAATTTCATGCTCTCTGCGGGTTCTATCCTTAAATATTTTGAGCCCGTCCATTTTCATCTCCTTTACAAGGGAAATGGTGGACTCTGAAACCTCAATTTCCATTCCTCTGACCTTGAAATTTCCCTCTTTCCAAGCTCTTCCAAATTCCTTTGACAGGGAAGGGTCATGACCATGTAATTTAGCAATGAAATTACTGAAACCCCCAATCTTAAGCTTGTTCCACAAATGTTGATTAAAAGCTTCAATGTTCTGGCTAGCCGGTTCAACCCTGATTCTATCACCACCCATCTTCACAAAACCAAACTTCCCCTGTTCACTAACACTTCTCAAATTCAGACCCCCTTTCACACCAACAAAAACTAAAGAATAAATATTTTTATGTAATCTTTCATAGTATCAAAGCTCACTTGTGTCAGCATCATCAAACTTAGTGCCCTCTATCTCTAATAATGAATTCATTAATGTCCATGGGAAAATCATCCCCTTTACACCAGATCTTATAATCATGACTATGAACTCTGTAATTACCCATCTTATCCACACACTTATTTCCTTAACGCAAAGTATGATTATGAAAAACCTTTTAAAAATATTTTAAAGTTTCCTCAACATCATTGAGGATATTTCTTAAGGGCCAATTAATGGATCCCTTATTGTTAAGAGAATTAATAATGATGAGTGAATCACCCTCAATTTGGATGTACTTGAAACCTTTTCATTTGGCTAAAAAAAACCCCCAAGGAGAGCTCTAGCTTCCGCCATATTGTTTGTTTGCCATCGTAACAGACCAACATAAACAAATAACCATTCACCTTCACTATTTCTTAAAATTCCACCTCCCCCAACTTGACCCAGATTCCCTTTAGATGCCCCATAAAAATTTATCTTAACAACATTTTCCTCAGGTCTGATCCAAATGGAGCTCTTTCTAGGTTTGTGTAATTCCACCGGTCCAAGGGAGAACTTATCAAGAACTTTCTGCCTCCCTTTTGGGCAGGGTTTCTTTTCCTTGCCTTTAAAGAGTTTGATATTTTCCTTTTTTTGGTTTAACTTTCAAGAGAAAATATTTCTATCCTCGGAAGATACAATCATTCCTAGCCTTCCATAAACCCGAAAAAAATGAGGAAGGGCAATATTTTAGGCCCAGACTAAGATGGGAAAGTAGAAGGGACTCTCCCATTAAAAATAACATTCCTCAGTAGTCAAGGAAAAATCCATTGGATATTGAACAGATATAGAATGGAAGCAAAAACATCATGGGAGAAGGAGCAGTGAAGGAGAAGATGGTTGACATTTTCCTCCTCTTTCCTACAAAGAGAGCATCTATTGGGAAGCTTCATTCCCCTTTTCCTGAGATTGTCCATAGTCAGAATTCTATTTTGGACAGCCAACCAGTAAAATATATTAACCTTAGGGATAAGATCCTTCACCCAAAGCTTACCCCAATAGTATTTTTGTAGATCATCCTTGAAATTTAACATATAGGTAGATTTGACCAAGAAAATTCCCAAATCTTCCTCTTTCCATTTAATGGAATCCTCCTTGGTCTAAAAAATGGGGATATGGAAATCCCTTAATTTATTTTTGAGAACCTGAAAGGGTTGGATATCTCCATCAAATTCCATAGGATGATCAATGGTTTCCCACCTGGCAGTATCCTCCTGAATCTAGAAATCGCTTATCTAGAATTTTATTTTTTCCTCATAGAGCTGAACAACCCTTTTCCAGATTTTTAGGTTAGCTAAGGGGAAATCCTCAATCCAACTATCATACCAGAAACTGATTCTATTACCTTTTCCTATCTCCCACAAAGTACCTTTGGTTAAGATTTCTTTAGAGGCCACAAAAGAGTTCCAAAAAGAAGACCCTCTAGGAAGATTGTCTTGATTAAAAAAGGACTCCATTCTACCTATATTCTGCAGATATTTCATCTTTATGATTTCCACCCAAAGACCTTCCTCTCTAGAAATCCTCCAACCAGCTTTGGAAATCAAGGCCACATTCATAAGTGAGATATTTTTTAACCCCAAACCCCCAAAAATCTTTGGTTTAGTGACTTTTTCCCAAGCCACAAGAGGGAATTTAAACTTCTCCACAACACCCATCCAAAGGAATCTCTTCTAGATTTTCTCCAAGGACCCAATAATTTTAGCAGGGAGCTTGAAAAGTGACATCACATAAATGGGAATACCTTGAAGGGAGCTTTGAAGCAATTGAATCTTACTAGCCTGAGAAAGCAAGAGACCTTCCCAAGATGAAAGTTTACTATTTACTCTTTCCAACAGAGCATTCCAAACTGAAATGTCAAGCTTCTTTTGGATCAGGGGCATACCCAAATAAGAATCTAGAAAATGCTTAATCCTACACCCCAGGATGCATGCTAATATGGATTGAACCTGATTCTCCACATTGATGAAAAAAATAGCACTTTTATGGAAGTTAACCATCTGTCTCGAAAAAAATTCATAATCATTAAGAGCCACCTTAAAATTGGAGGCTTCATGGAAAGAGGCCTTACACATCATAAAATTATCAACAAATTGATTGAGACAAATAGAGGGGAGACCATTAGATATTTTTATACCCATGATACAGTTAGAAAGCATAACATGTTGATAGATTCTACTCAAAGATTCAACCATTATAACATAGAGGAAAGGTGAAAGAGGATCACCTTGTCTTAAACCTCTAACTGCTTGGAAAAAACCCTCCTGTTTACCATTCACCAAAACCAAATAACTAGTAGTGGATATGCAGGTCATTATCATATTTACCAGAATGTTATCAAAACCAACCTTTAACAGGATAGCCTAGAGGAAAGACCACTTAATCCTATCATAGGCTTTATGCATATCCAACTTAAGAAACATAGCTGATCTAACAGAGCTTTCAGTGGAATGTATGGCTTATTCAATCATAATAATGTTGTCAATGATTTTCCTTCCCAGAACAAAATCCCCTTGATTTTCTGAGATGAAGTTTGAAAAAACCATTCTAATCCTACCAGCCATGATTTTAGTAAATAATTTATAACTGGTGTTAGAAAGACTTATTGGTTTGAAATCCCTAACTTCTTTAGCTCCAACAATTTTCGGTACTAGAACCAGGAAGGTGCTATTCATTTTCCTCAGAAGATGACCATTGTTGAAGAATTCTTGGACCATTTCAATGACCTCTTACTTTATCACCTCCCAGAATTTTTGAAAGAAGAATGCAGGGAAACCATACGGGCCCAGAGATTTATCCGGTTCCATATCAAAGACCACAATATGGATTTTCTCCTCTAAATGACTCCTTAAGAGATCTCTATTTTCAAGGGGGGTGATAACATTTTGGAATAGATCCAGGAATTTATTCTGAACCAACTCCACCCTTTTTCCCTGCTTAAAAATCTCCTTGAAGTAATTTATTATAGTCATATTGATATCCTTACTTTCTGAGTAAATCTCACCATTCTCACTTCTTATCTCATTAATCTTAAGGAGATTAGCTCTGGAGGTGGTAGAGAAATGGAAAAATGTAGTATTCTTATCACCCTCCTTAAGCCATTTCACCCTTGATTTTTGTCTCCAATAAACCTCTTCTTTAGCTAGGATCTCATGGTACTCAGACATGAGTTTTTGTTCTTGATCCTTGAGAACTATACTAAGACCATCGTTCTCCATAAGTTCCTCAATATTTCTTAAATCCTCAACAATTATACCTTTTTCCTGGAAAATATTTCCAAAAGTCTCCTTATTCCATATTTTAAGGTTACTTTTAATATGCTTCAGTTTTAAACACAATCTGAAACTAGTAACCCCAAAAACCTGAATGTCCCACCATTCTTGAATTCTGTTGAAAATATCAGGGTGATCTAACCACATATTTTCAAATATGAAGGGTCTAGATTTTTTCGATTGATTCATCCCCAAATCAATAAGAATGGGGTTATGATTCGATTTGATTATGGGGAGAGTTTTTAGAGAATATAGTTGATTGATCATACAAAGATGACTCACCAAAAACCTATCCAATCTGATCTGGATGAGCTTAGCTCCCATCCTCCTATTTTCCCAAGTAAACTTGGATCCCTCCAATTCTAAATCAAACAGACCATTACTAGTCAGGAAATCAGCTAAATCCTCCATACTCTCAGAATAAGAGATCAATCCCCCCTTCTTTTCACTAGGGGAAAGGGGGGTATTGAAATATCCTCCAAAAATCCAATCTTTATCTTTAAAAAATTGTCTAAAAATCAAAATACCCTTCCAAAACTTCCTTCTTTCACTAAGTTTATTGGGAACATAAATATTAGAAACATACCAAGATTTTTTAGAGACAATTTCCATGAAACTCATGACCACATGACTAGGGAAAGAAAGGATTAGAACACCTTGCACAATTCTAGGATCCCACAAAGTGACAACACCTCCCGAGGCTCCTGAGAAGATACACCACTCTAACCAAATTTCTTTCCAAATAAACCTACCCACCTCTTTAAATTTTTCCATATTCATTTTGGTTTCTTGAAGCATGAAAATATCCGGTTTGTTTTTAAATCTAAGATCCTTAGCAATTTTGTGTTTACTAGGATTATTCAATCCCCTAATGTTCCAAGAGAGAAAGATCATTTAACATTTCTTATTACGAGGAAACAACTTCCCCAGAGTACTCTGAATACCAGCATCCACTTCCCTCCTAGACTTAGTCTCCCTTAATTCCTTATTACTCTTCCTACCCTTAAGAGCTAAATCTTTACCAATATCAGCTCTAGAGTTATTACGAGTAACAAGTTTAGATTTACTTACTAGAGTCTTAGGAGAGGCTGCCATATCATACGTATCAATAACATAGTATGCTAAAATCCCAAAGACATTAGACATGGGGAGGGATTCTTCTTGTCTATGGCCAAAGGAACTCTGGCCAATAGACGAAACTTCATCCAGCAAAGGTCCATAGGCCACTTGCAGAGCAAAAGCATTACCTTCTGAATCATCGCTAACCACTTCCACTATTTCTAGAACCACCTATTCCAAAACCAAATCTTCATTTTCATCTTCATAGTCATTTACATTTTCTTGAAAACCAGAAACAACCAATTCCTTACAAGGGGTATTAAGATGATCCAAGGTTTCCACTTATTTTACAGCCTCCTAGATGATCAGATGATCCTTAGCTTCTACAACTCTTCCATTTTTCCCAATCAACCTCCATTCCTTAGCCTCCTTATTAGTTTTCCTTTGAGGGCCGACAATGGGATCAATATTTTTTTTCTGAAGAGGACAATTTCTATGATCATGACCCACCAACTTACATTTTCTGTAAGCAAAGGGATACGGATCATGGTCAAATATCTGCACCCAGACTCCCTCAAAAGTCAAAACGTTGATATTACTTTGTAGAATAGAATCTTGACCCATATTGACACAAAATATGGTGTGAGTAAGTCTATATTTAGCCTTAGTGACCGGATCTAGAGAGATCAACTTACCCAAGCTTTTCATAATGCCAATAAGGACTTTTGGCTCCCAAAATTCCAGGGGTAAGCTTGGAAGGTTGACCCAGATCAGGAACTCAGAAATAGACATCACATAAGGGTTAAATGTCAGTTCCCATTTCTGAACAACCACATGAGATTTTCCAATAAACCATGGGCCTCCAACCAAAATCTTCACCACATGGTCTTTACTAGGCAAAGAGACTAAGAAGAAACCATTTGCATATGCTGAAACTTCAATGGAACCATTAGTCGCCCATCTCATCTTAACCCATCCTCTAAAATAATCAATATTTGGTCTAGAGCCCATGCACTTTACAAATAAAGTACCTTCCATGGAGGCTTTGGTTCTAGCCATAAGAATCTTAGGAGTTTTAAGGGATGAATTTTCTTTCTCTTTAGACAGTTCTAGGCCCTGTAAAGTCCCCTTCTCCAAAATTTTACCGAATAAACATTCTGCCCACGTGCTCGCCACCCCATCCTTATCCTTATTTTCCTTGGGCTCAACAATCACATGATCCTTTACCAGGTTCTGAACCTGCTCATCATAGTACTCCATCTTCCCTGCTAGAGATTCTCGCTCATTTCCTTCTTTCAAAATTTCCTTTTCTAGCAATTCCCCCTCCTGCTCCCACTCTCGCTCCCGCTCTTGCTCCATTCCTGATGACTTTAATTATGTAAAAGTGGTTAGTGGTTATTGGGCTTATTATTTATAGTGTTCTTAGTAGATTTGGTAGTTTTGACATTACAATCAAACTCTTTATGACCAAATTTTCCACACTTTTTACAAGTGTCATTAAATTTGACTTTAAAATTTTGATTGTTTTTAACAGACTTAGACTAAGGATTAGATTTAAATCTTGATATGATATTAGACTTCTAATTAGGATTATTATTCTTGTTTTGAGCGGATGTATGATTATAAGAGAACATAGATTGAAAAGTAGTCTCTTTTAAATCAAAGTTCTCCATTACACACTCTTATTGAATCAACAAAGAAGACATAATGTCTAAATCAGGTAGATAATTCTCATTCTGATACTTAGAATTAAGAATAGTGATATAATTTATGGAATTTTCATCTATATTTATCTGAATAATGAAATACATAAACTTATCTTGAAATAGTTCATAGTTATAACCATCTAATTGAGCTTTAATGTTTTTACTTTTAGCTAAATAATTGACTATTTTCTCATCCCCTTTCATAAGAGTTGTGAAAATCTCTAAAAATAGCTTAATTATTTTGGAAAAATGACTGCTTCATGCATAGTCTCTAATTACTTCTAGACATCAACAGGAGAATCCATATGACCGATATGCATTAAAAATTCATCTCTTATGCTTTATAATAGGATGGATAGAGCTTCTTGAGATCTTTGAGAGAAGGAGCTAAGATTTTCAAGAGTTACAAGTCTTCCGATGGGTCATTTTTCCACCATTTACAAGATCCCATATCTTTCTAGCCATGAAACAAGATTTTAACCTTACTCTATGAATATTGTAATTAGTTCCATTTAATAATTGATATTTATCCATTGAGAAACTAGAAGAACTAAATATTTTAAATGAATAGACAGATATGAAGACAAATTTATATTAAATATGAATAAACTCCTCAAAGAACAATGGATTAAAATTTCAAATAAAATGGCTCTTAAATTGATAAAAATATCCAAACAAAGTTCAAGAATAAAGGAGGAAGCCTGTAGAACACAAACAAATAAGCCATTGAAGACTGTAGGGCTAAGGAGAAATAGTTATAATTTTTTAAAATTTTAAAACCCGCGATACACAAGAAATTTGAAATATACGGTACATAGAAAAAAATTGAAAGCCACGATATAAAATAACTAGACGTTTGCGGTATTAAAAAATGCACAACCCACGGTACGAATAAAAAAATTAAAGGACACATGGTGAAGCTCTAAATAACGCAAAAAAACACTTTCTGATTTCCAAAAAATTGTAAATTAGATCCCCCAAGTGAACATGAATTCCCCAAAATTTAATCAAAATAGATAACTTATTAGGTCCACAATATAGTGAAAAACTTGTGATGAAAAAAAAAACTTAGGGGGCATGTGTCACCTTTTTGGAAACTTTCCTCATAACTTATCCCAACGGACGTGAAGTCCTCCGAATTAACCAAAAATGAATGGCTTTTGGGTTTGATTAATAATACATAAGAAAAGACAATGACAAAAAACTTAATCAAATGATGCCACTTGTTGAAAATATAATGAAAGGAAGAAGACACTTGGTGGCTTTCTGCCAAACTTATAATAGAAAGCTTCAGGTGGACTTAAAGTCCCTGGAGTAAGATAGCCTTTAAAATAAAATTTGGGTTTGAAATTAGAAGACGTGTGTCACAATATAAGTGGCTAAGATAAATCAGATACTGATACCACAAAAACAAGACATCAACTGACACTACTAAAAAAAAAATCCACGTGTTGCTTTTCTATTAGTTCGCACTTCACAGTACAATGAAAATGAATTAAGGAAAAAATGAACACAAGTGGATCCTTCTAAATGGCTCAATTTTCACAAATTTGAGAAAGATTGACAACTACAAAAAGGTGGCTAATTATTATTAGATAAACACTACCACTGTTAAAAAATATTGACAATTACGAAATGCAAAGATACTTGGAGCAAATCTATTGGCTCAAAATTCATAGATGACATAAACAACTTAAAAAAGATTGACAATGCAAAATACTTAGAGCAATTCTATTGGCTTAGATTTCAAAAATGTCAGAAGAAAGTTAACAAAAGACAGACAATGAAAAAAATTAAGTGACTTGGAGCTTTCTGATTGGATCATATTTTGCAAGTGATAGAGGAAAGCTAACACAAGTCTGACAACGTGAAAAAACATGGAATTCCCTTATTGGCTTGCATTTCATGACTGAAAAATAGATAAATAAAAACTGAAAAATGCAAAGAAAGATGGAGAGTTCTGATTGGCTCAGGTTTTGCAAAAAGGAAAAATTATATTAAAATAATGTCAATGCAAATATATTTGGAGAAAAATGATTGGATCAAGCTTCATAGTCAACAAAACTTCATAGAAAATGAAATATATAAAAATGAAAAAGCAAAGCCAATTGACACTTAAAGATTGGATCAAGATTTGTAAAAATAGATCTAGCAAGAAAATAAAGATTTCGATGTTGGGGTAGGCTTAAATGCTTTGATCTAACTAGATCTAAAAAAATATTTTGGATCCATAACCAAAAACAACAATAATAGCTATAAACGATGTGAAAAGCTTAAAATAAACTCACATAAGATGAGTTTAAACCACAAATGACCAAAAATAGTTGTAGAAACACAAATCTATGTAAGTAAAATCACAAACAAGATCTAGACAACCAATTTAACCAATATTTCAAAAAATATTTAGGTAGGAATTGGAATTTTAACCCTGATTAGCTTGAAGATGATTGGAGAATAATTAGGGCTTCATAGATATGGAAATCAACTTCAAGTTTCTTCACTCTAGAAAATTAAAATCTTCTAGATTGATCCTGCACACACATAATTTTCATCTCTAATACCATGTTAGGTAAGTGATCATGAATTATAATTAAAAAATTATAGATCCACAGATAAATTACCGAATATTATAGATTATGATGTGTAGTTAAATTAACATTAGATGTAGCTTAATATAGAATGTAGATTACAAAGATTAATAACCATAGCTAAAAGAAAATAACATGGGAAAAAAAATAACTATTAAGGAGGAGATCCAATCTTGCTGGCAAATTAATGTAAAAGGTAAAGCAATGTTCAAATTGGTGTCTAAATTAAAGAATGTCAAAGCTAAAATGAAAATTTGGAATAAGGAAACTTTTGGTAACATTTTTTCCCAAAAAGCTGAAATTACTAAGGATTTAAAAATGTTAGAGGAGGTGATGGAAGTTAGGGGATTAGATCAAGATCTTAGGAATAATGAGAAATCTCTTTTGGTTGATTATCATAACTTGGAAGCAAAATAGGAAGCATATTAGAAACAAAACTTGAGGGTCATGTGGTTAAAGGAGGGTGATAGGAATAAAAAATTATTTCACTTGACAACATCTAAGTATAAAAAAGGTAACTCTATCTTGAAAATTGAGGACATCAGAGGAGTGAAATTGAAAAACAAGTCTGAGATTTTAGAAGAATTTATAAGTTTTTTTTTCTGATTTGTTGGCTGTAGGAAGAGAGCCAAATTTAGTGAAGGAAAGCAAAATAGTAGATTTTTTTCAACCTATTATTTATCATCAAGAAAATGATGAGTTGGTTAAAATTCCTTCTCCTCAAGATATAAAATCTGCCATCTTTGATTTGGAAGGAGAAAAATCACCTGGGCCAGGTGGTTTCCCTACTTTTTTTTCAAGAGTTTTGGGACATTGTTCATATGGATGTTGAGGAAGCTATCCAAGATTTCTTCATGAATGGTAAGTTGTTGAAAGAGATCAATAGTAATTTTATAACTCTTGTGCCTAAGCTTTATGGGGGTGGTAAAGTTGCAGACTTCTGACCTATTAGTCTATGTAACACGTTCTATGAAATTATTACAAAAATAATTCTTTTAGGATAAAAGATATGTTGGAAGGTTTGATATCTCTAAATAAGGGAGCCTTTGTGGAAAGAAGACTTATTCTTGATAGTGTCATTACTATTCATGAAACTATCCATTTGGTGAATGTCTCAAAATGGGAGGCTATGTTGTTAAAAATTGATATGAATAAGGCATATGATAGGGTGTTATGGATATTTCTAAGGAATAATTTTGGAAAGGTTAGGATTTCATGTTAACTTTATAAATCTGATAATGGAATGCATTTCTACTCCTAAATACTCTATCCTTATGAATGGTAAGTCTGAAGGATTTTTTTCCTCAAGGGGATCTGAGACAGGGGACCCTTTGTCTCATTTTCTGTATATTATTGTGGCAGAAAATTTAAGCATACTTTGTGCTGACCATAGGAAAATGAAGATTATTAATGGTTTAATTATTTTAAATGGTCTCGATCCAATTTCTCTATCTTAGTTTTTGGATGACGTGTTCTTGTTGGGAAAAGAAAATGTTTCAGAAGCTATGACCTTTAGGGATATTCTTTAATATTTTGAAGAAGTCACAGGTCAGCTTATTAATTTTTGAAAAAGATCAATTATTTTTTTGAATGTTGAGGAAGAAATTTAGAATAGAATTACTATTTTTCTCGAGTTCCCTATCCATTATTTTCCTTGTTCTTATCTGGGTATGCCTCTTTTTAAGGGGAGAATGGTATTGGATAATTGGAATACTCTTGCTACTAGATTTCAAAAAAAATTAGCAACTTGGAAAGGGACTTTTCTTTCATAGGATGGTAAATTATAATTACTCCAAAGTTCCTTACAAAGCCTACTAGTGTATCTTATGCCTATTTTTAAGATACATGCAAAGATTAGAACTATCATTACTTAGATAAAACATAGGTTTTTTTTTATTGGGTACCGAATCTAAGGAAAAGCTCCATCTTGTGGCCTAGGATAGTGTTACTCTTCCAAAGAGTGTGGGTGGTTTGGGGTGAAGGATATAAAAAGTATGAATCTAGCTTTAATGGCTAAAGTGGGATGATGGCTTATGCAGGTTGATGGATTATGGGCTAAGATTCTAAAGGCTAAATATATGTTCACTGAGAAAGTTTCTTTTATTTCAAATGATATCCTCCTCGAAGGTTCTTTCTTTTGGAATGATTTTGGTAAATTCAGGGGTTTGTTGATGAAAGGGAGAAAATAGGAGATAGGATATGGAAATCAGATTAAGTTCTAGAAAGATTGGTGGCTCTCTGGTGAACCCCTTATTAACTAGGATCAATGGAGAAATTTAGAAAATCACTTAATTTCCTCTATGTGCACCCTTCTAAGAGACTATTAGGATAGAACTGAGTGGGGATGGTCTTGGAAACCTCTTGAATGGGAAGGAGAAGATGTGGGTATCAAGGAGGTGATTCAAAATTTTAATACTAATCTCGGTGGAGTGAATCTAGAGTGTATCGCCAAGCTAAAGGTTGCGCGGACGTGTTGGCCAATTACGGTATACGAGCTCATCATAATCAAATATGGCAAGATGAGATGGAATTACTTACAAGTACTAGAGCCATCATTGATGTTGAAAAGTAGAATTTATTTCAAGTGTGGGATTTGGTTCCAATCTATCCTTGCTATCATTACCGATTGTGCAAGGTCTCAGATCTCTTATGTTACTTCTTATTTGGATTTTTTTAGGAAGCATATTTTCTTCTTGTTTTTGTCGTAGGTTTTGAATTGGTTTTATATTATGGGAGGTAAAAAAGTTTGGGTTTAGCCATATTCTTGTTCTACTCTAGAAAGGGATATATGGTCATTTGGGATATCTTCAAAAGTGGGGGCATTATCCATTTTTTTCCAAAGGCTTAATGGTTTTGATGAGAATCTTCGAAGGAGTTCGCACAGGTTTGGGATAAGGAAGTAGTGAAAATGCATGGGTTTAGTATTATGATTTTGGAGGAATTCATTGGTTGGGTCACTGACATGGATTGTGCTAGATGTAATATTTTTAAAGATAGAAATATGTTTTAGGAGGAAGTCTACATTTTCCTTGAAAATGATGAGAAAAGTTGTTACATGGAAGATGGTATAGCTCACAGTTATCTATTGTGGTGGTGGTCTAAGGGTTTTCTCTTCATCATGAAGTATAGGAAGCTCCATACACAACATTTCATGTTGCTTAACAATTTTAGATGAAGCAAAAATATGAATATGCCTTTCTGCTTGCTAAATTTGCTTTAAGGGTCAGTGAAAGATTTCTAAGAGTAGAAAATGGAGGTCCCTCTACATTAGGGATTAATTATTTTGTTATTTAAAGCTAGCACTCTGATTATTGAAAATAGAGGTGCTAATTTTAGGTATGGTGAAGAGCGGGAAGACCATTTGAATTTGTCTAATAGGTGTAAGCTTAATGTTATGAAAGAAAAGGCTAAGAAGGATCTGGATGCAGTGAAAAATCTTCAATTTTTGGTGGGGAAAAACTTGGATGTGAGTACTTTGGATGACTTGCATGAGGGCAATACCCTGATAAATTTTCTGGCCAAAAAAATTGAGGCTCTTGAGGATGTTGTTAATAAAGTGAAAGCTGAGAATAGGAATATGATTAGGGGGCACAACATTTTTATGTAGATTTAATGGTTCTTAGTCATAGGGTTAAAGACTTTCAAGAGATGGTAGCTGATAAAAAAGGGAAGAAGAGGAAGATAACCATTAAAAAATCTTATGAGGATGTCTACTCTAATAGCCAGGGTTGAATGTTGGGTTGACCTCAAGGACACGGGGAAAAAGTGCATAAGGGGATTTTTGTGACCTTTTTGCTAACTAGTTTCAATGCATTTTGCATCGTTCCCTGGTCTGGTTAGGTTTTTGCTGGTTTTGATTTGTTTTTTTTTATTTCTCTTGTGTCTTTCTCTGGTTGAGTCAATTTATTTTTGAACCGAGTGATTTTTGGGTGGTTTTATTGATAGATATTTTTGCTAGCTATGAGATTTCAATGAGATTCCAAACTTTATCTATAAAAAAAACACTGGATTTAAAGTGGGGAAACCTGAAGGAAAAAACCCCACCGAAAGAAAACACTATTTTTATTAATAATTCAAAAGACTTTAACCCAAAAATTTCACTTCACTTCTCGGTCTCACAAAGATAATTGTAGACTAGTGTCTTCACAATTATATAATCTGCTTACATAAAAAACTTGATCATATATCTATATTATATATCTAAATTGATACCAATCCCATGAGGGATCATCGTATATATATATATATATGATGGGTGAATGGTCATACAATTTCACTCTTTTTAGCTATGAAATACTGACTAAGTTTATTAAATAAAATTTTAATAAAAGGGTTGTAAGTGGTGGTCCACCAAATGGTATCCCCACTTGACTTTATCAACCCCAATAAATAGTAGTATATAATTAGGACTAGATAATTACTCAAAGTGCATGATTTTGTGTCTACATTTTCCCCCACTTTATATTATTGAGAGAAATATTGATAACATAAAGTAGATAGAGATGCGTACCCAAATCCATGTAGATTGATGGTGAAAAATGTGCCGAGAGACAACAGAAAGTGTGAAGTGATAAAAATCTGGAGCGTGGAGACTAAAGATGAGAAAGTATAAAAAGTGATGATGATGATGACCCTAGGGTGGAAAATCATGTCGTAGATGTCACCAATGTGCATATTGTTGATGTCAATGTTGATGTGTGTCATGTTGTTGATGTTGACTACCGCTTCCCATAAGGACGAACCTATAAAAGAGAAGAATGATCAAGTAGTCAAATGCACATGGATATGATAAAAAGCATGTACAAAAATGTGAAAAATTCAAAAAGGAACATGTACACTTGATTTGTGATGAGGAAAGAGTGTAGAAAACATATTGTAGATGTTGTAGAAGATGGATTTTTTGGGTGATCTCAAACCGTTTGCATCGGCTATGATTTTTTTAGGTGATATCACTTTAAGAACTAGAAGAAGTGTAGGAGAAAAGTATAGTGTCATCTTCCAACCTTAATTACTTCATGAAGTGTGGGACACCATAGTAGATGGTGTCTAAAAATATGATCTGGTTCAACCAATTCTAATCCAATGCTGAAGAAGAAAATATTGTATGCTATGTGTATGTTGGGTGATAAGGAATGAATAACCTGTAAAATTTGCTATGTGAAGTGCTTGTAGACTGTGTTGCACTGAAGAAGTCTATGTATATGTCCCCTAGTCACATGCATATATGAAGGGCTAGTGGTGCCTAGGCTCTACTATCTGAGTCTAGGCGCTAGTGTCTATGTTGTGTTAAGGAACCAAGTTAGGATATGATCCATGTTCAATGCTGATGATTGTGTTTAACTAGTATTGTTATGTGATGAACTATGACTGTGAACTACTGTATGGGGTGAATGATTCACCAAAATGATTCCCCCCTTATTTGGGGTGCATAAGATGTTGCTAAAGAGAATGCGGCCCAAAGGAGGAATTACCACTAAGTTGAAACTGATGCCCTACAGGGGGAGGGAGTGTGCTTGGTGGAAACCAAGGCACATGTAAACAAGTGGCTAGGAGATAATTGTTAGTAAAAGCAAGACAAAAACAAACATAAAATGTAAGCTGGTAGACAAACAGACAATGTGTAAACTAAGACATAATAAGAAAACACACAAGGAGACAATGCAAACTGAAAAAAGTGGGTTTTAAGCATGGGACACCACTCAAAATGTCTCAAGAAAATCAATGATGATTAGGCCAAAGACATAAAAGTGTGCACACAATACAAAGGGAAAAGCCCATAAACAGTGGCTAAAAATGGAAAACAAGAGAAAATAATGTAATAGACAATCATGGTAGCAAATAGGCCTATAAAACAAACGATGCACATGAAGCACCTGTTAGCATGTTAGAAAGATAAAAATCATCTCAAAAGTGTGTATAATCTGATATACTAGTGTGCTATGAAAAAAATGAAATAATAACACCTGTAGTGTATGAAAGTGGGTGCCCCTAGGAGCCGCTGTGGGATTGGTAATAGGTGTTACACCAAGCATCCATGATGCATGTATCGATCTATAATATTTACAATCACAACTAGAAATAAAGTGAATGCACATGTGTGTATGATAAAGATAATGACATACAAAATATATACCTAACATGTGCAATAACGTGTACATGTAACAAACAAATGTAAACAAGAATAAAGGAAACCAAGAAATGCAGTATGATGTGAAGTGGAGATCGAATGTAATGAAAAGTAAATGTGATAGGGGATGCGTACCACCCGAGTGAGTGTGAATGTGTATGCATGAAATGAGATTAATTTATACATTCCCCCTCAGAAGTCAAGAATGAACTGTAAAAAATATTGTGTCATCAGGAAATGGTCTGAAGGTATTTCCATAAAAGATGTGATTGACAAAGCGCAAAGCGTAGAGTGTGTAAGTGAGTGAGTGATTAATTGAACGCTTGATAACTAATTATACCCGTTCTTCCATGATTATTCATTTTTCTCTCCTCCTAGGGGCTGAATAAATAATTTTTTCTTCTATATTCTTCCTACCATGTGTTGGCATTCTGTTGTGATGATTATTTTTTATTAAATGGTCAATTTTCTACTATTATCACTATGTTAGGGCATATTTTTTACTTCTCGATGACATTTTCTTTTATCTGGGGCATGTTTATGATTCCTAGTGAGTTTTGGAGATATACCATAACATCGCAATTCTTCTACATCATATTCTTCCTACAAATTTCAAAAATAAAAAAATCTTTAAAATTTCAAAAAATCCAAAAAATTAGTAAAAAGAAGTCACATAGTTGAATCATTTATAGGAAAAAATGTCCTCAAACATCAAAATTTGTCCTACAAAACATCTTTCTTTAGTCCTCACTTGTTCTCGTGCATGACTTCTGGATCATTTTGATCTACCTCTATTAACAAAGCTGATTTTCTTAATATGTATGTATTCCCATGAACATGCCATTGCTTAGGGTAGTTTTATAGTGCATGATTTATTGTTCATGGGACTTCTATGTCCTCTATTTATTCACGTCACATGTATCCTTGCTTGGGGTGTCATTTTTGACCCTTGTCATTAACTCGAACATTTGGGAACTGAATCTCGATAACAAAAACATTGGTGCAACTATCTTGAAAGTTGTCTATTTGAGTATGTTTGTTTTTACTTGTTACCTTGTTAGTTTTCTTATTTACTTTATCGTACTACATTACTTTATGTATGTTGTTGTAAGTGTTTTCGCAATGAAAAATGTTAGTATTATAGATTTTCATGTTATTTTACACTTTTGTTGGATGCTTATATTGTTAGAGATCACAAGCAATGAGGGGGGGTGAATCAGTGCAGATTAAAATTAATTTCTAGAGTTATACAAATTCACAGTTTCTTATTTTGTGTAGTTACTATATCATGTGCATTTTGTCAAACATATACTAGACAATAAAATGACGAACACATAATTTATAGCAGGAAACCCTTTCAGGAGAAAAACCCACTTAAAACCAAATATTTATTAGAAACACCAATTCTAAAGCTTACAATGGTTTTAGTTGAGCACCCACTCAGCCTGTGAAGCACCCACTTCACAAATTCAAGAACCCACTCAAATATTTACTAATCACCCACTAAGTGAATTTTAGAAAACACCAAATTGCAAGGTCCACCAACCCCTAATTTAATTAGCTACAATTGATATTTTGTAGGAACGTACCCAAAAGGAGGGTACAACCCACTGAAAATGCTAAGCTACTACTTAGACTTATTTTACATACAAGCTTTGATCATATAGTTTCAATATTTCTTACACAATGGATTATGATCAATTTTCTATATCTTTCTGTGTTATATCTATCACTCTCTTCTGCTAATTTGATTCAAACTCTTCTTTCTCAATCAATCCACCATACTAATGTCCTTCTCATTTGATATATCTTCTTCACTTCATATATCTTCTCTACTCCTTCCTTTCTCTTTTCTTTCTGTAGCTCCTTTAGCTTGAATGCATCATCTTCTCACTTGAGAAACCATCGTATTGGCATTAAATTTCATCTATATAGTTAATCAACCCATTCCCATGCTTTCTTTGGCATGCCGTGCAATCTTCCTTCTCTGTCACCTAAATATTTGATCCATTATGTTATCCAAATAGCTCTGCTAGCAATTTGGATAACTTGCATACACATCCTACTCCCCTTCACATTCTTCTATCTCCTTCAATTTTCCCTTATGCGCCTTCCTCTTACATGCCCGCTTTCTGTCCTATCACATCATGCACTCCTTGCGCACACCTCTCCAAACTTACGTCCTAATCAAATAGGTTCTTGGCATTCCTCTTGTGTGCATTGTGTGTTCCCCCTCTTCACCTCTTTCTTCAATTTCTCCTTTGCACCCACACTCCATGTGTTCACCTTCTTTCTAGTCAGCTCGACACATCTTCAAAAGTTAAATCCCAGGGGTAGGCTCAAACGAGTGCCAAGCTTCCACACGTCTAGAGCCCCAAAAGTTACACTGGCCATTGAAAATTATTCAACTCAGCGGAGGGTGCCAAGTGTCTTAATGATACACATTCAAAAGTGGGATCGAGGCCAAAGACTCAAACTTGCGCCCACCCTCCACGTAGCATATGGTCAGCAGATGTCAAAACCAAAAGCAAAAGTGGACCTAAAAAATGACTAAGTATAGAGAACCAACAGAAGCCTCCACATGGATCAATGATGCAATATCAAAAGGAAAGTAGGGAGGTAGTCCCCAAAGAAGCATGGGCCTTCCACATGTCCCAAGTCTAAAACGGGACATAATCAAGTGTTAAATAGTCATAGCAGAGGCAGGTCAACAGAGGGCACCAAGTGTTAGCACGACGTTATTTCAAAGATCAAATTTTGGGTGGGTTCCCAAACAAACACCAACCCGCCACGTGTCCAAGGTCAAAATTTTGGCCCGCCAAGCAAATAAACTTAGGAAGAATACAAAGAAGCCTAAGGAGCTCACAAAAGCCACCACATATCAGTCCGTCACATTTTTAAAAGTGAAGGCAAGGGATGAATCTCCAAGGCACGTGGAGGCCACCACATGGACCTTGTATGGACAAGCTCTTTAAAATACTACACTTCCTGATTCAAATTTCAAATGGGAATATCATTTGACTCGGGGCTTGAAATCTAACAAATCTAGCACCATTGGAAAGATCTCGGCCTCATCTACACCTTGGAGTTTTGAATCTTTAATTTTAGAAAAGTTAGGTGGGGAGGAAATGAAGAATCATTTATCATGCCATTAAAGCATAATCAGATTTCTTCAACCACCCAATCTGATTTGATTTGATCCATTGTTCCTCCTCCTTCGAGGTTCCAAACAAGTAATTGATGCAGACATGACATATTTGGGGTGGAATTAACGATGGTGGTTGAGATTTGAATTAGTTTTCCCACTTATCTCTCTCTCTTTCTTCCCTTTTTACTAAATATATAAAGGAGGAGGTCAGGGCTCATTGTAAAAGGTTGGACACTCTGGATCCTTACGCATGTTGCTAAGGACTCCATATTTTCTATATTTTGAGTTACAAATCTCCATGTTTGGCTCTTGCATGTGGATATTGGCCTCCTTATCATTATAACATTTCTGTGTATTTTTGGAAGTAATATAAGCAGTGTTTTGTGACTATTCTTTATCCTAACTTGTTTGCATTCCTTCTTCTTACCTCTTCTCTTGCATTATGTATTGTTGTGCTACTTTAGGTCTCCTGCAGTTTTATATTTGGTTGTGTTCCATGAGAACGATTTAGTGAATGCATGTTTTGTTGTGCTACTCATGCCTAGCCTCCTTTCACACATTCCCTATCATTCTAGCTTAGAACAGATAATGTTCATCCCTCTTTTCTAGTGCTATCACATTTTAGTGTAGTTTATTTCATGTTATCCTTCTTTCCCTGGTCCCTTGGCATTCTTAGCTTAGTTTCCCATTTCAGCACTAGGAGTGGCAGTAGCAGTAGAAATAGTAAGAGGAACTGGCCTTCTCCAGAGATCCGTCCCAAGCTCGCAAGGTCCCACAACTTGGGGAAGGTCCCATTGTGGTATTAAACACCTTGACCTTTTCAAGATCCAAGGCTAGGTGCACGTTTGAGAAACCAATAGTTTCTGGCACGCCCAGTGGGAAATACATTGAAAGCTCAAATTTCATATCTCTAAGTTCTGGTGTGTGAACTTAGTGTTACAGTCTTTGGAGGCTCATTTCAAACACATCTGGTGAATCTCTATTTTGGCAATTTTGAGAACCTTTTCATGAGAAGAGTGCACACAAGAAGAAGTGCAGTAGTTGAAAACTCTTTTGAATGCCTCCAGCTATCCCCAAGAAAATTTTATTCCAGACAGCTCACGTGTGCATGTCTATCTCCAGTGTGTTGCGCCCACTCAAATCTTGAAAATAGATAACATGTGTGCCCTGCAATGGTGCATCAACCACCTCCTCCATTAAGAAGCTTTACAAACTTTGATGGAGGGAGTTCTTTACTCCTGGCTGTGTAGCATGATATCCCAAATGGAGTGCTCAAGATTATTCCTTACTTTACTGGTGAGAATCAAGTCACCCCTCAGGAGCATATCCAGAATGTGGCAAATGTGTGTTCACTCTATCTGATCACACATTATGATGTAGCAATCCGGATGCTTGCAGCCTCTTTCAAAGGTAAAGCACTTCAATTGTACCGAGGTTTGAGACTTGGATCTATCACCACCTGAGATGAGATGGGAACAACTCTATACAGTTATTTTGAAGACAAATCAGATCACCTATCTTTGGTGGAGCAACTGAAAACAACAAGGAGGGTTCCCAATGAGTAGATGACTGATTTCAACATCAAATTTTAGAAGATTTGGGACAAAATCCCTCTTGTGGTAAGAACTACATCCCAACATGCTTTCCTTTATTATCTGAAGGTGCTTAACATCGATATTTCAGTTATGAGCCAATCTATTGGAGGTAGGACTCCACCAGTTGCTAATAACATTGTAGTAAGGGTAGAAAATAGTTTCATTTAGGCAGGAAAGTTGGCTCGTAGACCACCCATGCCTTGGTTCCCAAAAAAATGTCACAAGCACCCCAGCCTTCTATAGCCTCTATTCCTACTCCTGAGAAAAGTGTGCAGCTGGTTGCTTCAACATCCTATTCTCCATCATAGAAAAAACAAGATGAAGAATTGAAGGCCTTAACCAGAAATTTATCAAACAAGGTCATAACACTAGAAAAGTAGCAAGCGTAAGCTTGTAGAGGTGATTCCAATCAAGTGCATGGCCAAGGGAATCAGCCTTAGTGGAATCATTACAAAAATCAAAGATACATTCCCAACTAGTAGAATGATAGATAGAAGCCTAATGTACATCTTCCCTTACAAGTTGTCCCTCCCGCGCCTTCTCTCCCAACACCCAACGCAAGCCGAGTGCTTGTTCTAGTTCAAAACAACTTGGCACAAGAATTAGAGTGGTGCTTCCCTTGCAAAATTCCTCATAGTTAGTACCATTGTGCTAATGTTGCATGCTCCCAAGCCTTCATTATCCAGAATGCTTCATCCTGTGAGCCCTCAACAAAATTCCATGAAGTAGATAATATAGATGGACCATAAGTTCCTCTAGAGTTCATTTTTATGTTCTTTGACATAGAAGACTTCTGTGTAATGAACCAAGCTATACAAGATACAAACAGACCACGGGCCCAAGTTACGAATAACACAAGATATAAGAAAATAATATAAGAGTTAGGAATGTAGGTCACAGTCCCAACAATACAAGTAGATATTTAGAATAAAAAAGAATCAAAAAAGACCTCTTGAAACAAAAGTGATCAAATCCCTATGCAAGAGGTCCCACGTAGAGCTCCTTCTGCAGTAGCATGCACCCATCCTTTGGTAGGCCAAGCCTCTACTCCAGCTAAAATTTAGGATTTGTTGGTTTGAAAATCTATTAGGTGGGTAGATCTATGGATAGACAGGCCAACAGTGCACAGGGCATACCCCCTCTTTGAGACAACAAAGCAAAACTGGTTTATTGCTATTCTACCAGCAGGAATCTATGCAAGTCCTATAGTATTATGCTCTTAGGGGGCTTTGGTATCTCATCCCAGTAGAGTTAGTTCTGAGGAAGAACATAAAGGAATGAATGGAGAAAAGAAATGAATTCCAAAGTAAAAAGGTTAGAGGGTTTATGTTTTGGGCTGGTAGTAAACAGAGCCAAACTCACATTAACAAATAAAGAAATACTGATAAACAAAATGACAAAAGTAGATAAGAATCTAATAGAATAGACACATAGATTTGACGTAAGAAAGATCTATATAACACATGAATTCAACACAAAGTCTTAATATTTGTATTAATGTTTTCTTCTGTTACAAGACAACTCAAATTCTTTCTCTCCTCACTTCTATTTTTCATACAAGATTGTTCCTCTACCTGAATACTACAAGCATCCAAGTATTTATAGAAGGAGAAGGAGAAGGAAGATAAAAAGGAGCGAACAACCTATTTACAAAATATTGACAAAATATCTAAAAGTCAAATGTTGACTTTAGGGAAATTTTGTGGATGAAAACATCTCATGGTGCATCATGGATGATGTCATCGCGTGTGCCAACATACTTTTAAATACTTTTACAAAAATGGGATTTATCCCAGAAGGAGGAAGCCTATTCATCATCGTCCCTTTACTCGAATGGAGTGTATTGCTTCTGCTTTGGAGAGGTGATATGATACTGAGCTCCGTACTCCATAAACTTACTGATCATCTTCTGAAGTTGATCATGATCGGGACCCTTTGTGTGGTCTCTGATGACTTCATAAGTTTCTCATTCATCTCTGAGCCTATCAGGGAGCTTGAAGTATTTGTTTCTTGCCTCTATTAAATACCTAATGAAATCATGGTAAGACAGAAGGTTGTTAATAGATTCTTGGTCAAAAGTGCTCTCTGGTGCCACACCTTGTGATGTAATTCCCTTAAAAAGCTAAATAGTATAGTTTGCTTCTCTTAAGGTGAACAATGTGTTAAGAAACCCTGGAGACATCCTCAAGACGATCTGCTCCATTTGATGTTTCACGTTCAGGGCTTCCTCCTTGATTTTGTCTATCTTTTCTAGGACAAACTCCATTTGGTTAACTTGATAGTCTAAAGTGACAAGCACTTTGTTGTGTGCTCATGGGTGATCAATGATGCTGAATTTTAACAAGTCGTCAGTCGGGTAGTCGATCATTTTATGGAATGTCTCGTGTTGCAACTTGACATGGTCCAACTCTTAGGAGATAGGTCTTGCTATTGCCTCGAGTTCATGGTTTGTCTTAACTATACTTTGGTAGAGGGCTGTGAACTTCGTGATTACTTCCTCACTATCTTTGAGGATCTGCTCTCTCCAGGAGGACACTGCTACACCTTGTTCACCAATCTTGGCATATTCATTTATCTTCTCCAGACTAAGGACTTCAAGAGTTTTCGTGGCAGCTATAGGAGGTGCATTTCCCATTCTTTGCAGAGCTTAGAGAAGATGTTCATTTTGTTCCTTCAACATCCTCTTCTTCTCCTTTTCTTCTTGTAGTTTCTTGCAAAAGGCATCCACAGCTGATCAGGCCTCTCTTTGCAGGCTCTCTGATGATGTTCCCATTGTGACCTGGGTCGTTGTAAAATCTATAGGAGATATATCTTCTTTCTTCTTTATGGGATCTAGGTAGGCTATCTTCATAACCCTTTCACCTGAAACACTTTTTGAAAAGTGAGTTATCACTATTTTCTTCTTTGGTCCTTTACCTGGGATGACAGAGAAGCCCATGGGTACAATGGGGACTTTCCTATTGTGTTGGCTTAGGTGGTCTAAGATCCAACTTGGACTTATGGGAGTGGGACCAGAGGATGAATAAGAAATAGGGGTGGAAGGAAGAACAACTGTAGTGGACACGGGGAAGTGTGCCAAAACACTTGGTGGCGGCATGGAGAAAGGGGCCGACACACCAACGCTCATGGGATTAGGACTCACTATAAGAGAGGAGGCCATGGGGGCGGAAGGGATCTACGAGATGAGGGAAGAAATGTTGGGGGAAAGATCTGCAAGGGAAGAGAAGATGAAGGAAGAGGGAGGTGGAAAGGAAGAAGATGGAGGAAAAGAAACAACCAAAGGACTGGTTGTTTGAGTGACATGAGGAGGGGAAGGAGGAGCGAGCAAGGGAATGGTTGGTACTTCACCAGTTGTAGTTGTGACAATATCTTGAGTGGATGTGTTCGTTGGAGCACTTACCGCTTCTTCTTTTCCTGGGGACACTAAGTCCACAACTTGCTCTTCTATGGTAGTAGGAGGGCTTTCAGGAGCTTTCTCTTGAGTAGTGCTTGCCTCTCCCACTTTATCTTTTCCTTTGCCTTTAGGAAAGTGTTTTGTCCTGGTGGGTGCATTTCCCAGGGGAGATGTGATAAAATCTACCCCAAGATAGATGATACCATTTTTCTTACACCAATGCTCAGTGTGTTATAGAGTAGGTTGAACTCTTTCTTGGATGGTCTGGGGTGCTTTGTTCCTGTTAATATCTGTGAATGGACAATGATCCCCTTCCATGTCTAGGTAAAATTGATCAATTTCTTGATCAGTTTTTAGGAAATCCTTTGGGATGATGGCCATGCCATATTGAATGACCTCTGCTAGGGCTAGCCGGGAATGATCCTTTCACCTGAGTTCAACTTCATGATTTAAGTCGATGTAGATATCCTCAATCTAAGGAACGTGGATAGGATCGATCTTTTCCCTTGGAAGGCAACCATGAGGATCGAAAGTTGGCCTTGCCAGAAAATTATGCTTCAAATTGATCAATTCAAGCTCTACATACATCTCCTGATCTTTACTTTGTGAGGGGAACATATACTTGCCTACTGTGAGGGGGAATGGAGTTCCTCCCTTCTTCCTCTTCATACACTTCTCGTGATAGGTGATAAGCTGCCTTGATAGCTCCAGAAGGATTAGTTTAGACCCCACATATCTCAAAAATCTTGTGGGTTCTCCCAAGAAGTTGGCAGCTCTGAGATAGGTAAAGGTGGGAAATTGTGTAAACAATGCTCCCCACTTCCTTGTGGCAGTGATCATGCTTTTGCTTGTCTGACCATGAGTCATGTTAGGCCTCAAGAGGTAGATGATGCCATAGAAGAAGACATAATTGATCTTCCTGAACTGAGCTATGTTGTTCTCGAGCCTCAACTCTGGATAGTATTCATATATTTTGACCTGGGGCCATACCCCATACTGATTTAACCCTGGGTAGTCTCTCTCTGTAGCAGCTGCATATACTACATAGGAGTTCATATAGAATCTCCCAGTTGTTGAAATTCATTGAAGTTGTTCTGAGATTGTATCATTGATAATTTTGGCCCAGCCAAAACGCTGATCGGGCACATTTTTATTCATTGTTTCCAAATACATGAGCATCCACTTGTGAAAGTAATGGGCATTAGGGAGCACATGTACTCTTCTTAGGAAGGTGATCGTGTCACTCAACTCTTCTAAAAAATCACTGCGATGAATGACTTGGGGCCACCTGCTTGCCACCTTTTTATTCTTTAGGTATACCTCATTCATCATCTACATGCATTTGTCCTCATTATCGGTCCAAGTCTTCATACAGTCTTCTTGACTTACTGCCACAAAATGCCTGTGGTGGGGGATGCCCAAGATAGTTTCAAAGTGTCAGGCTGTGAGGTTGATTATCACCTTACCCTCCTCATTTTTGACACATCTTGTGTCCTTGTTGTAACAACGGCCTACTAACATGATGAATTCATTATTAATTGCCTTCATTGGGAGCCCTGCAACAAATTGTAGGCCACTGCCAACTAATTTATCCATCCATGGGCTGCTTATGACCTTCTTGGTTCTGGCCCAAAAGTCATCCATGTCTATATGCCCAAGTTCTGAATCTCTGATATCGAGATCACACTCTGCAAGTGAGTCAGGCATCCTGACCTTTTGGTATCTATACTTTATTTCCTACTCCGTCAACTTGGCTTTGCCTTTGGACTTGGTTGGCTTCTTACTCGATGAAGATATAAGTGCACTCGAGGATTTTTGTTGCTCTGCAAGAAGAATCAGAGAGTTCTAACATAGAAGGGCCATGTTAGCCATCAAGTTGTCCATAAAATATTTGCAGAATGAAAAATTACCAACTTATGAGCCTCTAGGAGCAAGGCGCATCCTTACTGTAGGCTGCAGGGGTTTTGAAAAGCAAGGTGCACTTTTAGGGAGTGTTGCATGGGGGAAAGTAGTGCCAAAAGGGGTGCGGGGTGTGAAAAGGCTACACACAACATTTAGATGTTGATGTCAAGGAATATGTGCTTACGCCATAGGAAGTGCTAACTGGGTGCCGTTTTGTTTGATTTGGAAAGATCTCAGGGTGCGCCATTGGCGTAGATGTGGTAGATGTTGCATGAGGGTGAGGTGCACCAAGTGCATTTACAGAAGGTGCAACACATAGGTCAAGTGCGCCAAGGGGCTTGGTTGGCACAATGTAGAAAGGGTTTGCACAATATGTAGTGTTGTTGATGTTGCTTTGGCGCCAACGCTTGCGCCCTAAGAATTTTGTAGTTTATAGGGTGCGAGGAGGGCTTATGCTGCGCGGTCCTTTAATGCACCAATGGTGAGACTGTTTTTGATGAAAAATAGTAAAAAAGTGTGCCAAAGGGGCGCGACTGTGTTTAGTGTAACATAAGTTTGCAATGTAGTATAGTGAAAACAATTTCACTATGTGGGCTGATTTCCCTTTTTCTTGATTTTTACTCTTTTGGCTCAGATTTTGATGTCTAGAAGGGAAAAACTAGCAAGGTAAGGAGTGAAGGACAAATGGGCATTTGTTATTTTTGAGGTTGAGCCTCCTAGATTTGTATATATGGAAGAAAAGGAAAAGGAGAGTTTGCAGGTGGGTACTTGGGTTTGTAAACGGTGTTATCCTTTCCTTCTAAATTCATTTTTATTATTCAACAATCCTAATACCTAGCCCAACATCCATAAAACAACAATAAGGATGGTAGAAACCAATTACCCAGTATAAATAATGACAAAGGGATGAGGTGGGGTACACGATCATTAAAAATGACACATGCGGACTGACGAGAGCAACTGACAGGCATAAAGGAATAAATTTTCACATTTTTTCAATTGTGAAAATGACAGGTCGGGTGTGCCTATATATAGAAAAATGTGCATTTATTGCGCCGTCAAATTTTCTTTGGCACACTTTACAGAGTGTCGACATGGGGAAGGTTGTGCTAGGGTGTGATGTTTAATATGTCAACATCATGTTACATGTGCCTAAGGTGCACTCAAAATGTGTTAACATGCTTGTGGATGTGCCAGGTGCACTTAAAGAGGGTACATTATTTAATGATGTTGCAATAAGCATGAGTGCACCTAGGGACCAAAGGGGCGCAGTTTTGAGAGTGTTGACACTATATTACTTACGCCCAATCAAAAGGTTTGAAAATGGCTAAGTTCTTTGAAACTTTGATTTTCTGAAAGGGATTTCTAGGCCTTTCAGAACATTAATAGACCTTATCAGGGGACTGAAACAGAATTTTGGTATGGTTACCTGCAAAATTTCCCTTGTCAATTTTAGAGGATAACAAGATTCCACACCTAAACAGTAAAAAAGGGATGTTGTTTCCCAAATGCATAAGGTGGGAGGGCTTCCATTCAGCATTGTTGACAAGATGAATAAAACAAACATAAATGTCACAATGTGGGATGCCCTGGCCATTCTATCTCAACGGGATCTGTTGCATGAAGCTCTGGCTTAACTTCCATGCACTAACCCAGTTATGTAGAAGCCACACACTTCTATCAAAATTTGATAAGAAGAGGAGAAAAAAGTAAGCAAATTTGCTAAAACCCTACCATTCTATATGTCCTTAATTATAGGCAAACACCTAGTGCATAACTGCTTGATTGAATATGGCGCTAGTACTTCTGTTATGCCTAAGAAGATAGTTGATGTCTTAAGTTTGAAATATAGCCATTTGTCTAAAGGATTCCTACAACTTGATGGCTCAATTGTAATCACCTTAGGAGTCATTAAGGATCTTGAGTTAACCCTACATGCAACTCCAATCCCAGAAATTACTCAAGATGTGTCAATTATTGACTTGCCTCCTTTGTGTGCCCTATGTCTATCGAGAGAATTTACTGCTAAAGTGGGTGGTTACTTGTCTTCTGATTGGTCTCAAATGTTACTCAAGACAAGGTATGGTACCCAATTTACCATACAAGCTGAGCCTATATTTTCTTATCATGTAAAGCCATATGTCCCATCCCCTCTCCAAGCCAATTGTCTTATCTAGGAAGAACAAGTTTCGGTTCTTGAAGAGCAGTCTCTTCCACCCTCTATTCCAGACCTAGCACTTGATGAATGGGTAGAGAGGCATCACAAATTTTATCCCTATGTTGAAGAACTAGAAGCCTATGAAATTGGGCTTGGTACTTATTACATTCTAGAAGAAGACGCTACACTTCCACGCGCGCTCTTAAGAGAAAAAGTTCAAACTGGTCTATGGAAGTTATAATTTGATGGATCTAGAAGCAAAAACAACGCAGGAGAAGGAGTGGTTCTCATTTCTCCAAGGATGAGAAATTCTTCTTCGTGCATAGGCTACAGTTTACATGTTCTAATAGTGTGGTAGAATATGAAGCACTGGTGCATGGCTTGCTTATTGCTGAAAAGAAGAAAATTAAAGCATTGCAAATCTTTGGGGACACATAATTGGTCATCCACCACGTCACCAAAAAATTCTAGACAAATAATAATCTTCTTAAAGCTTATAAACATAGAGTTTGGGGCCTACTTGAGAGCTTAGATGCCCTTAATCTGCAGGTAGTCCTACGCAGAATGAACAAATAAGCTGATCAAATGGCCGCGCTTGGTTCACAATTTTCTCCTGCTAAGGACTTTTTCAAAGGAAACACTCTGCACATTAAGATGGTAGTAAGACCATCCATTCCAGATAATAACACCAGCTGACAAGTTTTCTATAGTGACGTGCATATTGTCCAGTTTATCGAGAATGAAGCTGAATTTTCATCAAGTATGCAAACTGACTTGCATGACAACTATGGTGACCAAGTAATATAGCTAAAGACAAATAAGTTACCTAAAGGGCTGGTCACCTTAGATAAAATGTTCAACCCTGATGATGAGTTCAAGGGTGAGGAAATATACATGCACGTCATGTAAGAGGATTGATCTCCCATTACTATTGCACATGGAAAGGAGCTACTACTTAGTAGGACTTGTGCACATGAAGAAAAAAAAGCCTTCATCTCTCTCTGCCAAAAATATAGTGAAATTTTCTCATGGGATTATGAATACCTCAAAGGTTTTGATCCAAGTGTTGCTCAACACTCCATTGACCTTGATCCTAGCATAAAGCCAGTTAGATAGAAGCATCGACCAGTCAATCCAAAGATAGAGCCCCTCATGACAAAGCAACTATCAAAACTCATTGAGGAAAAAATTATCTTTCCTATCAAATAATCTACCTGGGTTACAAATTTGGTTCCAATACGCAAGAAGAATGGTGAAACCAGATTTTGTGTTGATTTCAGAGATTTGAATAAGGCATCTCTAAGGGATTACTATCCTTTGCCTTCAATGGATAAGATTCTGCAGACTATGGCTAGCATGCAAAGGTTCTCCATGCTAGATGGGTATTTAGGTTTCAACCAAATCCTAGTCAAGGATGAGGATCAATTCAAAATAGCATGTAAAACCAAGTGGGGAACATATGCATACCAAAAAATGCCCTTTGGTTTGTCAAATGTGGGTGCAACATTTTAGTTTGCCATGGATATTGCCTTCAAAGGTTACATCAATGAGTTCATCTTGGTTTACCTTGATGATATAACTGTCTTCTCAAAGTAGAGTGTGGATCACATGGTGCACCTGGAAAAGGTATTTAAGAGATGCAAAGAATTTGGGGTATCTTTTAACCCCAAGAAGAAAAATTTTGCAGTGGCTCAGGGTAGGCTCTTGGGCCATGTGGTTTCAAAGGATGGCATCACGATTGATCCTGAGTGCATTTTAGCCATCATAGCCCTTTCCCTGCTGACATAGAAAAAGGTCTTACAGTCCTTCCTCGGTAAGATTAACTTTGTTAGGTGCTTTATTCCTAACTTTACAGGACTGGTTCGGCCCATCACCCTTATGCTCATAAAGGACATAGCCTTCAGATGGATAGCAGAAGGAAGAGAAAGCTTCAACAAGATCAAGAAGGAGATTGCTTATGCACCAACAATCATCAATCTAGATTACTCAAAGGATTTCATCCTTTATGCTTATGGTGCTGATGTAAGCATTACTATTGTCATGACACAGGAAAACAAACAAGGGCTGAAACAACCAATGTCCTTCTTCAGCTAGACGCTGAAGGATTATGAGTTGAAATACATTCACATTGAGAAGCAGGTCTTCGACATCATGCGCATGCTCAAGAAATTCAAGAACATGCTCACCAAAAATCATATCAAGGTGTTATTCTCTCACTCATCTATTAGAGAATTCATCATGGGAGAAAAAATGAGTGAAAAGAGAGTGCGATGGGTGAAAAAAATCATGGAATATGATGTAACTATTACAACCATGAAGCTGGTAATAGGTAGTGCACTCTACAAGTGGATTGCTGAGGATGCGTAGAGTGAACCTGAGGCTTCATTATTTTTAGATGAAGACCTCCTGCGTGTAGAACATGAACAGAATATAGACCCTAGTGTGCCTGATTAGATGAAGGATGTGATCACATTCCATTCTGAGGGTGTGTACGCTCCCAGTTTGAACAAAGCAAAGAGAAGGCATCCGAGGTTACAATCTATTCCTTATGTTTTGATTGATGGAATTCTCTTTAAGAATTATCTAGATGGTGTGTTGTTAGGATGTATCAACGACGTGTAAACTGAAAAAGTGGTAGGAGAATTTCATGATGGATTCTCTAGTGGACACTTCTCTGTCAAGACTACAACAATGAAGATCATAATGGCAAGTATCTTTTGGCCTACCCTATTTGTAGATGCACATAGAGGGGTCATAAAATTCAAGGAACGCACTTTCTTTGTTACTTCCAGAATGCAGAGCTTCTCTCAGCAGTTGTGAGATTCAGAACAAAGTGTAAATATGATTTTCAAGTGATTACAAGGGCATTTTGATGATTAAACAAGCTGACTCCATGCCCAATGGACTTCTAAGGCTACTGATCTCTTTCATCTAGTAGGCAGATGGCCCCGAAAGTTACCAAACCTGTTATCTAAATAGCTCTCCTAGAAATTTGGATAACTTACATACACATCCTGCTCCCCTTCGCATTCTTCTATCTCCTTCCATTTTCCCTTGCGCACCTTCCTCCTACACACCCACTTTCTCTCATATCCCATCATGCACTCCTTATGTGCACCTCCCCAAACTTACCTCCTAATCAGATAGGTCCTTGACATTCCTCTTGCATGCATTGTGTGTGCCCCCTCTTCACCTCTTTCTTCCATTTCTCCTTTGCCCCCACACTCCATGCGTTCACCTTCTTTCTAGTTAGCTCGGTGCATCTCCAAAATTTAAATCCCAGGGGTAGGCTCAAACAAGTGCCAAGCTTCCACATGTCCAGAACCCCAAAAGTTACACTGGCCATTGAAAATGAATCAACTCAGCGGAGGGTGCCAAGTGTCTTAATGGCACACATTCAAAAGTGGGATCCAGGCTGAAGACTCAAACTTGCGCTAGTCCTCCACATAGCATATGGTCAATAGAGGTCAAAACCAAAAGCAAAACTGGGCCTAAAAAATGACTAAGTATACAGAACCCCTCCATGTGGATCAATGACACAATATCAAAAGGAAAGTCTAGAGGTAGTCCCCAAAGAAGCATGGGCCTTCCACGTGTCCCAAGTCCAAAAAGAGATAGAGTCAGGGATTGAATAGTCAAAGTAGAGGTAGGCCAGCGGAGGGCACCAAGTGCCAGCACAATGTTATTTCAAAGATCAAATTTTGGGTGGGTTTCCAAACAAGTTCCAAGCCGCCACGTGTCCAGGGTTAGACTTTTGGCCCACCAAGAAAATAAACTTAGGAAGAATACAAAGAAGCCAAAAGATCTCGTGGAAGCCACCATGTGTCTGTCTGGCATGTTTTTAAAAGTGAAGGCAGGGGATGAATCTCCAAGGCACACAGAGGCCACCACGTGGACCCTATATAGACAAGCTCTTTAAAATACTACGCGCTCGCTATTCAAATTTCACATGGGCATATCTTTTGACTTAGAGCTCGAAATCTGATAAACCTAACACCATTGGAAATATCTCGGCCTCATCTACACTTTGGAGGTCTGAATCTTTAATTTGTAAAAATTTAGGTGGGGAGGAAATGAAGAAACATCTATCAGGCCATTAAAGCAGAATCAAATTTCTTCAACCACCAAATCTGATTCAATTCAATTTGTCTTTCCTCCTCCTTCGAGGCATCAAACAAGTAATTGATGCAGACATGACATATTTGGGGTGGCATTAACGATGGTGGTTGAGATATGAATTAGTTTTCCCACTTCTCTCTCTCTCCTTCTTCATTTTTTGCTGAATCTATAAAGGACGAGGTCAAAGCTCATTGTAAAAGGTTAGGCACTCTGGATCCTTATGCATGTTGCTAAGGACTCCATATTTTCTGTATTTTGAGTTGCAGACCTCCATGTTTGGCTCTTGTATGTGGATATCAGCCTCCTTATCATTATAATACTTCTGTGCATTTTTGGAAGTAATAAAAGCATCATTTTTTTCTATTCTATGTCCTAACATGTTTGCATTCCTTCTTCTTGCCTCTTCTCTTTCATTATGTATTGTTGTGCTACTTTTGGTCCCCTGTAGTTCCATATTTGGTTGTGTTCCATGAGAACTATTTGGTGAATGCATGTTTTGCTGTGCTACTTGTGCCTAGCCTCCTTTCACACATTCCTTGTCATTCTTTCTTAGAACAGATAGTGGTCATCCCTTTTTTTTGGTGCTATCACCTTTTAGTGTAGTTTATTTCATGTTATCCTTCTTTCTATGGTCCCTTGGCATTCTTAGCTTAGTTTCCCCTTTCAACACTAGGAGCAGCAGTAGCAGTAGAAATAGTTAGAGGAATTGGCCTTCTCCAGAGATCCATCCCAAGCTCACAAGGTCCCACAACTTGGGTACAGTTCCATTGTGGCCTCAGAAACCTTGGCCCTTTTAAGATCCGAGACATGGGTGCATGTCTGAGAAACCAACATAAATGACTACAACTAACTCTAGATTTTTTCTTACTATATTTGAATTGATTTCACCCTTTTATATGAATTTACCAGAAATTATTTATTGAGCCGATACCTAAAATAGATTTCTCATTTTTCTATGATTTTCAATGTGATCAAGATGAGCAGGCTGCTTTGTTTTCTGATATTTAATTAATTTTTCCTTGAAATCAAGAATCACATAGAGAACTAAAACTGTATTTACAAAAATTTAATAACCATTAAATGTTGACACTTAGAATTATACATTTATTCACTCTTCATGGAGTTCAAGTTGTATACTCTGCCACAGTCAACAAAAAATCAAATCACCATCAATGTTGGAGAAAAAAATCTCACTCATCTATGTTTAAATCAATTTGATTGTCCTTGAGCCTTTTCCAGTTTATACTTGTTTATTCCACAACTTTCCGTAGCTTCTTTGAATTTTTCTTTATATTTCGACACTTCTTCCCTGTTCTGAGGATTTTGTCCTTTCTTGGTGGATTTTCATTCATTCAAAAAAATTTATTTTACTTCATGGCTTCTGTAATGTTACACGACTTTAATTCATGTTCACTACCTTTCCACAAATTTGTTCCATTTATGAGAATCTATCCTTTTACCTGCATATTTTATCTTTCTCCGTAGCTATCTTTCATCCTTTATTAGGTTTTCTAGTTCTTTGTAGATTTTCCCTTTATGCGCAACTTTTTTTAAGACTTCCTCACTCCCATAGCTTTGTCTTCAAACTATTATTACTTCCATGACTTTCTTTCACATCTGGAACCTTACCATTCTCACATGTGGCTCATCCTTTGGCTTCTTTTTACTTTACGACTTCATCCCTTTACCCACAACATTCACTAAGCTTCCGTGGCTTCTTTTAGAGCTCTGCAGATTCCTACATACTTCGATGGCTACCTCCTCATATCCGTGGTTTGTAGAAAAACTGATCAAGTCCCTTATAACTTATCCTTTATCATCCTAAGGTCTCTATGAGCTGACATTACGAATCAACCTTCATCTTTCTTGCTTGCTCACTTTATAAATCAACCATTTTTGTCATCAATGCCACTTGACATCAAATTATTTTTCCATCAATGCAACTTGACATCAATGAAAACACATATGATAATGACAAAGGTCTAACATATATTATAATAAAGAACCAATGACGTAGACCATGTAAGAAAAATGATGAAACAAATTTATTCCTAAGCCAACTAATATGCTCGTTGTCTCCATTATTCTTCATCTCCACTTTTATTCATCACCATATCTCATCTATCAAAACTTTTATTCAACAAAACATGGGGAAATAGGGATTATTTTTATCCCCCTTCCCCCCTTATTTTTTCTATCCATTGAAATATTGACTTCTCTTTCCTACTTACTCAAATTTCACACTCACCTAGTAGGTTTTTGTTGACTCTTCTTTCACCTTCTTCTTTTTGATCTTCAATCGAACTCTTCCATCACCCCATTGACACTCAAGAGGGCATCCCTCATTCTACTAATTTTTCTTCTATTCCTTCAAAATTTTCTTGTTTATAATTTTTTACTATATTTGAAGTGGCGTCACTTACACCAACCCAAAGAGGAGAAAATGTAGACACCTAAAATCCACCTATGCAATTTAAATTCTAAAATTTTCCTCTTTCCCATCATTTCCATAGTGATTTCTTTCTAATTAACTATTGTTCCCCTCTATTTTGGTCAATTAATGACTCTTTATTGATTAACTAGTTTTTATCCCATTCCAGATGTCAATTAACGACACTTCGTTAGATATAATTCTCCTTCAACCAATTAATTAACTATTATAAGTTAATTAAGCATTTTTAACCTTGCATTTGATCAATAAACCCCCTTATTGGTTAAATCCCTCTTTCAAATCCTCCAGACCATACCTATTTCCCTCTAAATCATCTCTAAATAGCTTTCTAAGCTTATTCTAGCCTATTAAATAATCCTAGTTGATTACTATAATAATATCCAACTCCCATGAGTTGCTAATCACTTATTGATTCCTCTAATCAAGTTTATCCCTTCTAATTCTACTTTATCATTTATCCCACATGCACTAGGATTTTAGCTTTTCCCAATTGGAAATATATATAAAGGACCCTCCTATCTTCTTTCCCACCCACACCACAATTTTTCTAGTGATTACTATAGGCATATGATAAAGGTATTATCCATTGTTGGAAATAGCTTCCTTCATCTTTGCATGCATTGTCTCATAATTGAGTACTAAAGGAAGATCCAATCATGTCCATTAAGCCATTTTGGTGAGATCCTTTCCTCATTTGGCGACAACATATAAATTGATTAGTTATGATCTAAATAGGTTTATAATTAAATAATAATCATCCATTGTAAGAGTAGGAATGGTTTAGCATTAGGTATTTTATTAATGTTGATGCATTAGAGTAGCTAGTTCCTTTAAGATTATCATGATGTTCATGTTAGATTAACTTTGCTATTTGAAACTACTACGTGTTAGTTTAATTCAATTAACTTAGTTTATTTCTCATGCATACAAGTGTGATGAGGTCCATTTGAGATTTATACCATCATCAGTTGAGTATGGACCATATAACTAGAGTGCATCATATGGTAATGACTGCAATGTATAAAAGTGGATGGTAAAAAGATATGTCATGAATACGTAGAGTAAATATTGCGTAGAAGGAGATGAATGTGTGAAGTGTAGAGTGTGTAATGTATACCACGTTTTTTGTAATGTGCCATGTGTAGTGTGTAGTGTGTGAGGTTCATGTGTATATGATGCCCTTAATAATCAAGTATGAACCATAGCATGAGATTGCATCATTGGGTAATGATGACATGAATGTGTATCAATATGTATATGGGTGTATGTGATAGACTAGATATGGAGTGATGACAAAATAATACACTATTTAATGCTAGAGGGGGAGAAATAAGTGCGATGCCCCAAGTGTGTGAGGATGAGAGAGAGATCAAGTGACAATGTCTAAAATATTATCATTGTTCAGATCAAATCCAACTAGATCCATATTGGAGACTTGATAATAAATAGTATGAGATGGATCATATAAAGATCCATTGTGACATATGGTGTACACATTCATTATATAATCTTCATCGGTGAAAGGCGCTAGCGGGAACCTGTGTGCATGCTAACGAGTGATATTTTGGAAATAGTCAGGAGATGAGTCATTACTAATAGAAACATGATCGAATAACATATGAAAACTGATAGAAGTGTGACTGGAGTCTAAAGTTCCCCCAATATAATCAAGCCAATATTTCCCAAGTGTCATTGGAGAATCACAAGGGGAACATGTAATAAATACTACTAAAGGAAACACACAAAGACCATAGGTCATGGTAATGTGAAAATATCCATGATAAAGATGAGGCAAGTGAGGCGGTGGTAGGATATCATTAAGTGTCAAGCCAAACCTAGTTAATTCGTCACATGTGCATATAGTATTAGAGAAAGTATGATCTACCAGAATATGATTCCAATAAGAATTATTGATTAAAACATGTATGTGAAAGGAGGTGGTACAGACACAGACTTCTTATGAAAAGGTGAAACAATGTCCAAAGTGTGGACAAACCCCTAATAAATTACCATAGCATTTTTAGAATTAGAGGTTTTGAATTTGTATTCACTGGGACCATCGACACCGAGTGTGTCATTAAAATACAATTCATCTATATCAATAGGAGTGAAATTAAAAGTGCACATATTTTCACCAGTAAGTTCAATTACATCAACTTCATCATCAAAATCTTTAGAATAATCTGTGTTGGCATTGTCATGTTGTATAGCTATGTTAAGGATATTTCTAGGAGGTACATTAGATGTAGGAATAAGAGGAACCTCAACAAGCAGAGTAGTAGTGCTTAAAGGAGTAGACACTGTGGGTGAGATGATGGTAGTAGTATGAGTAGAAATAGTTGGAGTGCTTGGAGTAGTGGAAGAAGACTTTGAAGTGCGAGATTGACCAATGTCATATGTATCAATACTACTATATGGAATAGGTTGTGATGGAGGAATATGAATAGCAGTAATAAGGTCTACGTGAAATTTTTTGAATGGATTAGGGTCTACAATAAATGTATGTTCATATTCATCAAGTAGGAATTTGATGCATTGGTGCAAAAGAGAAGGAACTTCATGCATTACATAAATCCATAGTCTACCTAATAAAAGGTTGAATAGAAATGAGGTATCGATAATGAAGAATTCAGTTAGGAAAGTCTTAGGCCCAACTTGAATATAGAAGGAAATAGTTCCTAAGCATGCAAAATTAGTTGAATAATAACTTCGAATAAGAGTGGAATTCTTATAAATAAGTCTGCTTGCAATACTGAGTTGTTTGAGAAGGGAATGAGCACATAAGTTAATGGCTGAGCCATTTTCAATAAGTAAACACTTAATACAAGTGGTACCAATAATAGCAGCGATAAACAAAGGCACACATAGATTGTCATTAGTAAATGGTGATATGTCCTCATTAGTAAATGATATAGCATGTGGAGATTTTTTGAGAGACTGAACAAGGTTTGTGAAAGCCACCAAAGAATTATCTATTTCTATATGAATAGAATGAATGATAACCTCTAATTTTTTACCACAATCAGGCGCATTACATAATAAGTCATAGAGTGATATTTTGGCTAGTGTATTCTTAAGCTATTCAATGACATCATAGCCCTTAAAAGTAAGAGGAGGAGCTGTAGAAGTGATAGGTTTTGGAATAGAAATGGGTTGATCCGTAGGAGGATGAGTGCGGAAAGTTTATACTACATTGATAAAAGGATCAACCATAGGTGTAATAAAGTGAGGAGGATACTGAGTATGAACTTACATGAAATCAGCAGTGGTAGTATCCATGCCAGAAACCCTATTAGGTGTAAAATAAGGATAAAAAAATTAATTCATGACTTGATAAGATGAAGACATACTCAGAAGAAAGGGTTGGAACTATCAGGTTCACCAAAATGATTAAGAAAAATATGAATAGTATAAATGCCTATTCTGATTGCTATTATAATGGTGAATGAATAATAAAATTAAGTACAAAAAGTAACCAAAGTAAGCTAAGCTATAAAATGTGAAAACCATAATTACAAAGGAAGGGATAAAATAAATTAGCTATTTTCCAGAGATCCTGAAGTTGCACAAAGATAGAAAACTATAAAATCCAAAGAACATTATGTCACAACAAAGCTAAAAAAATGCAAATATGGAGGAATATGTTGGGTAGGGGTGTTTGGGAAGGGTCAAGGGTGCCTGGGGGTGCCAGAGACCTATACTAGATGCCTGTGACTACAAAAAATCTCAGAAAACTTCCTTCAAAAGGTTGCAAGGTGTTCATTATCCTTTGCCTTTGGTTGCTCTATGATCAATGAGGTCACTGATAACTTGCAATAAAATATGAATTTGAAAAACCCTCAAGAGTGCATAAAATCCCAAATATAAAAGAATACAAATGAAGGGTTGGACTGTCCTTAGCTATCAAAAAAGTAAACATACGACTGAGTGCTACACTACATTTCAGATCCAATGTAGTTCTATGTGCATGTCTATGGAATCGTTCCCTAGGTGGATTTTTTGTGTGTCACACTTGGATAACGAGAAAAGTAGCTAGATGTAAAGAAATGTAATAGATGTGTGCATGGAATAGAATAGAATTTACATCCTATGAAGTGTATTCAGAAATGTAGTCCTTTACCCTTTAATAGGTGCTTGAATGCCCTTGAATAGCCTTTAGATACAACCTTACGTGATGATAGCTAATGCTTAGTTCTTGGTTCCTTATTATGATCACATAACTTTATATTTATATGGATCCCTTGATTGAATTTCAAAATTAACCCCAAAAAAACAAACTACCAAAAATATAAGATTCTCAAATGGATAGAAAGGACCTAAAAGATGCGAAAAAAGTACAAAAAGATCAGGGGCACCCAGAGGGGACGGGAGTATCTACTGCTCACGTCTTGGCTGGGTGTTGGTGTCTAGAATGAGAAATGCCGAAGTATGAAAATAGTGAATTAGATAGAAAGAGTGAAAGACTTGTAGTAGCAATAGAAAGAATACAAATATGGCTAAAGAAATGGGTTGATTAATAATTTTCTTACTTAGGAATCATATGAATAGTAGTATGTAATCAGGACTAGATAATTACCCAAAATGCATGATTTTATGTCTATAGTTCCAACTACGGTATGTTTTACTAACACAATTTTTCATAATGTGAACAAGTGTTTTGTTAGTGGTCTTAAATTTCTCGTTACCTTGAGGGTAAGAAGGGGTAGAAATTTTTTGACGGATCTTAAAGTATTGGCAAAGGGTATTCACTTGATTGTTTTAAAATATTTACCATTGTCAAAGATAATAACAAAAAGGATTCCGTAAAAACAAATGTTGTGGTTCATGATAAAATTGGATATATGAGAACCAATAACATAGGTGAGAGGAACATCTTCCACCCATTTGGTAAAGTATTTAGTTGCAATGATGATATGCTTATGACCATCATATGAAGTAGATGTGAGATTCCCTATAAGATAGAGCCCCCATTTGTGAAATGGAAACAATGTAGTGGTAAATTGTAAATATTGAGATGGGGCATGGATCAAGTTGTCATATTTTTGAAAAAAGACACATTTATTTACATACCAACAATAATTTGTTTCCATAATAGGCCAGTAATAACCTACACACAAAATATTTTTTCCTAAAACCATGTTTCTCGTATGAGCTCCACAGATGCCTTCGCGTACCTCTTTAGTTTCTTGGTTAACCTCTTTGTAATGAAGACAAGGTAACAAAGTCCCATCATATCAAGAATAGATAATTCCCTTAAGGAGGGTATACCACACTATTCGTTGAATTAATAGTTTATTTTTTGAGTAGTAAATGTCATGTGGGAAGGTACCATCGTGTAGGTAATTATAAATATATTTGTACTAAGGGGAAGAAGGACCAAAAAATTCACATACCAAACACTACTCTATCATGTCATAAACAAGGACCATTAAATGTTCAATGAGGAAAAAAAAATATTTGTTATCATGAGGTAGGCCTAAGAGTGAACCGATTGTAGCCATGGCATCCATGGAATTATTCTAAACTCTTGGAATTTGATAAAAAGATATTTGGCTGAAATTCTCTATGAGACTTTCCACCATACGCTTATAAGGGATAATATTCTCATCTTTTACATTATACTCACTGTAGACACCTAAAATCCACTTATGCAATTTTATTGCTAAAAGTTCCCTAATTACCCTCATTCATACTATTTCCATTATAATTAGTGATTTCTGCTAAGTAACTAACGTTACCCTCTATTTTGGTTAATTAACAACACTTTGTTGATTAACTAACCTCTATCACATTCTGGATGCCAATTGACGACACATCGTTAGTTATAATCCTCTTCCGGGAAAGCAATTTGTGATTATTAGCTAATTAAGCCTATTTACCCTTGTATTTGATCAATAAACCCTCTTATTGGTTAATACCCCTCTTCCAGCCATTCAAAATCACCCCATTTCCATCCAAGACATCTGAAAAGGCTTAAAAAGCTTATCCTAGCCTCTCAATTGATCCTAATTGGTCAATTAAGGAACCTCACATGCTAATCATTTGTTAATTTCACTAATCAAGATCAACAAGCCTTAATCTACTTTATCCTTTAGTCCCACATGCACCAAGATGCAAACTTTCCCCAAATATAAAGCTATATAAAGGACTCACATACATGTTTACACTTTACACCATAATTTGAATAATATTAATCATATAAGACATATGATCAAGACCCTTACTTCCATTGATTGATTAGCTTGCTCAATATTTGCATCCAATCTTCACACTTGGTTAGTAAAGGAATATCTAATATGGCCTTGTAGCCATTGTTAGAGAGATCCTTCCACCATTGTGAATTAGCAACGACCCAATTTTATTTTTTAGTGGTCTTCATAGGTCCATTTTAATTAGTAATTCACACTAAGTAAGCATGCTTTAACTTAGATTGATTGATATCATGTTAGTTTTCTTAAGCATTCCAATAAGCTAAGATCTTGATGTTACTATTGTTAATTCCTATCTTTTCTAATAGACTATGTGGTGTTAGTCTAGTTATTTAGCATTACAAGAGTTTTGGTAGTGCACATTTGGCATGCCAAGTGGGACCATACCCCATTGCATCCATTTTAAATCTTTTTAGATTAGTTTCAAAGTTTTGATTTACTAACCCTCTTTTGCATTATTTTTTATAATTAGGAAGTTTATTAGCTAGATTAGTTGTAGTTGCTTTGTTTTAATGTTCTTTGCAAGATCAAAGGAGGTGAGGCGCTATTAAATTTGGATCAGAATGCTAAAGTTTTGAGCTTTTTCAGATTTTTCTTTTCAAAACTCATGTTTGACCACCTACCGGAAGGTGCACGCTAGCATACTCAAGTGCACGCGGGTGTCATAAGGTGCAAAATGGAGTTGTAAAGGACGTGATACTACTTCTATGGAAGCACTTGGATTATACTGTTATTTTTTATCTCTGTGTTTGGGCTGCACTAGTGCTACAAATTGTGCATAGGCATCTCTTTGGATGTGCTAGTGCTTAACTGAATGTGTTTTTATCTCAGAGGCACACTTCCATGTTAAAGGACATGCTAGTGATTTGAGGGATGCCCTGGTGCTTTCAGGGATGCACTACTTCTTTAAGGGGCATGCTGGCATGACTGTTTAAATTTGTTGTTATTTTCAAGGTTTCAATTTCTGATTTTCTGTGTTTTCTGTTAGTTGCAGGTTTTCTTAACTATTTTCTGTAGGTTTTTAAATTTTGTAATTAGATTTTCTAACAAAATTCTTAAATTTTGTTGAATGATTTTATTTCCATGCTTTGTAAGAGTTTGGGATAAAGTTTGTGTATGTTATTATCTTGCACCATTATGTGATCTTGATAATCAAAAACAACTTTAAACCTTCATTTGCTAACATTAGAATAAGTGGGAAATTTCATTATTTATTTTTATGCTTAAGGGAATGAACTTTTCATATGACATTTGTATGATTATTTGATTTAAGATATTTTCATTTGGTAAACAATTCAGCTAAAGCTTGCGTATTCTCTTCTCTTTCACCATTGTGTGATCTTGAGAATCAAAAACAACTTTAGTTTTTCACTAAAAAGCACAAGGATTAATTGGGAATGAAATTTATAAGCATTATGGTGGCTATTTTATTTACAAGTTCTTCATTTTTATCTAGTTGGGTTACTTGTTGTGTATTCTCTTCTTTTACGTTCTTGGATGATCTTGAGAACCAAAAACAACAGTTAATTCTATTTTTATGATATTGTAGATATTTTTTATAACTACTAACTATTTATGTGTAGGACCTAACAATTGCCAAAGAAAGGATAGTCTAAACAAAACTCTAATTACACGTGTGTTGTAGGTTGCCAAAGGTGGTCTAAATCAAATTTCTTAATATAAAAGATAAAAAACACACCACCTCTATTCATCACATTGTATTTATAGGTTTTGGTTAAGAGCTATGACTTGTCCACTTTAAACTGGGAGAAGTTCCTTGGCATAAGCCATAATACCCATGAGGATGCTCCCAGGAACCCCAAAGTAGTCCATGCAAGAGGGAACCTTGTGGACGAAATGGGAAAGTGCTCCACTACCCAATTGATTAGTACACCTTGGAGAGATTAGAGTCAAAATTATCTTCATGCGACCCTAGTGAGATACAACTGAACATTATTGATTGCTCATTGTATTTAATGGGGTAAAGTATAGTTGGGATACTCCAAGATTTAGTCAGTGTAACTTTCTTAGTAAACCGCACTCGCAGAGATAGTTTGTGACACTTAGAGAGTGAAACAATATGAAGATTGTGGCTTGGATACTCTAATATTTGATCTTATCCATGTATTCTAAAGATATCTCACAATGTGGCAATTTTGTTGGATTCAAAACCTTGTTATTCAAACAAGGGGAGAATGCATTAAAGTTGAAATTACGTGTTTTTTCATCACGAAATTTACAAAGTGTTACTTTGTCCTAGTTTTTCACTTGTCCTAAGACAAGGCAAAACTATGAAAAAATTACAGCTATTATTTTTCATCACCACTTAGTCTACTCCTTTGTCTTATTGTTTCCCATTCAGGACAAACTAAAAATATATACGTAGTGCTATCAAAGATTGTGTCCACCACTTTTGCACCCGCTTACATCCTTCCTTATTGCAACTGTGATAGTAAGTGTTGAAAGTGTGGTCATACATCTTTTTATTTTGGTAGCCATCGTATCTCGATACCCATACTCAAGATGTCATATTGTATCTAGGTTGTCTCATCATTGACTTCCTTTGAGTTATTATGTTGTCTACATTATAGCCATACAATTTTGATACTTACATCTTTTTTCCATTATGAAACTTGATCTAAGCCTCTAAATTGTATTGTTACGCTGCTCACAAACATAACAACTTCTTGATATACTTAGGATTAGTTTTTAATCTTAACATTGCCTTGAGTTTTTGAGAGTGTTGACATTATGTTGTTTACATCGCGATAACATCATTTTTCTACTAAAATCTTGCTTCCATTACAAATCTTGATTAACATGTCCAAATAGTGTTGTTGAGTTGCTCGCATTTGTAACTTCTATTTTCAAAGACTTGGAATTTGTTTGTGTCTAAAAATAGTTTTATTATACCTTGTTGGGAGATCATGTCAACACTTTATTAGTATTTAGGTCTTGTTTATTTTAAAAAATTGACCAAAGTAGTGATATTGTGTTGTCACTATTTTATCTAAACCTATCTTGGAAAAATGTAGGGAGTAAACTATTTTTGATGATTGGATTATAGTCTTGTACTTAATGATCTTGTCCTAGGTGATTCTTGTTATATAAAATCTTGGTAGACTATCATTCTTTATTCTTTGGTGTCCTAGGTTCATATTAGTCCTTTGGATTTGTGACCATTTTTTAGTCCACATTCTTTGTGATGATGTGACGTCTTTATACTTTGTAAATTTACCTATGGTCCATTTTAGTCAACCTTAGTGAAATTATTCCTCCTACAACAAGAATGGGACACCAAAAATTAGGACCCTTCAGAAATGACAACCCACTTTTTGATGATAACGTCATGGTTGATCATAGTGGTGGTGAGGAGAATTCTCCTTGGGTGGACTTTAAATTTAATCCTACCCAAATCAATAATTTCTTGTTCCATAACAAACATGAGGTTATTATGCATGTTAAGGAGCTAGGAGCTAGGTTATCATCTACAATTGATCCTTCTCTCATTTCTAATATGGTTTGTGGAGAAGAAGAAACATAGCATCCTCCTTAGAATATTAAAAAAATCTTAAACCCAGGTCATGCCTCTACTTCTGGACAACAAAATGATGGAGAATATCATATAAATACTATCAGAATTCATTGTGCAGACCACGAAGAGCATGCTCATCATGAATAACCTCCTTCTTATGAAAATTGTAAAGAGGTACCCACTCAAGAGATAACTTTAGAGAAACAAGTGCAAGCTCTCACTCGCTAATTGGCCAATTTGGCTTCACACATAAACAAGGAACAAAAAAAAACCTTTAAAACAAGATAAACCAAAAGCTTCATACCATGAATTCAATGCCAATACTCCTCATCATGAGGCACGTAAAGAGTCTTATGAGGAATTATATACAACTAATAAAGGTGGGGATACAACTAGATTTAACCATTTGTACAGTTCTGTGCCACCCACATAGGACCGAATCTTCAATCAAGAGTGGTCAACCATAAAAAACGCCCTTATAACTTTACAAGAAGGCAATACAAGCAATAAAAAAATATAAATTTGAGGAGTTATGCCCATATCCCTTTGAAAAGGCCATATTGCAGGCACCTTTCTTACATAATTTTGAGTGTCTAAAGTTCAAAAAATACAAGGGAAAATGTGACCTCAGATACCATATTAAGGACTTTTATATGGCATGTTAAGAGGTCACATTTAGCAATAACTATCTCATTCACATCTTCCCACAAAGTTTAAAAGGTAAAGCATTGGAATGGTTTTTACACATCCCTAAGAGATCCATCTCTACATGGACTCAACTAGCCAAACACTTTGTACGTCACTTCTCATTTAATATAGATAGTGAAGCTACTATGTTAGATTTTTGTAACCCAAAACAATGGAATAATGAGAACTTCACTAGTTTCTTACAACAATGGCAAGGGTTAGATAGCCACTTTCCTTACTTTATACTAGAGAAACAACTGATCAATATATTTTTCCCCAAGTTACACCTTGAAATTACATACTGCTTGAAAATTCAATTTGGAAACACATTTGAATAACTGATAGAAAAAGGTATTCAAATAAAGAAAGTGTTATTAGCCAAGGGGAATTTAAAACCCTTCTCGCATGATCATAATGATTCAAAACCTGGTGACAAGAAAATTTTTGTTCCCAATAAGAACAAAAATGTCATAGGAGATGGAATAAAAAACTCTAAATGAGTGTAAGCAGTTCAAAACCATGCTCCCTTGAAACTTGCAAAGGGAACTCCGACTATGGAATACAAACATAATGGCTTCACCCCTCTATCTGACTTGATGTAATCAATATTAAAATGGTTAGATGCAGTTAACATGGTTAGGTAAACTATACCTTATGGGGATGATGTACCTAAGCCATCATGTTTTAGGGAAAACAAATATTGTAGATTTCATCATGTCAAGGGTCATAAAAAAAATGAGTGTTTAAAATTAAAGCACTATATTCAGGACTTAATTGACAATGGTGATGTGGAAAAGGATTCTGCCACCTTTAGAAAGTCTCCTAACATAAACATGGGAATGTATAAGGAACCTTTCCCAAAGCATAATAAAGGAAGGGAAAATTTAGATCAAGGGAAGCCTTCTCAAATTAAGAATGCTAATTACATTTCAAAGACAAACCATTTTTATGCCCTAATAGGTTGTGTCTATCCACCTGTTGAGCATATCAACACAAAAATATTAAATCAAGGGAGTGCACCATGACAACCTAAAGATCTCACCTTACTATTTCAAAACCTTTGCCCTCTACTCCTCAAGACAATCATTATGACAAGTTAGAGAAATTAGTGAAAACTATGGCTAAGATTTTGATCTTAGACCTTCTTAAAATCTTTAATGTTCATAAAGACATACTTTTTAAGACATGCAGGCATTAGGAGTGTTTGTTGATATCAACCCAATACAACTCCAAGCAATGGAAGCACAAATTTCTCCTACAAAGCATATAATATTTAGTCCAACGGAAATCCTAGAAGAAAATTCATATCATTATTTACCCTTACATATTGAAGTCATAATCAAACGTAAGAAGGTCAAAAGAGTTCTTTTGGATGGTGGATTGGGTGTAAACATTTATACTCTAAAGATAGTTCGGAAACTAGGGTGTATTAAAGCTGATTTAGAAATAAAGGTCATCACCATCAAGGCGTATGAAAATGAAGAGCAAAAATCATCCGGTATGATAAATTTCTCACTTGAGGTAGGTCCTATCAATTAGGATGCAAAGTTCCATGTCTTAGAATTAGAAATCCCTTATTACATATTGCTCGGCCACCCATGGATTCATGCCATGTAGGCCGTACCTTTCACATATCATCAGTGTTTACAATTACATCATGAAGGAAAAACCCTCACTATTCAGGGAGATCCCCAACATTTTTCTCATTACAGAACATTATAGGGATATTTTCCCACCATTTATGAATTCCCTTATATAGATATGGCTATTCCTACTCAGTCAAAGGTGCTTGATTCATGAGTGGATCAAGATACCTTATCTCTTAATGATAATGGTGCATCTACATTAGAATCTCCCTTTGCTACATGGTATATGAAGGTTATTACAAATGGTTGTGGAGAATATGATCTCCAATAGGCCCTCTTAGTTTCTAACCTCCCCTTATCACCCAAAGTACATGGTAGGATGTGTTATAGTATCAACACTCCAGGGAAAAATTCAAGTTCGAAGCTTTCACTCTTGGTGGATTATTAGTAGTTTAAAATTTTCTCAACAATATTATATCTTGTCCTTCAGATGATGAATTGGCTCCATGTTACCAATCAACAAAGTATGTTATCCCCAAAAAAATGATGTATGTTAGGGGTTATAAAGGACATGGCTGCGACATCAACGAACAAGGTATACTGGAAAATATTATGATGCCTCATCGCAAGGTGTGTAAGTATGGTACTGGTGTTCAACCATATGGGTCTCATCCCCTGAAGGTTGAGGCTAGCTCTTCTAAGTGTGAAGATAGTTCCTCTGAATGTGAAAGAAAAATAGATTCCTAATGTAGTCTTTATTAAGACCTTACCTCCACGAACATGTTTTCTAAAATATCTATCTAAACTATAACCCCTACCATATCCCCTACCATTCTGAAACTATACCTTGTTTACTCGTCACTCATGAATTGGGACGAACAACAACATACGCCGATTGATTTTTTTCAAAATGACGAAGCTATTGGTGAGTTCTTAGGTACTTGTGACAGCATTCTGGTAGGTGATCACAAGAAAGGATTCTCTATAAGGCTTAACACATGCACATATTTTGGGGAGGAGGTTGAGTTATGTGGTCATCTAAGCAAAAAAATAAGAAAGGGAGAAACTTCCACATAAAAGGCTTGCAAAAATAATAATTCCAATTCCTATAGTGAAAACCTCTTTGAGGCCCTCATGGAAAAATAAATATAAAAATCAACGGAAAAAATAGTTGACCAGCCTGAAGGTGAAAAACCTTTAAAAGAAGAAGATCTTAATGTCCCCCCGATCCTACATGCATGGTGGATGAGTCCAAGTTACTCATGGAGGAGATAATAGATGTCAATATTGGCATGGTGTAGTTGCTGAGAATAGTTAAGCTGGGAGCTTCGCTATCGTCTCAAGAACATAAAACCTTTGTGTTATTTTTGAGAGAATTTACACATATATTTTCTTGGTCCCATGCAGAAATTCTAGGGCTAGATCTGACATTAGTGGTGCATAACCTTTTTGTGCACAAAGACATAAATCCCATTAAACAAATTATCTAATAGATGCATCCTTGCGTCCCCTTGTTGGTTAAAGTAGATCTAGAAATATTATTTGTAGTAGGCTTCATCAGGTCTATTGACTATTCAAAGCTGATTTCAAATGTAGTCCCGGTGTAGAAGAAACTTTTCGGTATTAGAATTTGTACCAATTTCAGAGATATCAATAAATATTATCCTAAGGATGAATTTCCTCTTCCTAACATTGACATGATTGTCGATTCAACATCTAGTTATGAGATGCTATCACTTATGGATGGATTTTTACAATATAGCTAGATAAAAATTACTAAGGATGACCAAAATAATAAAAATTTTACAACCCCATGGGGGAACTTTAGTTACCAATTCATGCCCTTCGGCCTCAAGAATGCAAGCACAACCTATCAATGAGTAGTGAATGTAATATTTCATGACATGATCAATGACATAATCGAATATTATGTGGACAACGTATGGGAAAAATCTAGGACTTGATATGATCACTTGGGGATATTGCGGTGCATCTTTCAGTGTCTTATAGACTACAAGGTCCAACTCAACTCAAAGAAATGTGTCTTTGGTGTGTTATCTAGAAAACTATTAGGGTTCATTATCACACAGAGAGGAATAGAAGTAGATCCTGCAAAGGTTACTAATATAACAAAACTTCCTCCTCTGATGAATATTAGACAACTGCGAAGCTTGCAAGGAAATATCCAAGAAATTTGAAGATTTGTCTCTCAGCTTGTAAAAACATGTCACACACCCACACATCTTCTAAATAAATATGTCAGTTTTCACTAGGGTCTAGAACAATAACAAGAATTTTCTTTGCTTAAGAAATATTTGGCAAAACCCTCTATTCTAATGCCACCCATGACAAGTGAACAATTGTTACTCTAAATTTTTACCACACACTTTGCAATTGGGGTACTATTGGCCCAATATGATAAGGAGAAGAAAAAAAAAATATGTGTATTACCTAAGTTGTACTTTGGTTTCTTATGAGCTCAACTACCCACAGATAGAGAAGGCTTGTTTGGCTGTAGTTTCTACATTTCATAAAATACCTCATTATCTACTAAATAAAAAGGTCAAGCTAATATCAAAAGTTGATCCATTAAATTACTTTTTGTCAAAGCCCACACTTATAGGAAATATGACCAATTGGATCATTTTACTGAGCAAATTTAACATTGAGCATGTTCACCAGAAATAAGTGAAAGGACAGGTTTTGGCAGATCAACTAGTTGAAGCCCCTTTTCTAGGTATTGAACCTTTGTGTATAGAACTTCCAGATGCATCTACATTATAGCTTGAGTAATATATTATATGGAAACTATACTTTGATGGCTCCTTTATATTTCATGGTTCAGGTGTTGGAATTGTGTTGATCATTCCTTTAGGAGATCTAATCCCTTAGGCATTCCGAATGGAGTTCCCATGTACAAACAATATAGTATAATATAAAGCCCTTATTGTAGGGATGAAATTTTCTATCAAGTGGGACATTTGGTAGGTGAATGTGATTGGTGATTCCATGTTGATCACAAACATGTAACAGATGAGTTTAAAGTTAAGGATGAGAAAATTCTTCCTTACAAAAAAGGTCAATTCTTTGAATGAGTTATGTAAGAAAATTACATTTGAATAGATGCCAAGAGGACAGAACCAAGTAGTGGATGCTATGGCCATAGTGGGGTCTATTTTGTGCATCCCAACTAGGAAAAATGATATTTCATTCTTCATAGAGCATATACAAATACTAGCATATGACATGCCCGAATCTTGTTTGGTATGTGAAGTTGTTGGTCCCTTATCCCATTGGTATGTAGAAATTTTTAACTACCTTCATGATGAAACCTTTCCCACAGACATTTCCCATGCTAATAAAAGAAACCTTATATAGTGTGTAGCCCACTATACCTTACTTGGTGGCACTCTCTACCTTCGAGGCTATGATGGGAATCTATTACATTGTCTCAATTCAGACGAATCCATCCTAGTGGTTAAGGAGGTTCACGAAGGAATATGTGGGGCCCATATGAATGGCATCGTCTTAGCTAAGAAAATACTAAGAGTAGGATATTATTGGCCTACCATGGTGAATGCTTATTGCAAATATGTGAAGAAATTTTTACAATTTTAGAAGTACAAAAATTTTATACATACGCCGATGCAATTATTACAACCTATCATGACACCTTGGAATTTTTCTAAGTGGGGGATCGATATTATAGGTAAGCTTAAACCTACATCCTCTGATGGCCACTTATTCATTATCACTACCACTGAATATTTCACAAAGTGGGTATAGGCAGTTCCTCTTACACTATGTTAAAGGTGTACATATATCTAAGTTGATAATGAACCATTTAATTTGCCGATACGACATCCTGTCTGTCTTTGTATCTGACAATGGTAAGTCCTTTAAAAATAAAACCATGTGAATGACATTGTGTCAGATGATTTCAAATCACTCTTAAGTATTCAACCCCTCTATTACCCTTCAAGGTAATGGGAAAGTCGAGGCTTCCAACAAAAACCCCTTGTCCATATTATGGAGAAGACAGTGAACACAACAGGCTGTAAATGGAATATACAAATTCACCCTGCCCTCTGGGCATACAGAATGCCTATCCACACTCCTCAATGTGCTACTCCATATTCCCAAGTATTCAGCACATAATTTGTACTACCTCTAGAAATTGATCTCCCCTTTATACATATAGAGCTAAGATATTACTTGAATGAAGATGAGGACTACAAAGTGGCTCGACTAGTAGAGTTAGATCTATTGGATGAGAAACGAATTCATGCCCTTGATCACTTAAAAGTGTATCATAATCGAGTGTGAGGAAGTTACAATAGAAGAGTGATACCTTGTCGATTTGAGGTAGGAGACTTGGTACTAAAATAAAATCAGTTCAACACCATAAAAGACTAGGAAAAGAAAGGAAAGTTTGAGCCTAACTGGTTAGGTCCATATGTTGTGGTTGCTAAGTTTGGTTCAGGTGCCTACAAGCTTGCTTAATCAAATGGTCAGGAAATTTGGGAACCCATGAATGCAATGCATCTTAAGAATTTTGATTCTTAAGCACGGGGTCCCTAAAATAAAAGAAAAATGACAAAAAAGTATAAAAATAGAAACAAAAAAAGAGAAATAAATACATCTAAAGGTGAAGACCATGTAATTGTGCCACTTTGGACAAGTTCCTTGGTGAAAACTAGTTTTTTAGCACCATCAGAGGGTCCATTATTCACAAGCATTTTCGGTATAGGATTTTGATAGCTTTGTCCTAAGCTAGTTTTAACCATAGTCTGAGATACTTTTGAATCTATCCCTCTTGGCCTTCATCCGAATGATCTTAATTTCTATATGTGAAGATTTTTGCTTTGTATATTACCATATAACATTGGGGGAAACTTTTCATCATCACTTCTTGCACATAATTCATGGCATTCTACTGATGTATATCCCATCTATCGCTAGGGGAAACCATGTTTCTTCATTTCCTTGCACATAGATTCAAAGAACTTTTAGAAAACATAAAAAACATTTGTATAAATTTATTAAAATCCTAAAACATTAAGATATGTTAGTCAGAAAACTCAAAACATTCAAATACATTTTGTAGAAAAATTAAAAAACAATAGAACATTATCTTGAAATAATATACCAAAAACAACGAAAAACGTTTTAAAAACTGTCTCACAAAAACAATGTAGTAGTTTTCTTAATTTAGTTGTTGGATTGTTCATAGTTTTGATTGCATTAATTTTTCATCTTGTGTGATTTAAATTGGATTCATTTGTTTCTTCAGATTCAATGTTACTTTAATCTGTTGTGCATTGCATTGAGTTCATTTTTATCTTACATATTTGTATATAGTTGTGTTGTCTTGGTTAGACTTGATTAATTTGTACTTGTTGTTCACTTGTATAGTTTGTTGTCATTTCATCATCATATCATCTATCATCACATCTATACATCATATATCAATAAAATCTAAGATACATCATCATGAAAATAAAAATTAAACCATGTATGCTAATATAACATCATATAATATCACTTAGAGGGGAAAGAGGGATCACCTTCTATTCCCCCCTCAAACATAGACCATAATAAAAATGTGGATTAAACGTGCTATCCCATACACAAAATGTGATAAATAAAAACAATCCATCATCATCATAATTCCATAAATATCAAATGTCCATGTACAAAATCAATGTCTCTCGATATACATTAGATACAAAATGCCTTCATGGGCATGAGTCAAAAATGTGCCTTCATCATGAGGCATAACAAAAAACAATACATAAGTACATCCATACAAAAAATTGTCTTCATTATGAGGTATACTCAACAATAATACATGGTACATCTATACAAAAATCTGCCTTCATATAGAGGCATTCATAAAAAAAGAGATACATTTGATACAATACATAAAGTCAACCCTAACTGTTTCGTACCTCTAGACTATCGGGTTTGTCTAGGAGGTGGACTCTACCATGGGGCCTATGCTAGTGGAATTTTCTGAGATCTATGTGATGGTGTAGTTTGCTATAAACCCTGCGGTGGTAGCACCTCATGCATTTTCTGAATTTGTACTAATTTAACAAATCGAGATGGTCTTTACGATAGAGAGATAGATCTGCTACCCAATATAGGGCTCACTAAGAGCCCTGACTCGCAACACTCCTAGTGGGTGCCCTATGGAAATACGATCCCATGCCCATATCTAAAAAAATGTTGCTAGAACCATGGTCTTCTAATCATGGTATGCTATCAAGTTTAAATCTAAATATGAGTGGGATAGTAAGCACTACCCCCAACAATAGACCTCTCCACTAATATACCTAGCCCATGATTTTATTTTCATGATGATGTGTCTTGATATACATCAAATACAAAATGCCTTCATAGGCATGAGTCAAAAATGTGCATTCATCATGAGGAATAAAAAAAACAATACATAAGTACATCCATATAAAACATTTCCTTCATTATGAGGTATACTCAATAATAATACATGGCACATCCATACAAAAATGTGCCTTCATATAGAGGAATTCATAAAAAAAGAGATACATTTTATACAATACACAAAGTCAACCCTAACTCTGTCCTACCTCTAGACTATCAGGTCTGTCCAAGAGGTGGCATCTACTATGGGGCCTATGGTGGTGGCATTTGCTGATATCTTTGTGATGGTGTAGCCTGCTGAAGACCTTGTGGTGGTAGCACCTACTGCGCTTTTGACATCTGTAATGATATTGTAGATTGAGATGGTCTTTGTGATCGGGATCTAGATTTGCGACCAACAAGCTTGTTGTAATATGGAACCCTATGGCATGCTGGGATGTCTTCCTGATATAACATCCTATAATACACCAACTTGCTAGTAAGGGAAGTGCACTCAAATACTAACTCAGGGACTCCTGTGGCCATCCTTTCCTATTGAGGTGGATCACACTCTGCTATGACACTGACCAACTACGCCTACAACTATGCCCTATCTGATATCACATGGCCCCTCTTTTCCTTCAAATGTGTCCTCTTTATAGCTAGATGATCTCTTTCTATAATGTCATGGTATCTCTATGTAGTGACTTGAAGCTATAATGCTACCACTTGTTGCAATTGTTGCTACAAGGAAACTAGTTCCCTAACACCCTGTGTATCTTGTCTCCACCCCCACCTATGGGAATCTGTGGTGGGATCCCCCATCTTTCTCCTCTACCTCCCCCATCTCCATCTCCCCCATCCCATCCACCTCATGGTGGACTATGTGGCAGGCTCATATGTGGTGGTGATAAGGGCACCTGTAACAAAACCTATAGTGGCACATGTGGAGCATGTACTTGTGGCTATACCACTACCTACTGCTATACAAACACTTGTTATTGTGCCATTACCTACTTTTGTACTGATAATGACACCCGTAGAGCTTGTACCTATGACTGTATAGGAATCTGACACGGGGCTAGTATATTGGCACCCAATTTGCACTGGTACTCTACCTATGTACTTTCCTATCCCTATTCCTAGAGATCTTGTACATGTAGGATGTGTGCGGCTACTGCAATGCCAGACTGAATGGCTACCTTTGGTATAGTGAGCCACCACGGGGACACTATTGCTTACCATGTTGGGTAATATTGAATCTCCCCTGGATCCACTATCTGTGGCCATTGGACCCAATGTTGTGGGACCACATGCGTGAAACTCTCCAATGCTCGCTGTAACCTAATTTGAGGTTCAATATCGAAAGTCTTTTTGGATTGACGTCTATACCACATCTCATCTCCATGAATCCCCTAGATAAGGCCAAACTAACACTAAAATATCTCCACTCGATACCACTCAATGATGTGGTCCTTCCTCCTAATAATAAAATGATCCACTCCTACTGTGCTCAGCTCTACTGCATCCTCTGGCCACTAGTATAATATATACGGGTGTCATGTAATCATGTGAAGATGCATCTCATCAAATGCTTACCTATAATAAGGTGTGTACCTAGTGTGCCCACAAATATCCTCAACCAGTAGTACCCATCCCATGATAGGGGGATTGCTAAGAGCCCTAGCTCGCAACACTCTTAGTCGGTGCCCTATGGCCATATGATCCCATGCCCATATCTAAAGTAGTTTTGTTGGAATCATGGTCTTCTGACCATGGTATGCTATCAAGTGTAAATTTGAATATGAGTGGGCTAGTAAGCACTACCCCCAACAATAGACCTCTTCATAGATAAGACCGTGTATCACTCCAATTAAACAAAGGGAGAAGCATGTACTAGTCTTGTGAGGAAAAATTATGCCACTGAAAAGATCCATCAAATACACTGGAGCCCATGAAATCTAGTGATCAACAAAACATCGGGTAATGTTGAATGACATTTATTAGTGGGGTATGTATGCTACACTGAACATCTCAGCAATGATCTAAATAATATGGCCATGGTCGCCATCATAAGTAACCAACTATCCCTGGATTGACACTCTTAAAATGTGCCACACATCCTCTAAAGTGACACTCATCTCGCCCATCGCAAAGTAAAAATTTTGGGTCTCACTCTGTTATCTCTTAACTAAGGCTATCAAAATACTATGGTCCAGTGTGATCTGTGGCATTTGGGTCACATGTGAAAGACCAGTAACATCTAAGGTAATCTCTAAAAAGATAAGATCATGCCATGATAAGGTAGCCTCATAGGCCCTCAGCCACCCATGTCACTCCCACGTCTTTAACCAAGGAAGAATAAGTTGTTAAACTAGTTAAGTCACTTGTTAATGTCATTTTCTTCTACAATACACTATCTAAGTTAGTCTATTCATGATTAAATTCTTTAATTTCTTCTAAACACTCCTAAAAATTCTTCTCAAGACAGGAAAAGTTGACCTTTCACACCAACGTGAACCTGGTAGCACCATCGCACCCATTTTAGCACCAATGTTCCCTAGCACTAGCACCCCCTTTCCCATACTCGTGGCCCTATCCCCCAAACCCTGGTTCAACACCAATGCACCCATTCTAGTGCTTACATGCTCACACCTATGTGGCCATGAATTATCCATGCTAACATGCCTATTTGTACATGTACACTACCGTGTCCATATTTCTTCATGCTAGTGCACCCTCGATCACTCCTGCTCACCCCAGGGGCTGTGGTAGTGCTTTCTTGCATTTTTCTAACTCTAATAAATATAACAAAAAATGATTTTTTTTGCTTTGTATACCTATGCACCATCCCTGGGAAGCCTCATGTAGTATCGAACTTGGTTTTCAAGGTGTTTATGGTTATGAACCCTCGTCATTCCTCTCCCACATCAGAGCAAAATCAACAGTAAAAATGGTAAGGGTAGGTAGCAAATAACTAGATGCGATGGTTTTTACCCCATGTGGCTTGGTAGTTATACCCTTTTTGACCCCCCATGATGTTTTTCATACCCCCGAGGTGGTGTATGCATGTTGTGGTTATTCCTCATTCTTTTAACACTCATCGCAATGCTTATTTTTAATAAATAATCATTTTTTCACCCATTTTTGCAACATTGGGGGCATGTTTTTTTTCCCTAGCAACCCTTTTTGCTATATAGGGCATATTTTTTGCTTTCCAGCATTTTCTAGTGATGTCTATGTACATGGTCATTCTTCTAGATAATTTTCTTCCTAAAATTTTAAAAATCCAAAAAAATTGTAAAAATTCAAAAAAAATCAAAAATTGGTAAATGACATGCACGCAATTGAAGCCTATATCAAATGCATTGTCCTTAAACATCAAATTCTTTCCTAAAAACATCTTTATTTTATTCTTTTTTGTTCTTGTAACAATGATTTATGGATCGTTTTTATCTACCTCCATTTGTAGTGCTTACTTCCCTTCGACACTTTTATTAATGATCATGATATTGTGGACTATATGATGGACATTATTATAGTTTTGATTTAGTATGATGTTAGATGTTTGACCATGGATTATTGTTGAATCTGATTCATATATGATGCATGATGATTGTTGAAGACATTTTATATAGATGTTGACATGCTGTTGGACATGGTTATATATATATATATATATGGATGTTGTTAGGACATGTGATATTTGGATATATTGAGTAGACCAAGAAAATTGAATTTAAAATTGATGGTTATATAGTTGTTGATGAAATTGTAAGTGATATTTTTGATTTTGTGGATGTTGTTATGATTCATATATATATATATTGATGATTTTGAAATTATATTATATTCATTTTGGACTTATTTCATATGGCAACTAGGCAAAAAAAGGTATTTGTCTTTTGCAGGTTAAAATAGGACTCCACATTCTACCATATGGGGGATTAGATATTAATTTTTTATTGGATTTCTCAGAGTTATATTTTTATTAAAGGGATTGTGACCATGAACATCAAATTTAATGTATAAAATAAAAAAGTTACATAGTCAGGGATTCCCATGGGGGGGGATCCTATCTCTCAATGTCATTAAGGGATAATGCCTATTCACATTAATGTGCAATCCCTATCAGCACAATAAATCTATTATCTTAACAGTGCATACATACAACTTTCTATTATTTAGTTAAATTGTCTATACATTACATGTGAAATTATAACATATGGTTATCAGTGTAAGTTGTATTCTAACAATGAGAGATGATAATAGTAAAATGTACACAGGTGTAAGATTAAACTTCAATAAAAATATAATTATAACAGGTTATTTTTACAATAACTGTGCACTTAGTATGCGTGTTTAAGTCAGACCACCAAATAAGTAACACTCCACCTCCTGTAGAAATTCGAATTTGACACAATTGGGGGCAATTTTTAAAAAGTACTTTTGGGACATTTATTAGAAATATTGTCCCATTAAATAAATCATGGAGGAAGAATAATGGCCAAGAGAAAACCAACTAAAAGGAGAGTAGAAATGAGACCCTATAAATACATGATCCTATAACACCTAAATTCACACCAATTATTTGCACTTGCATTAACAACTCTTAAATTTTGCAGTCCTTTCTAATAATGGGCAATTAGAAAAATGTAAGTATATAGACATTAATGTATCTTGGATCCACCTCTATGGTATTGTGCATTGGAGAATCAATTTGACTATTGTGTTGGAGTTGAAAACGTGTGATGCAGCATCCTACATGGATCCATCCTTTTCCTCTCCTCTGGTCCCTCTTCTATACCACCATTAGAACTTGACCTTGCATTATTCACAACATCTGGGGTTGTTGGTCTCCTGGGAATGCCTCCCATGGGGTGATATTACTCATCGTTGTGACTCTCTTTCTCTACCCTTTTGGGAGGAGCATTGGAGGACTTTGGTGCTCCATATATGGTTGCTGATCTATTGTCACTACTCTCCACAAACCTATTATTATCTTGCTGTTATCCATCTCATTTTCTCTATCCACCTCATTGAGATGTAAGAGATTGGATTATTGAAACTACTCAGAGTTGTGCCTTTATCTAGATGCACAATAAAGCAAATGGTTATGAGGGGTTCGAATATTTTAGCTCTGAACTTTGAAGCTAAATAAATCCCATTGGCTATGGGTAGACCATGCCATAGGAATCCTGTACCAAAAAGACAAAAGGGTGGTTATACCAACCAGAGGGGCAAAATTTGAATGCCACTGGCACTTACATTTTATTCTTACCATGGGTGTATGATGCAGGAGCATTTAGGTTCACAGGAAATCCTTTATGGAACCAGAAATTAGCTTGCTAGTTTCTTACTTTTTGGGGGGCATAAGGATATGTGTGATGATCTATATTGGCGGTTTGTTATCGGTGGATACCCAATTCATAGTTGGGAGGTATAAGCATGTATTTAACACACCACATAGTCCTATGCTCCTTATATGTTGCATAATGAAGACTGTGCAATCTTATTGTGTATTGTTAACATAGTGTGTAGTCCCATTACACAGTGTTAAGTATGTTGTGTTAGTCCATGTAATTTATCAGGTCATGCGCATAGTCTACAAGAATTTATGGGAGAAAATTTTATGGAGATTTTGCAAATGTCACACATTACTAAAAGTCTACATTTTGAGCCATGAAGCATATTGGTTGGGGCTCGGGGGACTAATGATGAAGCATTAAAGAAAGATCATTTAATTGGATGTCGTGAAGATTGAAAAGGCTGGAGAGCATGTGTCATATATATGGGGCTTTTATTTTGATCACTATTGGATCCTTTGAGACCATAATTTCATATTGTTATCTTGGAGCTGAGAAAAGTTGATGGCATTAAATGGTACATTGTGAAACAAAATCCTAGTTTCCTTAAGAAGTCATTTCTTACTTCTTAATCTGGATGAATTTGTAGAGAACTTGTAAATGTAATGATGTTGTATTGCAAGCTATGAAGGCTCAAAGAATTGAAGTATCATCAAGTTGTATCTACTTTGTTCTATCCATGTGAAAGAAAGAAATTTGTAATTTGCTAAGTCTGGATTCAAGTTATAATTGGAAGACTGTAAAGTTGTTTTCGACATGTATGTGGGCTTGATAACAAGTTGTCCTTACTTTAGTATTGGTGTATTAGCCTCAATCTGATTGTGTAATTGTATTTATTATGCCTATTTGGAAAGTGGAACATGGTATTGAAAGTTGTGAGAAGAAATTGTATTAAATTCTGCCTATGATTAAGATATGTGGTTTTGGGAAGGATAGAAACTACATTCTTATTTTAATGTTTGATCTGAAGATCATGGAAAAACTTTTGCAAACCCTCAGTACCCATTGGCATCAATTCAATTTTTCATCACATCTTGTAAAAGAGTTAGTTTAATGTGGGTATTCTAGAAATGTGTAAGTATCATTTAGTTCACTGTATACTTGTAAGATATTTATCTAATATCAATCTTTTAGGAATATTTTCACTGCAATTGCGTATAAAAGATATAATGAAATAAGTTATATTGAACTGTAAGGTGATCAAAGTGACCCTATTAGTTTTATATATTCATAAGAATTTTTTTATGAAAATATTTCAAATCTGAATAAATAAACAATTTTGATAGTATTATATCAGTTAATTATTGGACAATTTGAATTGTAAGTCAATCAAGTATAAATTACCTTCTTATTATTGATATTTATCCTTAATGTTTGATAAAATGTATTGACTCCATTTTATTTTTCTACATGTATGAGTGTGTGGCTCACCTACAGATTAATTTTGAAAACAAAGAGGAATGGGAAGATTTAAAAGATAACTATTTGCCTTTAACAATCCTAGAAGACAATGTTTTATGAACAAATGACACTGTGCTATAGATACTTGTCAGAATATAGGGAAATGGATGATTGATGTTAGCAAATAGGGGATCGACATCGTTGCAACAAGTCCTCATTATCAACAATAAGGCAATGAAAACTATCAATAGATAATAAGAAGCCCCATGAATAAAATGTTCCTTGGGCAGATAGATTTAAAGACTATGCAATATTTATTTTGAGGGCCCGCAGTTTGAAAATATTGCATCTCCAAATCATTAGTTACATTTGTCAATAGAGTTATGTTGAAATGACCCCACCTACCTACAGCCAATCAGAGGCTTCTAAATGGCCTATTTGCAGTAGATGCAAACAAGAGAAACACGTCTAGCATGTTTTTAAAGATAATAATATGGATCTTGGACAATAGCCGTTGTTACCTAAAAAAGATGCCTGCATTTTTTGTATTAGCTAATTTTTTCAAATAACCCATGCAATGGATTAGGGTAATACAGATACATAAGGGAACTCATCCATTTACCCCTCCTTGGTGAAATTTCAATCCAAACCTGTAAAACCCTGCCCTTACCACATCATATCCTTAATATGCTTTGGCTTGTTGATCGCCACATGTCCTTGAACAAAGAAACGGATGCGCAAGCTGATAAAGTGCAACTTTACCGGGAATATAGGATCAAGTTGCATATATCTCCACTGTAAAGATGCCATATTTTGAAATGGATCTAAAAAATACCCTATACAATAAAACTGCTCAACACGTGTCCCTTTTGGGATAAATTTAAATCTTTATTCATATCAAGTTCGCCCTTGGGGGGAAATTTAAACCTTAACGCCCGCCAGCCCTTGGTCCAGAGTTTTCATACAGGAGTGAAGGAGGATGTCATAGATCACACATCATCTAGGTACCACAAAACAGCCTAACCACATAGAAAGGGAGGGATGGGGAGATTGGCATTCTGTCTTGGTGTGAGAAAAATCAAGTTGAACATCAAATCATGCTGAAATAATAGCTATGGTGATAATTTATCCCCTGAACCTTAGTGAACCTTCTAACCCTAAATTTTGGACCTTGTGACCTCTGAGAATTGTTAGTAAATGAAAATTATGTTCTAGTAAACTAGAATTGTTCTAGAACCTATTAGTGATAACTATTGTCTCGTAACCTAGTTGCAGACGCTCTTAACTGAGTTCTGGGAGTGGGAAGTAAGACTTTACTTTGATGATTTGAAATATGTATTCCTTTCCCCATTATAATTTAACGCTTCTCTTGTTGTAGATCTTGTGGAATTAAATATCTTGGTTATTTAATTTTTTTGGGTCCCTTAACCCTAAAAATTTTATTTAGGGAATATTTAGCTAAAATGTCAATGTAATCAGTGATTAATTTAATCCCTAAGGAGATTTGAGCTAAGTGTGGACTTATTACACTTGTTGCTTTAAAATGTGGTATAATTAATTATTATAATGGGAAAAGTTATCAGTTGAACTTAATTGTCCTTGAGACTTTGGTTGTTAACTCCTAAGACCTTTAAAAAAAATTACTCCATAATTTTGTAACTAAACCTAGGTTGTTCATGGTTCTCAAGTGGGTTGTTTTAGCGGACATTACACCATTAACAAAACTAGCTTGCTTACTATGTCGATACTTCCATGCAAAAAAGAGTTGCTAGAGACTGTGTCATAGCACACGAATGATTTTTCATGGGACTACTTGTGTCCTCTGTTATTCCCCTTGCATGTATCCTTGCTTGGGGCACCATTTTTAGCCCTTGTCATTAAAAAATGAACATTTGGGAACTGAATCTTGATAACAAAAACATTAGTGCAAGTATCTTAAATGTTGTTTGTTTGAGTATTTTTGATTGTACTTGTTTCTTTGTTAGGTTAGTTGGTTTACTTTCTCATATTGCATTGCATAATGTATGTTATATGGAGTTACACATTTTTAGCAATGAACAAATGTTAGCATTATATCTTTTCATGTTATTTTACACTTTTGTAGTATGTATTAATTTTAATAAGTACCGATGATGTAGATCACAAGCAACATGATGAAACAAAGTTGATTATTTAACGATTGGATGCAAAATCTATTCCTATATTCTTTACTATCATGTCTTATCACTATTCATTTTTCTTCCAAAATACCTGGGGAAATAAAAATCATTTTTATCCCTACCCTAATTCTTCTATCCGTTTCCACCAATTTTTTTATTATCGATTGAATTATTTTATCACCCCATTGAAACTCAAGGGGGCATCCTTAATTCTACTAAATTTTATCCAAAATTTACTTGTTTATGCTTACCTACTATGTTTGAAGTGACGTCACTTACTTCACCTCAAACAAGGGCAAATGTAGACACCTAAAATTCACTTATGCAATTTTATTGTGAAAAGTGCACTACTTACCATCATTCATACTATTTCCATTATAATTAGTGATTTATGCTAATTAACTAATGTTACCCTCTATTTTGGTTAATTAACGATGCTTTGTTGATTAACTAACCTCTATCACATTCTAGATGCCAATTAATGACACATCATTAGTTATAATCCTCTTATGGGAAAGCAATTAGTGATTATTAGCTAATTAAGCCTATTTATCCTTGTATTTGATCAATAAACCTTCTTATTGGTTAATAAAACTCTTCCAAGCATTCAAAATTACCCCAGTTCCCTCCAAGACTTCTCAAAAGGCTTAAAAATCTTATACTAGCCTCTTAATTGATCCTTGTTGGTCAATTAAGGCACCTCACATGATAATTGCTTGTTAATTTCACTAATCAAGATTAAAAAGCCTTAACCTACTTTATCCTTTAGTCCCACATGCACCAAGATGCAAGATTTCCCAAAATAGAAAGCTATATAAAGGAACTCACATACATGTTTACAATTTACACCAAACTTTGAATAGTATTAATCATATAATACATATGATCAAGAGCCTTGCTTCCACTGATGGATTAGCTTGCTCAATATTTGCATCCAATATTCATACTTGGTTAGTAAAGGAATATCTAATGTGGCCTTATAGCCATTGTTAGATAGATCCTTTCACCATTATGAAGTAGCAACAACCCAATTTCATTTTCTAGTGGTCTTCATAGGTCCATTTTAATTAGCAATTCACACTAAGTAGGCATGATTTAACTTAGATTGATTGATAAAATGTTAGTTTTCTTAAGCATTATAATAAGCTAAGATCTTGATGTTACTATTTTTAATTCCTATCTTTTCTAATAGAATATGTGGTGTTATTCTAGTTATTTAGCCTTACAAGAGTTTTGGTAGTATACACTCACTATTAACTTGTTTAATAATGAGTTAAAAATCATTAATGACATGAATTTGGGTAATGTTCTATTTGATGGAAATGTTGAGACCAACAATAAGGGCCTCATATTTAGCAATATTATTGGTATAAAGGAAACCAATATTAAAATCTCTAGGAATCATTTTTCCTATAGGGGTGATAAAGATGACACCGAAACATGAACCATGGATATTAAAGGATCCATCAAAGTAGATCTTCCATGTGGTAGATTCTTAAAAAAACAAGACACAAGAATCATGTAAGTCAAGATGAGTGGTTTTGGGCCTGAAAAGGTAGCTTCTAGAGTTTATCTACTAATTCTTTTCCCTTGAACACGTTTTTATTGAAAAAACTCAATGTCAAATTGACTAATTAGTATGATCCAATTGGTCATCCTCCCGGTAAGAATGGGTTTAGATAAGAGGTATTTAAGCTGGTCAAATTTGGATATAATCTTAGTTTTGTTATTAAGTAGGTAATGGAGAGGTTTTTGGAAAGAAAATACAATGAGTAAGTATGCGTTCTCAAATTTTGGGTAACCTATCTCGTAAGATATTAAGGTGTGGCTAAGATAATAAAAATCTATCTCTTTATGTTGGCCATCATACAGTGCTAAGAGCACGTCTATAGTGAATTAGGTAGTGAAAATATACAACAATGGGGGTTCTCTTAGGGTAGGTGGTATTAGAATATGCAGATTGACCAAATACTACTTCAATTGTGTAAATGCTTGATTAAATTGATGTACCCAATGTAAATAAACATATTTTTTAAGAATATGGGTGAAATAAATACACTTATCAACACATTGGGAAATGAATCCGTGAATATCTTGGATTCTATCTAGCAAGTTACAAATCTACGTAAGGTTTTTAGGAGTAGGCATCTCAATACTAGATGCAAATTTTTCTGGATCCTCCTCAATTCCTCTTTTAGAAATAATGAAGCCCAATAATTTTCCCGATATAACACCAAAAACGCACTTTTTTGGGTTTAATTTGACCTTATAATCTCATAGTCACTCCAAAATATGATGAAGGATTATCGAGTGTTCTGCTCTTGTTTTGAACTTGTCGAGGATATCATTCACATAATACTCTACTATATCATGCAACATATCATGAAATATGACTATCATAACATGCTGATATGTGGCACCTACATTCATTAGGCCAAAAAGCATGCCCTGATAACATAAGGTTCCCTAAGGAGTGGTGAAAATTGTTTTATGTTGGTCCTCTTCATCAATTTTGATTTGATTATAGATAAAAAAATCCATCCATAAGGGATAACATTTCTTGGCTTGTCATAGAATTAACAATCATATCAATATTAGGAAGAGGAAAACCATCTTTAAGAATTATACCCATGAAGTTTGTGTAGATCATGATTCCAACTAGTTTCTTATGAACATGTATGATATTAGAGATCTATTCTAAATAGCCAATATGTCTAGTAAAATCTAATTGCAATATTTTCTCAATTTGATCTTTGACCAAGAGATATATATATATATATGGGTTCATCTTACACATTTTTTTTGTTTTATGGGATTAGTTGATTCATGAACAACTAGATTATGCACTACCAAAGAAGGATCTAAGCTTGGCTTGTCTACATAAGATCAAACAAACACATCAAAAAAATTTCTACGTAATATTGTACATATTTTCTGTTCTTTTGAAGTAAGAGAAGCCCCCAACTTGACAATATTAGGTTGTTCCTTTATGTTAATGTTAACATCAATAATAACTTCTACTAATAACTTGTAACCATCTTCCATACACATAATAGTTATTCCTTTATTGGTGTCTCAATGAGATTTTCAACAAGAGAACTATCACCTATATAATCCATTTTTATATTATTTTTCCACAAGTACCTCAAAGAGGTTTTTTCTATGGGACTTGGATTTTCTATTTTTTTGGATTTTTAGAAGATATTTTAGCATCTCTTTATTTTTTATAACCATAAAACTTAGCCTCCTCCCCCAAGTACACATATATGTAGAGGTTAATGGAGAACCCTTTCTTATGATCCCCAACAGGAATGCCATCACACATCCCCATGAACTCTGCTATTTCTTCCTCATTTTGAAATAAATCAATTAATATGTGTCGTTATTAGTCCCAATCAATAAGATATGGGTGTATAATATATATTTCAATATTGGAGGGGTTAGGGTTAAAATGATAGTATATAAAATATTTTAGTGGAGACAAGGTCATCATAGAGACTACAAAGGGACCCTAGTTCGGTATCATAATCAAAAGAGTTATCTTCATGTTCAGAAGGGGTAGGGTCAACTTATATAAGTGGTGTCCCATAAGGCTCAATACCAATGCCGTATTTATCCATATTTTCATGTGTTGGAACAGGTTTCCACACACCTTGTTCATGTAATCCACACCCATAAACTTGGTATCCCATGACATACATCATCTTCTTAGGGATAAAATATTCTGAGGATTGATAACAGGAGGGCCATCTTATCATTAGGTGAATAAGAGGTGTAGGTGTTATCCAAATGTTCATCTACCAAGAGGCCACCAAGGATGAATGTGTTGAGATTATAAGGTGCATGAGCTCTCTATAACTGAAAGTTTGGCCTGTCATGTGATTTTATTGACAAGGGAAGGTTGAACACAAGGAGGGTTTGTTGGAGGTCATACTCTCCCTAGCAGGTGTTGAGGATTTTCAATTTAGATTATCATGCAAAAAAAGGGGATGTAGAGGTATAAACATGAAATATAATAGGCTGAAGTGTATCAAGATTGACACAAGAGGTGAGGGCTTTTGACCCATGTTTAATAGCTAATTTTATAGTAGTACATTCATGAGCTCATAGATAGCGACTGGTCAATGCTCTGTAATGGGGAAATGGCTGTAAGTATCTAGAAATTGTGATCTCTTGTCCTTGATAATACAATTTAATACATTGGTGAAATGTATAGGGAATTACCTACATGGCATGAATCCATGAGTGACTAAGGAGGATACTATAGGGAAGTTCTAAGTCAATGCCATGGAATCTGGTATCGTGTGTGACATGCCCAACTTCCATAGTTAGAGTGATTGTGCATGTTGAATTTTGTTTTGCATTATCATAAGCCTTAATGGTCATCACTCCAACTTTGCATATGTATGTCCTAATTTATTAAAATATTCGGAGTACATATGTTTAAATCAGATCTATTTTCTACCATCACCTTTTAAACATTTTTGTGAGTAACAATCACTTCTATGTATAAGGGTAGATTATGGGTATAACTATATGTGGGAATCTCATTTTGGCTAAAATAAATTTGATTTTATGGGGTGATCTGCGCAACCAAGGATTGCAAGCATGAAGCGTAAATATCCATGGGAATTCTTGACTCTTGGAGGGTCTTATAAAGGATGTCCTTATGAATAGTATATATATTAAGAATATCTAAGATAGAAATAATGGCAGTTTTCTTCTCAAGATATTCTAGGAGATCGTAATGACTATCTATAAGAGTAGATAGAGGGGGTCCTTAGATAAAAATGTGAGTGTGTTAAATTGTAATGACACACTCTTGAGGTTTTATTTTTATGGTAGTAACATGGTTTGTGATAAGATGAATATAACTAATAAGAGAATCAAATGGATGGGATTTCTGAGCTACAACATGGTTGATGATTTTACCTTGTGAGGATTGACCTTGATCCAACTTTATTTTCAATTTTTTATGTTTGAGAAAAGGTTCCTTGTAGATTACCAACTAATTATTGAATGATTTTTTGGGTTCTTGTGTGCCAATCTTGATATCTCCGTGATTTAGGAGATCTTGAATAAAGTTATTTAACTTCATGCACCGATCCATCCCATGATCTTAGACACAATGATACTCATAATATTCATGTTCTTTATACTATGACGGTTGAGGTGCATCATATTCAAAATGTTTGGTGTTAGAAAATTTGACCATTTTGTCCAAATCAAGTTTTAGAATCCATGATAGGGATTCAATTAACAAAGTATATTCCCTACATTTAGTTTCTGGTTGAAGTATGACATGTTCAAATTTTAGGTGCATTTTTTTCTAGAGCGCTTGTATGTGTTTGGAATCAATAATTCCATCACATACAAATTTTTTATTTTTATTGAACAATTTAGGTTTTCCATATATTTTGAGTCATAACCGCATTGAAAAGGTTAAAGAAAACCTTTTACTAACAAGTAATTTTCAATTTTACCTCCTTTTTCAATGACCTATTCAAAGTTGCCCACATAATGCATTTGCAACTGGAAGGCAATTTTAGGATGTAAGTTTGGCACAAAAATGCTCACAAGTTGCTTCTTATAGATGAAACATAGGAAACAACTATCTAACCCCCTCCATCACTGTAGGAAAACAATGGAGTTCTCATTTTTGTGTTATTTGGTGTTGTAAAAATCTAACATTTTGATATATCTCTCCATATTAAACAAGAAATGGTGAAAAAATTGTTCAAATAAGTCCACAAAAGTGGAGATAGACCCTTTCAGGAGATGGAGAAATCATTCAAGTTCCTAGCCCCCAAGACTTTGTGGAAACAAGTGAATAGGATAATTATCGCTATAAGAAACCTCTTATCATGCTATGAAGAAGTATGTTACATGATCTATGGGGTCACCCATGCCACGATATTTATCAAAATTTGGGTAATCAAAAATAGGAGGAAAGGGAGTACACAACATCTCCTGATCAAAGGGGTAGGGAAACAGTTCTTCGAATCGATATATCTTATTGTGTATGATACTATTTCATTGTAATCTAGTGAGTGCATCCTTCATGACCTGTCATTCCTAGTCAAAGATTTAGCCATATGATGGCATGAAAGGTATGTGATTTTAGTTTTATTTGGAGGATCCACCTCCACAATTTTTTGTATAGTATGTGGCATACATCACTTTAGGTTTATCTATATGAGTGGCCTCATGTTTATCATTATGAATGTGATAATACATACTTTTCAGTTGGTAACTAAGGGCTTGGGGTTGTTTTACTGTCACATATTTATTGTGTTGTGTAGGTTGGGGTTCTTCACCCTCCATTCTGGTTTCATGATTGATTTTAACAAAGGGTATATGGTTTCTAATTTTAGTCTTGGGTACTGTAGATTCAACATTAGGAACCCCTGGCTATGTCTATGTAGAGGCATGTCCATGATATAGTATGTATTTGATGCTTTTGGAAGGTGATGGTTATATTTGTTCCTCTCCTCTAATCATGTTAGTGATAAAATTTGGATTGAAATCAGAGGGTAGTCTAGTGCCTACTTCAACTAGGTGAAGTAAGACTTGATATTTATTTTGAAAGAGTAATTTGTGTACTCGGGCCAGATTGTGTTCGAATATAACATGAGGCATTTCTTCTTCACCCCCAATGTGATAAAAAATTTCTTACTCATCCTCATCATAAGATGGTTCTAGTAGGTTCTAAAGGAAAGGATTACGTTCATGCTTCATGTATCCTAAACATGTTACAAGTTTAAAATAAGAATTTTATAGAAATTCCCCCTGTCGTATTTTAATCCTCTTAATCAATCAAGATCAATTTTATGCCACAAAAAGGATGTCTTGTTAATTAAATAGTCTATACACAAAAAATTTAGAATGATATCATAAATTAAATTGAAATGTGAGTGAATTTTTTTTAGTTTTGTAACAAAATGATGATGAAAAAATCTTATCTTTGTATGAGTGTATATAAAAAAATGATAATTTTACTATTTCACAATTTTTTTAATAATTTGTTTCTCTTTTGAACAAAATAAATAAATTATTTTCCCATAATTTCTATTATATATATATATATATATATATATATATATATATATATATATATATAAAATTGGGGGTTCTTGCCCTTTTGATTAGATAATCAACTCGATGAGCCATGTAACTATCAACTCGACGAGCCATTATATTCCACAAACTAACTCAATGAGCCATATTACTATAAATTTATACTTAATGCCACAAACCATATTACCAATCATTTTAAACAAACCATTGTGTAATAAAATTACGGTCGAGCTATTCACAAGGAACCGAGCCGACTACCAAGCCGCGCCCTTAAGGGATTTTAAAAAAATGCGGTGGTGTGACCATAGTCACACAATTACTACCGTTAAATCCTTCTCACTACCCCCGCCATCCCAATGTGGGACCAAACAAAGTGAAAAGGGGGGGGGGGTTCATGGTTGGAGGAGGAGAGGAGGGTCCCGTAGGGGATACATGTTAGATGCAGGTGGTCACTACGTAGAGTAGCACAGGGGGTGCCATTTGGAACGTAGGTAGATGGGGAGGGGAAAGGGGGCCACCCTCCTTTATATTATAAGTTTTTTTAATAAATATATATACATATACATATACATATACATATACATATACATATGTGTGTGTGTGTGTGTGTGTGTGTGTGTGTGTGTGTGTGTGTGTGTGTGTGTGTGTGTGTGTTCATTTTGTAGATAGGTTAGGTTTATATAGGTTTATAACCTATATATATATATATATATATATATATATATATATATATATATATATATATATATATATTGTTTATATATGGTTTTCAGTTAGGTAAATTATAAATTTAGGTTTATATATTTTCATAAAATCATATAAGTTTTATATAGATTTATATATATATATAAATAACTCTTTGATGAATTTCTAGCAGGAGAAAGTGGAGATGCCTCTACATGAAGGGATCATTCTTCTGATGTAGAGGCCTCTTCCCTAAAAGAGAAGGTGGATGAGGATGACCTCACTCTCGCAGATTGCCTTACTAAGATGAATGCTGACAAATGCAAAATATTGGGGGAGGATTCTGGTAAAGAAATGGGTGAGGATGGTCATAGGGAAGAGAGCACCTCGAGAAAAAGAAATAGGGATGGTAATTTAAAGGGTTTTGAGGATTTGAGCAGAAAGGTCTAGTACTTATAAGGGGTGCTGTAAGTGATGGAAGAAACCAATGCTGGTCAAAGGGAAACAATGATGGATGTCATCAATGCTTCTAAGCAATTTGTCACTTCTTAGGTGAAGTCCAAGTAGAAGTTTCTAGAGATGGAGGACTAGGTCAAAAAGCTAAGCGATTGGCTGGAAGGGATGGAGGAGGGCAATAAAAGAAGGAACTTTAACTTGTGCATCAGTAGCTCCGAGGGTGAGCTAGAGGAAGATATTAATGAAAAATGTGTTGAGAGTGACTTGATCAAAGATAGTCACGATGGTAGTAGTGGGGCATATCCAAAAAATTAACTTGTGGTTCTGGAATGTTAGCAGAATTTTGGCGAACTTCTATTGTTTTTTTGTTTTGGATATGTATTCTCCTTATATGTGGTTTTCCCACTTTGATACAAAGTCTGGTTCTTAATTGTAAGAGTTAAGCATGTTTAACTCCTTTCTTGCAATTTTTCATTTCCTTCTTGCTAGTTGTTTTCTGTTCCTCATCTTGTAATGGCCCCTGGGAGATGATCCCTATTTTTACCTTGTCTAATAAAAAAATATAAAAAACTATACATATATTTTTATAACTCAAATAATTTTTATAAATATAAATATTATACATTTAGATATATATTGTATTTTTTAAATAAAATACAAAAAGATTTAAGAAAACATTCAACTATTATAGTTGAATTAAACTATAGAGATAAGATAAAAACTTCTTAGGGGCCTTATTTAGGACATGAATAAGGGTTTTCAAAAAACAAATGTAAAAAATAATTGTATTACAAGGGATAAGAAATTTACTTGGCCGATGAAAAAAATAGAAAGGCCTATTTTCTTGAACCTTTTCTCCCCCTAGAAAATCAAAATTAACTTGGATTTTTTACTTCCCCCTTTTATTTCCTTGAATCCCTGAAAAACCATATAAAACTATATACAAATTGTTCAAAAATTTATAAATCTTACCTTAGTTTTAGGGTTTGGTAATTCTCGAAGTATATTTGTTTCCATGCAATTGAAAATCCAAAAGTCCTTTTTCACCTGTGCAATATTCATTTAACCAACTATGCGGAATGGGAAGGGGGGATTAAATAATATTTAAAATATTTCAACTACCTTCCCAATGATTATTTCCTTAGGTTACATTATTTAATAAATTAATCTGATGTCCTTCTTATCTTAGTTATCCTCCTTTGTTTCATTACCAAGGAAACAATCCATTTCTAGTCTTAAATCAAATTGCCTTTCACTGTTATCCCTCTAGTTCTTGATTGCATAAAAACACTTTCTAAGAAATTTTTATCTCTCCCTTATCTATACACCTCTTGCAATGTTTTCTACACTCATATGATGGCTTATCAACCACCCAATCACAAGATATTCATCATTCTCTTTGATACTTACCTTCTATGCACTTATCTCCTTACTTAGTCCACAAAGCTAGCATGTATGCTTGTTCTCCTTGGTCTTCCTTAGGACTCTTGAGGATTGAATCATGCTACAACATATTCAATAATGTTATAACACCCATGGAAACTCATCTACAACTACTAGAATGGTATTTTCCATCCTTAAGAAAAATTGTCCCATTTAATCTGTGTCATCCCATTTCACCCCTTTTGAAATCAGACAACTGAAAAATATTACACCTTGGCGGATGATGGGAACCCACTTGCAAGAAAATGAAAAAATTCAATGATTCATCTAAAAATTCCCCCAACATATCCTAGTTGCTCCAGTGCACCTGATTAATCCTAAACTTTCCATAAAATGTCTAGAGGGGATGTATATTTGTAAGGAAAATTCTCAACTATTGGGATAACCACCAAGCTCATGTAATAGAAGGGCGAGTTACCTATTCCAAAGAAACTGAGCTATTTATTTTAAGAGGCTGAGCCACTCAAAGTATGAGTGAATCACTTAATGTAGTATCGAGTCCACACAAGATCAGAAGATATCTCAGGAACAATGAGGCAGCCTAGCCTATGTGAGAAAGAGAAAGTTAGTCGAACAGTATCATATTGAAAAATGAAAAAATTAAAATGGGAGGCTCAAACTAGATCAAACGCAATGGTGAGTTAAATCCAATGAATGATCATAGATCACAATCACTTAAATGAAGAGCTCGTGGCTAAGCCAAAGGAACATAATGGCCGAATAATTTCACAACACTGTTGGAACCGTACCTAATGCTTGTAAAAGTGACAAGGTTGCAGAGATCAACTCTGGCCAAGATTAACTCTCCAGGTTCAGGATCGACTTAAAACAATATCAAATTAAGGTGATTAGAGAACATCCCAAGCCACTGCATTCAAAAGGAAGGAAGGATTAGAGCTCTTATAAACACTGATCCATGCATATAGTGGTGGGCTAGCCCATCCCCATACCAAAACCAAGTCACAAAAAAATACGTCAAGCTCACTAATGCATGACGAGTTGTTTGCATATCTCAACGCACTAGGTGGTGATGATGGGTAGGTAGAGAAGGTCTGACGAGTCGCTTGAATGAAATAATTGATCTAATGAAGGAGGAGATAAAAAATTATGCACCAAGTTAAGCGATATAAGGAAAAATATTAGGGGTCTTTGAGCCGAGTCCAAGGTGCATAATCCCATCATGGGCCAACGAGAAAATGAGGAGTCACAAGGGGCCCCTCGGAACAATTCCAAAAGATATAGAAAAAGTGGAAGCCCCAAGGCTACATGGGGCCTCCACGTGGACAACTCCGCACTTGAAGGAAGAGTTAATGAAAAATTCAGAGCACCGGGAGGTTGAGGCATGGCTTTCCGTGTGATCCCAAGCTAGAGCTAAGGGATAGGCTGATGAGTTGGTAACTCAGCGACACATGTGGAGAAGTGAAGAACTGAGTTGGACCAGGCTGTGAGATAACTCAATGCTCAAGGAGGTGAGTTGGCCAAGTGGAGTTAACGGTGTAAAATGAAAACAAATGGCCAATGCCAATAATTTGGCTTAGAGGCAAAGGAGATCAACGTAGTGGTTCAAAGACAACAACTTGATGAAGTGAGTGGGGCCCCCGTGGGTGACAAGAGAATGAACGCATGAGAAGGACCACTGAGATATTATGGATATTCAGAGTATTTGACAATGCAAAAGAGGAGTATGATGTGGATAAAATGGTATTGAACCCAATGCATTCAGGAAAGATCCATCTCAGCCAAGCTAGCTATGTTCAAAGCAACATAACCAGCACCCCTTTAATGTAAAAGCAAAGATAGAATCAACAAGGTGGGTCCCATACATTTTAAATGCAAAATTATTTTAGTGAGGTAGAAACATTGGATAAGGAGAGGAAATTTATTAAATTGTCTTTTCCAAACCAAATTTAATTGTACCGTCCCGAATGTTGCAAGAAATGTCTGGCAAACCAATGAGTTGCAGTCATTCAGATGGCCATATCTTTTGCATTTCTAAACGAAATCACACAAAATTAGACTCGTTGGAATCGTGGCTTAGAGGAAAATGCATAGAAGTTAATAAATTCATAGATTGATAAGATTTTATGGAGAATTTAGTAGAAAACGATCCCAATTCAGTTTGGTATTTGGTGGTGGTTTGGAATGTATTAAATGGACATGGGAAATCATTCATTCTCTGCTATAGGTCATGGGACAACATGGGGATCCTTTTGCAAGTAAAATGTCATAAATTACATGCATTTATTGTCACTTGTAAGTGGTTGGAAAATCATTTTTGGGATTTCATTCTCTCCCTTTCTCTCATTCTATAAATTGTAATATGGGGCTCATTTGTAAAAAAAATTGAGTCATTTTTTTCCTGCCCCCTCTCTCCTTCTTCTCTGCTAGGGTTGAATGTGGAGCTTAATCCTCCTTCCTAGATTTGTAATGGAATTTTCTTTCCTTTTTCACACTGATGTTGTATTATACATATTGATTGGATCAATATAATGTGACATGTGATGCATTTTTTCCATCCTTTACATGTTTTATTGTCTCTACTTGCCTCCATTTACAGGGTATACTATGCATGTTCTTGATGTTTATTGCATGTTTTGGGAGTTGTGTTTAATGGGTAAAAAATGGTGATTTCTATGAATCTATCTTTGGCCTATGGTGCATTTTGTCCATCCTTTCCATCACTCACATCTCTCCATTTTGGTAGATGAACTGTTGGCTAACAACCCTCCTTTTCTGGTGTATCACCATTGTTAGTGTAGGATTTATTTTTATGCATTCTCTCTCCTTGACCTCTTGGAATGTTTGATTAGGATTAGGTAGTTATGCCTACATTAAGGGTAGATTATGTTAGGTAGTTTAGGAACAAGATTCATCTTTCTCTGGAGGGTTATCTAAAACCCGCAAGTCCCATAGCTTGAGAGATAACCCAATGTTACCCAGAAGTAGGGATCCATAACCAAAAATCCCAGGGTGCTACATTTTGGTGATAATAGTTATGGCACACCCAGTGGGATAGGATTAAAGCACCTTACCACTTCATTTCATCAACTTGGTGTGTTCATGGTGAGATTCAACCTTAGAGGCACATGCAAAACACATATGGCAACTCAATTTGATCTGAATGACCTATGTTCTAAAATTGTAGATCTTTATTCCATCCATTTCTATCTATTTTCTTCCCATCTATTCCATTTTATTTCATTCTATGAAGTTGTGTAGCCACGAATTCATTCCCATAGTGGAAGAATTCTATATTGTAATAGCCACAATGTCATTCAGACATACCTCCACATTTGTAACATATATTCTCAGGATACTATCAGCCACCTATGGTGAAAATAAATAGTATGAATACCCATACAAGTAACATACAAATCATTGTGGTTACCCAAAAAACTATGCAATTCTCCAAGATCAAGGGTATGTAGATTATGGAGGTTACCCCAAACCTGAGGACCTTGAGTTGTAGTCAAAGATCCAAAAAATGGAGGCTAACATGGTTCAATCTTAGGATATAATGCAAATGAAGGCATTCAAGATTGGTTGTAGGGTACCTTGTCCATGGGAAGGCCTTTTTCCAAGACACTATAGCCCGCAGGAAAAGCTTGATTTCATAGTTGAAATGACGCCCTAACTTGTACAATGGACCAAGGGTATTGAAACATATGAGAAAATTGCTAGACAACCCTTTCAATGGGTAAGTTAATCACCAGATCCTTGTTCTTCTTTCTCTCCTTCCCAAACCTTATCATTTCAAAATTTTCATGATTCAAGCTCATTGTATTCTACCCCAAATGTTGAGTTCCCTTCTCTATCTCCTAGCCTTCGATCCCATCTCGATTCTTCTTCTGTTTTCCCTTCACAGAAATCATCCCCTCCAAACAAAGAAGTTCCACTTCCTTCTCTACCACAAACAGTTACAAAACATGTTGTAACCCAACCCAAACCTCCTCTTGCTGTCTCCATTTTATCTTGGGAAGTAAATAATACAAACACCAGCCAAGAGAAAGAAAAAGGAGAGTATAGTCAAGAAGAAATAATTGAGTATTTTAAAAGATGGGATATTAGATTTAGGATTGATAGGATCCCCTTGCTGGTTAAACCTATGAAGAAGTTGTTGGTGCTCGAATTAATCTCGTCCCTATTTGGTTAAGCTTTTCCTTCATTGTCTGTTATAATTTTATGTTTTCTTGTGGGGGTGTGATTTGGCCACTTGGTTCTTCTTTATATGGATTTGTCTTTCCTCTTTTTGGTTGAGGATCATGTCTAGATGTGCATTATTTTGAAGTTTCTTGTAGGGAACCAGTTGTGTTTTGAGATTTGAAATTGGAGGGATCACCCATTGTAAAATGTTCCTTGGTCGTGTTTTTATTTGTTTTTTTCTCCCATCACCCATTGGTACATGGAAATTCCCAATTGATTACATGGTATGGTGGGTCTAATTTGTAAACTTGTAACTTTCTATCACATTCACAAAATACAAAATCAGACCCGTGACCCGATGAATATTCTTTGAATATTCACAATCATAAAGTGGCACAAGAAATTTCTCAATTCACATCCAAGGGTGTACATTTTCACAATTTGAGTGGATGCGAGGAAGTGGTACATATTTTATTTTCACACTAAGGAGAAAAGTGTAAAAGTGTAAAAAGGTTCCTGAGACCCACAAAGGACACGTGGCTCCTTTCATGCAAAAGGTGCAGGGATGCGAGGTCATCAGAGCACTCATAAACTTTTTGGTTTTGAATTGGAAAAAAATAAAATTACAGAAAAGGCCCGCAGCTCTGCTATCACCCAAATGTGACCATGTGTCGAGCCCGTGTTGAAAGCCAAAAGCGGATGGGCATGGGTCAAAATAGCCAAAAGTTTGTAAGTTATAAAACATTGCAAAAAATAAAAAAGTGCCCCTAAGCTTGCGTTAGTGAAATTCTTTTCCAAGTGGACGGATCACTTTCAAAATTGAGAATGGAAGAATGAATGGTTACGATACAATGCATTTATTTTTTCCACCATCAATGCTGCTACACAAATCAAGGACGTTTTAAAGTCTACAAATGCCTTCATATTTTATTATCAATTTGCTGGATTTTTGTTACTACTTTTTGTGTTTTTCGTTGAGAATTATCGTGATTTTAACTGTGAGCTTGAATTGGGAACCAGAGGACTGAAAATGCTGTCGATTTGGATTTAAACTACTCAGGAACTTGCGGGTTGATTGGTAAGAACTTAGAAACTCCTGTGTTTATATTTCATTAGCAAGTCAGTTTTAAGTAAAGTTAGGGTTTTTGAAGATAAAGACCATGCCATCTTCATTCTCGAGTTGCGTCAGGGGTCACGAGTGATTTAGACAAAATTACAGACACAGACCTGATGAGTGCTATGATCTAAATGATTTTCTTCAGATACTGAATAGCCCCCATAAGAGTGAGTCCTTAAAGGTAATTCAAGATAGCTAAATTTTTCTAGCTGGTGTTATCCCACCATTGGTTAATTTCCCATAACTGGTGTGGAATTTTTCTATGAGTTTTGATCTCAAAAAAGGGAATTACTAGATGGGAGTGGTGATGTAGTGTTGACATTGACACCTGTGGCCATTAGAATAATGTTAAAATTTCCTTGTAATCACCAACCCAATCACCATTGGTATCAAATTAGCCTTACAGATTATGAAGCAAAGAAAAAGGATTATGCCAAGATCATAAACACAAAATGGCTCCTCACAAAAAAGAAACAACTAGAATCCCTAAAAGGCTAGTTAGGGCACAATTTGTTGAAGAGGTTGAAGATATCATTGTGTTATTAAGTCGAATGGTGGGGTTGGAAACTAGAAATGAATTCAAGGATGGATGACCTCTTACATGTGGATCATTTTGGAAAGAAAGGGGAGCATTTGCTAGGCTAATTTCATTTTAGAATCACTCCATGGCCACATGGTCACCTTGGCAGTGAAAATTGAGATGGGTGACACTTCAGAGTTGGAGTTCTACATGATGACCTACTTAATTTACAATGTTGCAGGGCATAGATGTTTCCTGGGTTTTTTACCATGTGTGGATTTTAAGCAGTGCCAAATGCATGAGATATTCCCTCAACTGCAACTGGTCAATTGGAGTGGGAATGTGAGGTTGGTTAATGATGCTTTCTTTTCCCCAATCATTTGTCTTTTCAAACCAGAGTGGGGACAATATAGAATTTTTGAACAAGCCAGACAAGTGATTTTGGAGTATGGATGTTACTTCATTCAATATAAAAAGTTCACATACATAAGGGTTAGTGGTTTTGAGGGAAAACCTTGTAAATTGCCTAGGTATTTAGATGATAAATTGGATTTATGTGAATTGGATAGGCAACTAACACCTGTGCACAAATTGATTGCTGGAAGACAAAAGAAAAATATCAAATTCCCCATTATAATTGGAAGGTATTCATGCCCTTCCATCATAAAATCCAGGTTGATTGAAGATGAAATGCAGAAGTTTGACATGGAAAAGTTTGAGGCAAGGGCCAATTATGACATCAGATGGGTATTCAACAACATTGCAAATAATTTTGAGCATGAGCCTCATTTTGAAGATTATTGGATGAATTGTAGGGATGAAGAAAATGTCAAATTAAGGGATTTCTCCAGAATGACCCTTTCACAAATAATAGACTTCAAAATTGTAGTTATCCCATAAGGAATTGTGGATGATCCACATACAGTAAGAAAATATTATGTTGATCAGAAGGTGGAAGGACAACCTATAATCCCTCCAGATTGGAATGAGATATAATATGATGATTCTTATATAAGGATAACTGATGTAATGAGGAGGATTGTGAATTGGTTAACCCAAAAGAACATTGACTTGTCAATTTAGAATACCAGAATCTTAAACAACTTTAGGAGTTTAGGAAACTTGAATGATGATATTCCACCCCTAAGGGAAGGAGAAGATAGAATGGATCCTTTGGGAGGAAAGGCCCCAATTTTTCCCTAAAAAAGGCCCACTTCTGAACTCATAGATGAGTGGACTTTAGCCACTAGTGGGACTAGTACCTCTATGTCAGTTCTTAGACAAAAGACTGAAGACATGCTCTTAAAATCTATGGAAAATGCCCCCATTACTTTTGCAATGCCAATCCAAGAAAAGGGGAAGGGTTTAACATCCCATGTGGTTTTCTCAGGTGTTTCACCAAAACCTCATAGTATTGAGAAACTAATGAGTGGAGCTATAACAAGTGGTCATACTCAATCTAAGCCACATAAGGAGAAGAAAAGAGCAGCACCTGATCTGAATTTTTTTGAAAGGGAACACAAGAAACACAAGGTTGCTCATGTACCAGTTTTGGTGAGAGTAGGTGCCCACATGCCCAAAAAGCATAAGCATAGAGATGTGGTAATCAATCCTCCTGAGTTTGAAAGGAGTGATGTTTATCAGGCACAACATGCTCCATCACTGCCACAAGTGGAACAATCAGAGCTTCTATTCCCACCTCTATCTATGGAGAAAAAAAATGAAACGAACTCAAGATCAAGTAACCCCAGAAAATGTTGCAGATAGTTCAGTAAGAAGCCAATTTTTAACTCTAGGTACAAAAACATATGAGACCCTTTCTTACTAGGGATATAAGTATGCCTTCATTTGGAACATTGTATGAATCTACAAAGACCCAAGATGATGTGATTGATGTTGATACTGGTGAGGTATTTTCTATGTTAGATGCACTTAAATTATCTATGAGTGAACCATTGATGACACTGGTAGATGACCTCCAAACAAGTAAGGAAATAGAGAGAAATACTCATCCATTAATTAGTAAAGAAAAATTCCAAGCAACAGAAGCTCCTTCTATAAGACAAGTGGTTTCAAAATTAGATAAACCAGAATCGCTTGGTGGAGAGAAAGATGTTAATGTAGAGATGTTAGTAGAAGATATTATTTCTATTTCTTTTATTGTTACTAAATTTGATGAACTTTCTCAAGAAGGAAAATCTATTTTTGAAGTGAAAGTAGAAGTGGCACAAGCCACAACCGTTGGCGAGAAAAGAATTGCTGATAAAGACATACAACCTCTAGATGGAAATGTGAAGTTGGCTTCAGATGAACAACCTACCATGTCATTACTAGGTGCATCATCAAAACATGAGGAGGGTAGGATGCCAACTCAGTAGATTTTGAGGAAAGAAGAGCTTGCAAGTAGGTTATTGATACAAGAAAATGTTGGAGGAGAAGTTGGGTCCAGTATGGCATCAATTGGAGAAATAAGGAAGGAATCTCCCCTGACTGTTGACACAAATCAAGAAAATAATGATCAATCCCAGGTTCCAAACCAAGGAGAAGAACATTTGAAATAATTATTAGAACAGGGTGAGAGTAGCAAGGTGGTTATCGAAATAAATAATGAAGAACAGGAAGAATCACTAGTTTAGGATGAACAAGGGGTATTCAAACAATTGATGGTTTTCCCTGAGGAACCCCAACAGGAATCACAAGAGGAAAAGGCTAGAACAAGTTTTGCAAAAGGGTGGATTGGTGAATTAATTTCAAATGAGGAAAAGGAGGTCCTCCCTTTTCAAGCTATTGACCTTACTGCTCTGTCTTTTCCAAAGGCAATAAGAGCCTCAAAAAGGGCTAGAACTATCACTAAAACCCACACCAATTCATCAAGATCCAATACTTTGGAAGTAGCATTCCCGTTTGAAGGAAAGACTAGAGAAGATATAACAACCAATGATTATAATGTTCATATCATTCCCTTAGGAAAACCCTTAAGATACCAACTAAAACAAGGGGTATCTGAAGCAGTGAATGACCTTTTACAAAAGTTGGATGAAGATAGAATGAAAAAAAGGTAGTTAAAAGAACAAGTTAGAGCCCTGAGCTCTAGTTTGTAGTAGTTGATTGAGCAATCTAGTAAAGCTCAGACAAGTGCCTCCATAGATACCCCTGAGGGAATGGATAAGATAAACAAAGCTATCAAGAAGGTCCAAGCATTGGACACATGGATTGAAAAATTAACCAAAAGGGGAAAGGAAGCAATTGCAGAGGCCAGATCAAAGTATGAAGAGCTCAAGAACAGACTCAATGAAATTGATGAGATAATTGAACAGTGTGACAATGAGATTTTCTATTTTGAGGGAATTCTTCCCAAACTAGACCGCATAACCCAGATCTAGTGATGAATTATTTGAGTAGGAAAACATTGTGTCAGTAATAGTCAAAGGAAGCCATCATGCCATTGAAGAGTTATCAAATATCAGAGTGGAAACCTTGAATGGGATCAAGGAAAAGCTTGAAATCAAGAGAAATTGGGTTGATGACACTCTTGATGCCATTGACTTGAAGTTAGAGGATATGGTAGCTGATAAATTCAAAAAGAGCTATGAGGATCTAAAGATTGAATTTTTGCTTAATTCCTTTGAAATGAATATTTAGAAGAATGATTGCTCCTATGAAATCATTAAAACAATGAGAAGGATTGAGAACAAAATTAGAGAGTTAAAAGCTAGACCACTGGAATACAAATAGAAAATGGGCCATTCTATTGATGCAATATCTAGGAAAACACTAATCTTCTAGCATCATATGAGACCAAATAAGGATGAGGTAAATGAGTTGTTCGAAAGGTATGATGCATATGTAGCAAGGTTTCCAAAGGAACAAGATACAGAAATGGAAGCTGAGGAAGAAAAGAATGAAGATACAAAAGATGATGAACATGCTTAGGAGTTGTTCCTTAAGTTGTATTCTCTTTTCATATTCCTTCTTTAAACTGATACTTTAAAATAAATACTTCTGTTACATGGGATGTAATTGTTTTTCTAAACTTTATTGTTCACTTATTTCAATTGTAAAGTGGAAGAATGCAGTAGTGTCATATTTACTTAGATAAAGTTTTACATACATTTGGATAAGCATGTAAATGATTGATATTTTTGTGCTTCTTGCATTTTGAATAAGGAACAAAATGGGGTTCTATAGGGGCCCCTGCCCATGATAAAGAAATATATACACATGCCAGAAGTAGAGACAATGAAAGGAAAACAACATTCAGACATTTTTCAGTCATGTTTCATAGTTTCCTCCTAGTAGAGGAAGCTATTCAAAAGCTTATTTTTCCTCAGCATGAACTCACTTGAACCTTGTGTTGTTCTAAACAAAAATGAATGACCCTGTCAGGTCCCGGGACATTCCCATGTCCATCAATGCTTCCAGAGTCATTCTAGGATGACTCATGATCTGATCGAGCTTAATTTTTTTCTGTTGTGATGATACCCAATCCAAAATATCCAAACCCCCTGTGAAGAATGTTGTTTTTCCTTTCCCCTTGTGAAGGGTTGACTAGCTAGGAGAGGTTTGAGAGGGGACACTCAAGGTTATTAGAAGGGAAAGCACTACATGTTGTTGAATGGGCAGATTGTGAGGTCTTGAGCTTGACCCAGCCTCCCATTTCCTTGTGAGAGGTGGATTATCTTTTAGAGAAGGAATGGGTTGAGGCCCCAAAAACTCATGCTCTGACTGAGGAGAAAGATGCATTAAGCGAGTGGATGACCAAATTGCAAATATTCCCTTGTTGTCTTGAGCGGAGGAGATTATTGCCCTTGAATGAGGAGAAGATAATGATTGGTCCTCTTCTCCATCTGAGATAATGATTGGAAGTTGAGGTTGTGGTTCACCCTTTCTCTTACCTGAAGATGACGTTGGTGCTGAAACTGGTTGTGAAGACACAATATCTACTTGTTTTTTCTCCAGGGAGTTGATTCTCCACTCCAACTCATCTATTTTATGGGAAATGATAAGCATAATGTCGATAGAGGATTTATTATATAAAAAATATGATTCCTTAGGAATATCTTTTGATACAAATCCATAATCACATAAAAAGGGACATTGAAAAACTAGTTTTCCCAGATACCTGAGGTCTTCTCTTGACCCAGTATCTCTTTAAATCTTTGGGAGATTTCAATTGTTCCCATTTGAAAAGATGAAAATACATAACCTGAAAGGCTACAAATACAGGATTAATCCTAATTAGCCTTGTAAGAAGTGCTAATCAGACTTTTCAATATGTCAAGGGTCCTCTGGTATCACCTACACACTCTACATCAAACAGGGCCCTAACAAAGGCTTCATCAGGACCACTCAAATTGAAGATTTTATTTAAATCCTCTGAGGAAATTTCCTTCAGACTGTGTGCTACAAGTACCTTTACCATTTTTTTGATGAAATTCCTTATATTCAGAACAAGAAGGAAAATACATAATGATAATGAAGTTAAACCATGTTTTATAATAAAAAAGGGGACATATGTTGTTGATTTAGTAAAATATTTCCCATGAGATGAGGGAGATTTTGTTCAATTTGCACAAAAAGGAATTTAAGAGTTGGAAGAGATTAGGAATGACTAGAGCTGGTAAATCAAAGTGATTCGATAGGAACTATGTGTGGAAATTAAGCCAATAAGACATAAAATAGAGTGTGTAGTGCCCAAGGTGGATTCTTGAAAAGTGAATGTGGATATATGTCATATCAGAGTCATCTGGAAGTGTTCAAAGATTATTTGAAATGATTATCTAATCAATATCAAGAAAGAATGATTAAAGTAATTTTCCAGAAATGATGACCTGATATCCCAGTCGAGCACAAGTGGAACCGATTGAAAAGACTTACATTTTGTACATCTGGAAGTTTAAAGGAAAACTTTTAAATGTCATGTTCTAGAACAAGTTTTGTAAAAGGAAATATTCCCTGGAATATTTGTTATTTTTGGGGAAAAAACTTTGTAGGTTAGCAAGTGAATGGGGTGATATAAAAGCAAAAATATAATCACACTAGAGGGGGGGTTAATTTTTATGAGAATTATTCAAAGAAAAGAGAAGGAGAAAAAGCTGAGAGAAGCCATTTTCCCAAGGAACTTATCTGAGAAACCTATTATTTCCTGTGTATCTTTAAATTTGATCATGTCAAGATGGTTGTAAGTGTCCAGCCATTGACAAGCTTTGAGATTGTAAATAAAATTTCCCTTGCTGATCAATTCGAATAACCTTGAGTAAATCATGTTAACCATGAACATAGTTGTGTTTAATTTCATTTTGAGATATCTTCAGGTAGTTATCTATGTTCCTGTTGCAATATTATGTTAGGAGTTCCTCTAAATCACATAAGATCTTGTCCTTGTGATAGTATTATGGCATTTGAAATTACATCATGAAGAGAGATTTCATTTCATGATGCAATAAACAATTTAAATTCACTCTACTTTCATTATGATGATACAAATTTTGTTAGTCTATGAGTGCATCTTAGGCATGATGAATCAGGGACCTCTAATGTTTAATTAAGTCTTTAACATGAGATTTTGTGTTGAATCCTTGAAGAATGTGTGAAACCATGTGTCTTTGGGCTTTCATAGATGCACATCTTCTAGTTGAAGGTTCATTCTGACTACTTGAAGCCTTTTGTCATTTTTCTTTGTAGATGTTCCAACATTTGTTAAAAGTTCTCAAGAATTTGGTATAATCAACTTTATCCTGCTTAACTTCCCAACAACAAATTATACATTAAGTAATGAATCCTACATGAACCACCCCTGCTTGCATTGTATATCCATAAATGTTGAATAAGTTTTTTGAGTTTTCCTATCCTTTACCAAAATATGCAGGTGCAATCAATTTTTATCATTTTCTTTAGTAACCTAGACCTTGTCTAGAAAACATCTTCATTCTCTAGGGTGACAGCTTGTGAGAGTTAGATTATGTTACATTGACCATGTTTTCTCAAGGTCTCCTTCAAATATTGTAAAGGGAGAGTCAAATATTGTTAATCTGTTGATATTCTTCACCAACACAGGTTACAAAATGGGTCCTCTCACCCTGGTTGAAGGCACAACCTAAAGTAGTGAGGGTAGGTCAAACCCTTAGCACAGTGATTGTCACTCCTTTCCAAGGAAGAGTAATAAAGAGTCATTTAAAATCCATCCCTAGCTACAAAATGACTCATATTATGATTTGTTTGTCTCTAAGCATCCTGATCAACTTGTGATGCTGCTCGGTTTCAAAGGAAGAATCAATTTGGATACCAACACCAATATGACACCACTGCCCAGGACTATTTGTGCAAATACATATGCACATAGACCTCTGATAGTGATTCTTATATGATTTGAATGCAAATACGTTGTTTAAGCGTTATCATTTTTAAGATTTGTGAGAATTGTATGAGATCATGAGTTTGTTGTGCAATATTTTTTGGTTTTAGTAAATGTTGCACTAGATCATATGGATACTGATAAATATCGAAAAAGGATGATAAGATCCATTGAGATTTGTATAAATTGAGTGTTGATAGACAATTGAAAAATTACTTACAGTGCTTTAGCATATCTAAGGTGAAAATCCTTGGTGGCGACTCCGTGTTAGTTTAAAATTCTTAGCAATTACCAATGTCTTAATATTTGCAAAGATGGAAGGAATAACGTCTTTCTTTAATAAATATCCTACTAGAATATTGTTTCCAGAGCTTGGAAGAACAAATCTAAAGGGAAGACAAGTCTGGAAAGCATTAGGGGATCAAGAGTCAAGTGAGAGAGAAGTACCAGCTATGTGTAAAGTGATCAACCTATTGTTGAGGATTGTCCAATATCTTCAAATAATTCAGAGTTGAGTAGCCCTCATATAAATTTAATTAATCCAGCTGGTGAGGGGCCATCATTTGTATCTGGGATAAGTGTTCCTCATTTATTTTCTTTGTCATTAAAAATTGAAAGGGTGGTTTGTGAAACCAAGTAACTGGAGGATACTTACTTTGAAGATCATACATCGGTGTCCCAAATATCCCTTGTCCTACACCATTTTAATTCCCCTATAATATCACCTTACCAAAACAACATGGCTCATCCTCCACCTAGACCTAATTTTTTTGTCAATATATTTAGACCAATAAATTTTAGAGGAATGGTTGGGTATCCTAATGTTGTACCTCAAGATGTGAGAAATAGGTTGCCTAAATTTTAGGGAAATAATGCCATCACTGGTGATCAACATTTAAGACTCTTTGTTAATATGATGGAATATTTTGAAATTGAATATGAGGATGTGTATATAAAATTATTCATTCATACTCTTGAAGAGGATGCACATGATTGGTATAAATCTCTACTAGATAATTCAATAGATTCATGGACTGAGATGAAGAATGCTTTCAAATTACAATATGGGGATAAGACTGACCCAAGGTTCCTTTTATCTGAGTTTGAGAATATAAAAAATAATCCCAATGAGTTTGTCCAAGATTTTAATACCAGATTCAATAAGACTTTGAATAGATTAACCATAATTAAGAGGCCAAGTGATGAGTCTTGCTTAATCAAATATTATGATGCTTTTGACAAAAAGCTTGCCTACTACTTAAGAGATAAGAACCCTGGAACATTAAGGAAATATTTCACCATGGCCTTGCAAATTGAAAATAATATCAAGGTAGTTGGGAAACCAGCTAAGAGAGAGGGTGTCAAATTGATTAATCCTGATAGACCTTAGTCAAATAAAATATTCGATCTGGAGGAGGTTGTGAAGACTTTGGCCGGGGCAGTTAAAGAAATATCTTACGAGTTTTCCAGAGCATAAAAAGGAATAGGAAAAGTTCTTAGGGTCAACATAAACCACAAAACCATGATAGATTTGGAAATCATCCTAGGAGTGATCACATATTAGATGACAAAGGAAATGGGCCCATGGGATCAGGTAATAAACAACCAAAAATTAGAGAGAATAGATTGGTCCTTGATCCTGTGAATGCCAAGGTTGTTACAGTAGAAGAGGCCCATGTTATTGATTGGTGTGATAAGTGTTTCCTGCCACATTCCCCATGTGATTTAAGTATGGAGGTTGAAGAAGAAAATGATGATGAAGCTTATGGTGATGTATGTATGATGGAATGCCCTAAAAATTCACAACAGAGGGCTACTTCAACTGAGTTAATAAGTGTCCATAACTGTTCAAGGTTTCTGGGATTGCATTCACCAGGTACTACCTCTCCCTCATGATGATGGTGTTGAGATTGATATGGTGCAAGTGTTTGATTTACCTAATCATGATTTTGAATATTTAAGGGCTTTAATGATTAAGAAATATGATGGGGGAATGAGGAAGATAGGAAACTTTTGTAATGTCAGGAAAAGGAATATAATACCAGAAGTAGAGTTGTCAAAGGGGGAGGCCCTCAAGCTAAACCAAAAACTCCACTTCTCAATAATATCCCAAAGTAACCCCTTCAGAAGGATGCACTTAATAAAGGCCCCATTGTTCCAAATAAAACTTGTACCTAGATCATGCCCAAACTGCAAAGAATCTTATACCACTGGAAGGAACCATAATCTCCCACCCAACACTTCCTTACCCAAATATGTTCCATGTGATATATCCCATATTTTGATTCAAATCAAATTCAATGTGACTATTATTGAATTTCTTAGAATTCCTGAGCATAAAAAATGATCATTTGAGTATTTGACATTTAAAGAAGAGATAAGAACCGAAGCAATAATGTGAATGGTGTGGATGTTCCTCCTATCATTGCAGAGATGGAAATACCACAAGCCCTGGAAAAATTGGGAGAATCACTAGAAGTATACTTGGGTACTTCACTTGTTTAGTCTCAGCTTGACATTGATCATTTTTATACTACTTTAATTATCAATGATAGGTTGGTTCACAACTGTATGTTCGATTCAGGAGCTTCATGCAATGTGATGCCTCTTGAGGTAATGAATGAATTAAATATCAAAGTAACAGTAGCCTTTGGAAAGTGCACATCTATGGATTCAAGGGAAGTTTCGGTGATTGGATATGTTAAAGGGTTAATAGTGCAATTGTCAGCTTACCCAGGAAAATCCTTAACTATGAATGTGGTTATTGTGGATTTCCAAACCAAATGGGGAATGCTATTATAAAGAAAATGGGCTGCTAGTATGGGGGGAAGTGTACAAATAGATATGTCAAATACAACCATACAGTGGAAAGAAACCTTGTAAAATTATATGGTGAAAAGAAGATGTTACATCTGATTGAAGATCCTAACAATGCTTCTTATGAAGTATTATATACAGATGTATATGTTGATAATTTTGTTGGTTATGTAGATTTTAAGGAGCATGAAACTAACAAATGTAAATATCTTGAGAAACCTGGTTCCCCTTGGACTTTGATGTTTGATGGAGTTTGTTCTAAATTTAGGAATGGTGTTGGTGTTGTCTTGATATCTCCAAATACGGAAGAATTCAATTTTTCTTTTAAACTCAAGTTCAAATGCACAAACAATGTTGCAAAATATGAGGCACTAGTTTTGGGTTTAAGTATTTCTTGGAGGTATGGTATTAGGTAGATTATTGTTAAAGGGGATTCATAAATGGTAGTCAAGCAAGTTTGAAAGTTTGGGATTTCATTGAAATGTTTGATTCCTTCAACATAGTATACCATGAAAGAAAGAAGAATACTATAGCAGACAGATTGGAAGTATTGGGATCTAAGTTTTAAAATTGTACAGTGTCTCCTTATTGTAGGTATGACATTGAAATATTGACAAGATCATTTATCCCTGATAATGTAAAACATTGGCAAGTTTTTGAAGGTGATGCCCGAATTCAGAGGTTTTTACAAAAAAAAGGAGAATTCAAAAATTAGAATGTGGATTGGGAGAAAATGGTTTGTGTTAATGAGGGTAAAGATACCCTATTTGGTAAGGATATTATTCAGTTGAAGACAAATACTATTCCAAGAGGTTTGGTTGCATTAGAGTCAAACTTTGATAATGTTGATCACATTGTTAGTAGGAATATGTCAGTTTCAAGAGATGTGGAGGAACACAACCTGGGGAGAGACAATAAACCTAGAAAAATATGGATAGGTAGTAACCTGAGTAAAGAAGAAAAGCAATCATATGTGCAGCTGTTGAAAAATTACCAAGACTACTTGGCATGGTCATATTCAAAATTAAATGCATATAGGGAAGACCTTTTCCAACATGAGATACCATTGGAAGATAATTCCAAATCATTCAGGAAGAAGCAAAGACCAATCAATCCACTTCTTTCCCTCAAAATGTAAGAATAATTAAAGAAGTTAAGGGATGGAGGCATCATGCAACCCACAACGTATTCTTCACGGGTGGAAAATCTAGTACCAATTTGAAAGAAGAATGGAGATATAAGGTTGTGTGTGGATTTTAGGAATTTGAATAAGGAATCAATCAAATATAATTATCCCCTTCCCAATATGGATAACATGCTATAGTTATTTACTGGCTCTGAGTTATTGTCTACTCTAGATGGATTCTCAGGATATAACCAAGTAGTAGTGAAACATTAATAAAGAATCAAAACCATTTTCACCACTCCATGGGATACTTATGTGTATGTGAGAATTCCATTTGACATGATGAATGTTGGAGAAAAATTTCAAATAACTATGGATGTAGCATTCTTAGGATACATAAATGATTTCATTGTTGTATACCAAGATGATGTGACCATGTTCTCAAGGAAAAGGAATGATCACTTGCAACATCTGGAGAAAAAGTTGTTAAGGTGTAGAGAATATGGCATTTCACTAAATCCTAAAAAATTTCACTTCGAGGTTTAAAAGGTGAAGTTTTTGGGACACATTGTATCTAAATAAGGGGTCATGATTGATCCTAAAAGAGTGGAAGCTATCGGCAAAGTTCCTATACCCAAAACAAAAAAAGGAATTCAATCCTTTTTTGGACAAATAAATTTCATTAGGATATTTATTTCTAACTTTTCTGAAATGACTATCCCTATCATGAGTATGCTAAAAAGGGACTAGATTATCAAATGGAAGGAAGAATATGTCCAAGATTTCACTAGAATTAAGGAAGTATTGAAGAATGCCCCTGTTTTGGTAGCTCCTAATTTCAAGAAATATTTTACAATGTTTTCTTTTGCTTCTGAAAACACTATTGCATCTGTAATATTACAAAAACACAAAGAAGGAAATGAAAGGCCAATTGCTTTCTTTAGTAAAGAACTTCAAGGAGTAGAATTGAGATATACTATCGTGGAAAAGTAGACATTCTGTTTGGTAAGGGAAACAAAAATTTCAAACCATATATCTTGAGTTCCAAGATCACAACCTATGTTCCTCATACTATGGTCAAGCACATCTTGTCAGAAATGGAAATATCAAGTAAAAGATGTCGATGGGTAAACAAATTACAAGAGTATAACATGGATATTCAAACCACCAAGCTAGTTAGGGGTTTAGGGTTAGCGAAGATAATAGAAGAGAGAAACCTGTAAGTAATGTAGATAAATGAAGTTGAGGAAGGATATATGAATGTCCATGAAAGATTGACCAATTCAACATGGTACAAGGTTATCATGTTTTATCTTAAACATTTGAATATCCTTGACATTTGAGTAAAAATCAAAAGAGGGCACTCAAGCTAGCTTCCCAGAAATATACTATCAATGATTATGGATTGGCATGGAGAAATCCTAAAGGGATTCTCTTAAGATGCATTATTGAAGATGAAGCCCCTAAACTAATTACATATTTTCATGGAGGAGTTTGTGGGGGGCATTATGCTAGAAGGGTAATTGTCACAAGATTTTAAGGGCTGGTTATTAATGGCCCACACTTTTTAAAGATACAAATTTGTTAGTGAGAAAACGTGAAAGTTTCCAACATTTTTTAGGAAGATTGAAAGCTTCAAGAGCTCTCCCTTTACAACTAGTATCAATTAAAGCCCCATTTAAGCAGTGGGGTATGGAATTCATTGGGGAAATTTTAGATCCTTTAAGTACAGTCCACAGATGGATATTGGTGGCTATTGATTACTTCACCAAATGGGTTGAGGCAATCCCTACTAAGAAAGAAACCCACCAAATTGTTATGGATTTTATCTTAAATCATGTAATTTGCAAGTTTGGAGTGCCTTCCAAAATAATTGCTGACAATGCTATGAGTTTTTGAGCTAAACCCTTGGTGGCCATGTGTCAGGTGTATGGAATAACTCTCACATATGCATATAATTGCAATCCCTAAGGTAATGGAAAAGTTGAGTTAAGCAATAAAAATCAAGAGGAAATTGGAGATAAATAAATGAATATGGGGTGAAAAATTGAAGTTTGCTATTTGGGATAATATTCCCATCACCCACTTTAATACATGGAGGCTAACATGGAAGTCTTTGGCAGTAAAACCATTTGAAAATGGACTAGTCAAAGGGTGGAAAACCATGTGGAGGGTGCTAAGGAGGTTTGTGTGGGGTATAAGGAAGCGGTTATAATGAGTGGTGTAAGTATTAAAGTTTGTGATAAAACTAATACTATTTTAAGCACAATGTAATTGCCATGCAAAATGTAACGTTGGTTTTAATGGGCTTCAAACCCATAACCACCGGTAGCTGAAAATAACCCCTCTCTGCCACACCATAGTGGCTCAACATGTATAAAAGGGGGTCAAATTTTATTTGTAAGACACACAAGTTTGATTACAAGCTTGCATTGTGATCGTAGCCCAATATAGGATTTTTGTATATGCCCATTTTTGAGGCACTTAGGAGAGTTTTTGTAACTCAGTGTCAACTGGAGAAATGTCTAGCACCTTGAGACACTCCTAATAGATCTCTTATTTTTTCATTTTATCTTTCTAGTTGAGATTTATGGTGGGAGGTCTGATCACTATCTATTTATAAGCCTTGTGCTTAAGAGGAAGCCTATAAAAATCATCATTTTTGGAGCACTAAGAGGAGAATCAACCTTTGGTGTAAACTAGAAATATGCTCAGAATCCTGATATGCTCTTGATGATGAATTTTTTTTCTATTTATGGAGTTTTTTATGATGTTTTAATCTATATAATTCATCCAAGTTCTTGGAGTCCATCTAAAGCCTTCGTCAAGTGTGCACCTCATTAAAGGAAGACACTTTTGGAGATACGACCTTTGGCACACTATCCATCTCAATTATTCACTCTACATAGAGGTTATTTACGATCGTGTAATGGAGTAGTAGCTACTAGTGAAGGAGATTATTGTTCTCTATTTTCCAGTTTAGATTCATCTTGAATCTACTGGTTACGTGGACATTTTATTATCTGGTTCGAAGTTCGTGTGAGTCAACTGGATATATGATGACATGTATTTTCTAGTTCGAAGCTTATGGATAAGATGTGGCATAGTTATTCTAAAAATTTTCATCTCAGATATTCACTCTACGTAGAGGCATCGTGGCCGTGAAATAGAGTGGTATTTGTTGGTTGAAGAATACTTATACTTTAGAAGGGTTAGTTAGAGTCCATTGGAGTCAACTATTATATGTTCTTCTGGAGGCCAGTTCAAAGTCCCTATGGAATCAACTGGTAAAATTTGGTTCAGGTTGTACTTTCATACTTCACTATAAATTGTATTTGCTTACTATCAGAAGTATTAATGAATCAATTCAACATTTGAACCTAGAGACATAGGTGATTTTTGAACTCTGTTATCAAATTTTGTGCAGTGTGTGGGTGTTCCCTTTTCTAGTGCATTTTGACTTAGGTTGGTAACTTTTATGGAGTGTTTTTGACAAGTGTCTACAAGGTTCCATGGATAGTTAGTAAAATTTACCCCTGTTGATGGATCATGGATGCTTGAGTTCTATTTGATAGCCTTTGGATGCAACCTTAGGTGGTGATAGATAATGATTAATGCTTGGTCCCTTATTATGATCACATAAATTTATATTTACATGATTACCTTATTTAAATTTTGTAATTAACCCTGATAAGGTTGACTATCAAAATGATAAAGTACTCAAACATCTAGAAATGATCCAAAATAAGTGAGTAAAGTATAAAGAGGTCAAAAGTGCCCAGAGGGGATGGGGGAACTTAACGTTGGCATCTTAGCTGAGCACTAATGTCCAGACTCAGAGAAACTGAAGGGTTGAAGATCAAACTAAGAAAGAGGATGTGAAAGACCAAAAGTGGCAACATAAATTAAAGAAAAATAAGACATGGGTTATTTAGTAATTTTCTTACTTTTGGAATCACATGAATAGTAGTATGCAATCAAGAATAGATAATTACCAATAGTGCATGATTTAGTGTCTATAAGAATATATAAGGAAAGAAAGCTTCATAAGTTTCATCATCAGTTGTTGTGGTAACATTTTAGAGGTGAAAAAAAAATTAGGTGATTTTATTTGGTGCTGAGTCATCTAGGGGTTGGTGCTCCTTGTGGCATTTGTGCCTCACTAAACCTATAGACTAGTGCTCCTTATTGGGTTGGTGCTCAACTAATTTTTATTCATTGTTGTAATAAATCTTTATTTTAGTGGGGTTTCTTCCCCTTGAGGGTTTCCCACTTATATATGGTGTTTATGTGTTCATGTTTCCTCATTTTCTCATCTAATTGTTATGTTTCTTAAGAATGCATTCTTAATGGTTAAGTTGAATTGAATGGTTGATGGATATGAAGGTTTAAGTGAATGAAATTTTTATTACTCACTAATTCATGCCCCCATCAGTGGTTGTGATTATGACATGCTCATCAATTTGCATAAAGACTTATAAATGTATTATTATACGTCTAGAAAAGGGAATTTTTTTTAATAACAATTATTCAATCAATAGTATCTCAAAATATTTACAGAGAAAATTGTGTTTAAATTGTTAGTTCCAAGTCCAAGGGAGGAAAAAGGGACCACTCTTTTCTAAGGACGAGGACAATTGATATTTTATTAGATTATGTTTATTTCACATTGGTACTTAGATTACTATTGAGATTACTACTTTATATTTTTGCATACTTTCAATATAAAACATCTTATGATTAGATTTGTTGTTTGATTTCAATTGTTTTTTCAAAAGAATCAAATTAGTCATGTTTTTTAATAAGTAAATCTAGATGAGATTAACTATCAGATTTCAATTCAAGTTATTTCCATTATTGATATGATATTTCTATGAGAGAGTGAGAGCATGAGGACCTGAACGTAATGCGTGCACATTAACATAGTTGCACTTGAACATAAATGTGAGAAATATCCAAGTAATAAGAAAACAATTAATCACCAAGAAATTGTGCATGTAAAAGAATTGGTCTACTCACACTCATAAATTAAAAAAATAAGTACATATATGAGTGTTATGTAACTCCCATGTCTGGAATTGTCATATGCCTAAAATAGGAGAGGGGAGTTACAATCCATGAATGGAATCTAACTCCCATATGAAATATGACACATATGACATATTCTATGATAGAATATATCATACATCATATAAATCATAACGACTCACCTAAAGACCTATGACCTACCTAAGTGAGATGAATTGCCATGGGTGAGGGAAATTCAAATAATTTATGAATAAAATATGAAAATTATCCCTCACACCAACACTCCCCTTCATTATAGCTTCAAACGAGGCATGGAAAGTCATACAGAGAAATGGGTCTCAAAATCTACACTTGATGAGGTACCCATGTAAAATAAATATATAAAATAATGGAAGAAAATGGGAAAAACGTCCACTTATAAGAGATAGGCAAATTGCCCCCAAAAAACTAAGAAAGATGTGTCATATGGGTCCCAACAAAAAGGTCTTGATTATGTACCAATGTAAAAACCATAATATTTCTAGAAGAAGAAGAGGACAATGAGATAATAAATCCCGAAGTAGATGTGCAACTATAGTAGACCTCACCCAAAAAAGATAGCATAAGTGAAGAAAATTGGCTTCGGTGAAGGATTTGGTCAAGATGTATACAACATAATCTGAAGTCTACAAATCAATGACATCCCTAAGAAAAGTTTCAATGATGTGGTATTCCACCTGAAGATTGAAGGTGGAACATCATAGAACTAAGAACATATTTTCCTAGTGTCTGATGGATCTCCAATGGTGGGAGAGTCAAGCGAAGATTAAAAATTCTCTAAAAGGTGATCAACAGAGAGAGAATATGTATCCTCATAAATATTTACATCATCATAACTAGAATAATAATCCTCATCATCAAGAATATAAACAGGGAAACATGTAGCATCATTAATTAATTACATTACACTAATTAATTAACCCTTCTATCCTGCAAAGATGACAATTAATGACCTTCTGTTAATTAAACCCCTTTCTACTTGAATTAATTAATTATTCTTAATTAATTAAGTTTCCTCTTCTATTAGATAAATGAATTGTCATTTATTTAGTCTAAACTCTTCCTATTCCCTAAATCATACTAATTGTTCTTCTAAAAGCTTCTATAAAGCTTGCTTACCTATTAATTAATCACTTGGGTTGCTTAATAAATCCTCTCAAACCACATGATCCACTTAAGGAAAAACTAAACTCTCCCAATGTTTACTCAACTCTCTTTCAACCATAGTCACCCCAACTAATTCAACCTAGATATTATCCCACATGCAAAGGGATTTAGAGAATTTTTTATCCATTGGGATATATAAGAAGCCCTCCTCTTACCATTGTAATTACACCTAAATGATCATAGAGCCTATACTATAAAATTTTTATCATCATAGAGCATTATTCCATTAGAGGAGCTAGCTATCTTCATTTCTTGCATTCATCTATCCAATTTTGAATTCATATAGAGATATGTCAAATGGTCTTGTAGCCATGGATTGACAAGATTTCATTATTGAAACCTTGGGATTCAAACATACATCAAATTTTTTGATTGCTAAGGATCGAAATAGGATCATTTCATTGATTAGCATTCAATGGAGATAAATATTAATTGCTTAGCATATTAGTTTGATTTTTATTCATGTTCTAATGCAAAGATGTTGATAGATTAGTCTTTTTTGATCTCTAAGCATGATGGTGCATAGATTTTAGTTTAGATTTGTTTTAGAACTACTAGGTGTTAGTTCTAATTATCTTTGCATAGCTAAAAAATTCTTGCACACATTTGGCAAACCCTGTGGGACGGATCCTTAGTCTCTTAGCATTGTGGTTCAAATTTTGTTGTTATTTCAATTTTTGGATAACCCTTGATATACACATGTGTGAATTAATGTTGAATTTCTTATGTTTTTTACTAACTTTACATGGGTTGAGTCATGCTTATAGATCTAATTTAGATGGGTTCTTATTAGTATTGAGCTAACTTACCAAAAATTTGAGCTTTTTGAGATCGATTACATCACTTTCCACGTTTTGACGTGACTTCTAGGTACAGGAGTACACAAAAATGACAGAGGCACATACACGTCCAAACCTAGGTATACACATCCAAATGCTAGCGTATGCATCTAGAGTCTAGCGTATACATCATTCTACCAGTGTAAATGATATTCTGTCCTCTGTGTTTTTCTATTTTTCTATTTTCTGGTGCATATGCCTAAGTCCGAGTGTACATATTCATACTTCAGCGTACGCATCTGATAGTTCTTCTATTTGACCCATTTTGACATTTTGAGCATACATGTCCAATGTCTAGCGTATACATATCACTGCCAATGTACATGACTTTATGGCTTCTGTGTTTTCTATCCTTTATGTCTGCTAGTGTATACGTTTAGAACCTGGTGTACATGCCTATACCCGAGCGTAACTATCTAATAATTTTATTTCTTTGACAATTTTTTCTATGGGCGTATACATCTAAAGGATAGCATACACAACTCTTTGACCACGTACCCATTAGCTCACTATAAGTTTCCATAAAGGGGCCTACATGTCCTGAGGTAGGTGTACACACCTAGAGTTGGGCGTACACATCATAGTTCAAATTTGAGATTTACTTTAAAATTTGCAAAAAAACATGTTTTCTAGATTTAGTGACTCCTTGTAGGTTTTAATTGAAGACTAAATTCTATTTTACATAGTTTATTGACATGTTTTTGCTAATTTGATTCAATTTATCTAAAGGGTTAAATGAACATTGCATGCTTAATCATGAGATTGGAGTCTTGTATGCTCTTCCCTCACACCTTCTAGGTGATATTGGGAATAAAAAATGATTTCTATATCTCTTTTTCCTTAAAAACGTTTGAAAAGGATGTCAAATTTGGTTAAAATGAACAACTTTTGTGTTTGAATCAAGTATTTTCCATTATTGATTTCGTAGTTGGATTTTACGTCCCGTATGATCTTCTCTTACATCCTAGAACGATCTTGAGAATAAGAAACAACGTTCATTCTCTTTATGTGTATGGAAAACTCTAAATCCGTCATGTAGGACCTAAACACTTGTCAAAGAATGCAGGATCAAGACAAAAAAACTACTAATACATTTTCTGTGCAGGTTTCTAAATGGTGTTCAAGCAAACCATACTAAGTATAAAAGATAAAATATACACCACAATAAAAAGAATGTAGTTATAGGTTCAGATAAGGGTACACCCCATCTACTTAACTAGGACATAACCCCTTTGGCATAATCCTTAAGCTAAAAAAATGGGGGTGGTCCTAGGAACCCCAAATTAGTCTACACAAGAGGGAATCTTGTGGATGAAATGGGAAGTGCTCTGCACTACCTACTTGACTAGTGATACACATGATATTTAGTGTCAAAGTTATCTATATCACAACCCCGGTGAGAATAAACAATGGATGCATTTATTTCCCACTGTGATCAAAGGGGTTAAAGTAAAGTCAGGATACTCCTTGGGAAACCTTGGCAAACTAAGCTCACATCTAGATAAATTGTCACACCTAGTTGAGTGAACCACCTAGGAGCTTACCTTTTCTAGGAGCTAAATTTGACAATATCAAAACCAATTTGAGTTGAGAGCCATCACAAAGGGATACATTTCTTGGAATCTAAATCTTGTTTGTCAAAAAAGAGGAGATTCCATTAAAGTTCAAGCGGTGTGTCATTCATCATGGATATTTTGAAGAATTATTATTTTTTAGTTTTTCACTCACCTTAAGGTGAGGTGAAACTCCGCTGGAGTGACACAAAACTCTCTTCAACACCAATTGATATACTTCCTTCAATTTCTTTTGAAACATTATTTATCAGAAGAAGAGTAACTACCCTTGTGTTACTAATTGATTTTATTCACCACTTTTGTGTCCATTTACGCTCATCCATGTTTTCGGTTGAGTTTTTAAACGTCTAAACTACGTGGAGACATTTTTATATCATTGGTAGCCTTTTTGATCTTGATACCCAAGTCAAGATCTTCAATCGTAATTAGGCTTGATTCATCATCTTGACTCTCTTTTGAACTGTTATCTTGCTTATATCGCATCACAACAATTTTGATAGTTACATCTTGTTTCTTGTAAAATTGGCCTAAGTGTCTAGATTGTAACATTACGCTACACACATTCTAACAATTCCTTGGTATAATCTAACATTAGTATGGTTTCAAACATTACCTCGATCTTGAAAAGTGTTGAGTGTTACCATTTGTGGGTGTTATATCAATATCATTTTGATATTAATACCTTAATTTTCTGAAAAGTTTGGTTAACATATTTTAGTGGTATTGTTGTGTCAGTCACAATTATAACTACCACTTTTTGAGATATAGGTATTGATTGGATTCAAGCTCACTTGTATTATAATTTTTTTGGGGATCGTGTTAACTTCTTGTTATTACTTACGCCTTGTTCATTTCTTTGAACTTGAAATAAGTGGTGACATTTTTTTAAGCATCTTAAACACCAACTACCATTTGGAAACAAAATTAGGAAGTATGACATTTTTATTAATTAGTCTAAAAATGAGCATTGTGTGATTGTATCATGTTCATCAATTTTTGAATTATTCTTTTAAAATAATCACTTTGACACATTGATCCTTTGACATTCATCATTCTATGAACTATTAACATTCTTTGACATTTGTAAACTTCCACTTAGGTTTGATCAATACCTTTTGAACAAATTTAAAACACCTTAGTGAAGTTCTCATGCATCAAGGCCCCCATAAAAAGATTGGGAGCTAGAAGACAAGTCATTGAAAAATAAGCATGGGAAACATCGAACAAACAAGGGTCAAATACATTTATTGGGCATGATTTTGGACCTCTATGTTTTTGTAGAAAATGAAATTGAAGACATGATAGATCATAGTGGTGATGAGGCAAGATCACCATGCATGGAGTTTGAATTTGACCCTGCCCTATTAGATGAATTCCTTTTCATAAAAAAATATAGAGTACTTGCGAGAGTGGTGGAATTAGGTGCTAGAATTCCAACAGAACATGAAACTAAATCACCCACAAATAGGGATAATGAGGAAGAACCACCTCTCATTAACATGGATGACATTTCAGCACATGGACATGCTTCCACATCAAACATAGAAAAAAACAACATGGTGGGTTATAAATTACCATTCATCAAGGTACCACATAAAATATGAATAGAACATGAAAAATTGGAACAACCCCCATGTGATGAGGATGACGAAGAACTTCATGAGGAAGAAGTCACTATACCACAACAAATTCATAACCTTAGTTGATAATTATCTTTACTAACATCTCATGTACAAAAAGAAACAAACAAAAATGTACATCGAGAGAAACCTAAGAAAAAAAATAGTGAACTTCAAATATAAAACCAAGAAGGAGGAACATCGAAATATAGTCACGTGTGTATGCCAGATTCTCCCACAAAGGAGAAAATTATTTCACAACTACAATATATGAAATCAATGCTCACAAGACTTCAAGAAAGTAATGGGGGAAATAACAAAAGGTATCAATATGAAGAGTTATGCCCGCATCCATTTGATAAAGATATGTTGCTTTAACCCTTTCCTAAGAAATTTGACATGCCAAAATTTGACAAGTATAGAGGGAAAGGTGATCTATGTGATCATGTGAAATATTTTTACATGGCATGCCAAATAGTGGCCTACAATGATAACTACCTCATATGAAGCTTTCCAAAATTCCTAGGAGGAAAAGCCTTAGAATAGTTTACTAACTTACTTCATGTGTCTATATTCACATGGCCTGAACTGACAGAGAGGTTTGTACGCCATTTCTCATACAACATGGAAAGTGACATATCCATGGCAGACTTGTGTAACACCAAACAATGTCCAAATGAAACCTTTGAAAGTTTCCTAAAAATATGGCGAGGGCTAGCTAGCCGCTTCCCTTGCTCAATCCATGAAAAGCAACTTGTTAGCATATTTGTACCAAATTTAAAATTGGACATCGCTTTTCATTTACAAATGAATTATGTTCAGAGCTTCAAAGATCTCATCAAGAAGGGCATGCAAATAAAAAAAGCCCTCATTACAAAAGGAACAATCAAATCATCTTCCAAGGATAATCAATCTACCAAACCAATAAATAAGTCAAAGATATTTTTAAAAAATAATAATGTTGTAGGAGATGGAATCATGGATTCTAAATGTATACAAGTGGTCCAAGTTGGTCAAGCTTTTAAACTGACCAAAGGGTCGATCCAACCATTAGCCAAGCATAGAATTTCCACTCCTCTTAATGAGTCTTTGTTTGCAATATTGAAACAAATGGATACAACCCTTTAAAGAAAATGATTCTAAACCTTCATGGTATAAAGAGCATGAATATTGTGATTTTCATCGTGTAAAGGGACACAAGACAGATAACTGCCTAAAGCTTTGCCACTTCATCCAAGATCTTATTGATAATGGAGAGATAAAAGTTGATCCACCAGAGAGAAATTGGATGCCAAATGAAAATATGGGGACATTCAAAGGACCATTCCCTAAACATGATAAACAAGATGGGAAGAAGTTGGATAAGGGACATTCATCCCAAAGTTACAAAACCATGAACTATCTGTATACCAAAAGTGATAACAATTATTACGACTTACTCATTAGATGTGCTTGATCTTTTGATGAACATGTGAATATCATTAGGATCAAGGGAAAATATTGCACTGCGGTAATAAGGTGCACTCATCTTGCAATCTTAGAACCTCCTCTGTCTACCCCTCAGGATGGTCTGTATAACATCTTAGAGAAAATTGAGAAGACATCTGCCAAGATTTCAATCTTGGAACTTCTTAAGATATCAAATGTACATAAAGACATCCATTAAAAATCTATGGGGGTCAGGAGTGCCAATGGAAGTAGACCCTTCACATTTACAAGCTGTAGTGGCAAACATTGCACCAAATGAGAAAATCTCATTTAACCACAAGGAAATCCCTAATGACGAACACACACATAATCTTCCCCTATATATATAGGTTTTTTATTACCCATCAGAATATAAAACAGGTGCTTGTGGACAAATGGTCAAGGTTGAATATATGAACATTGAAACTAATCTAACAGCTGGGTCATATAAAGGAAGATCTAGAGTCCCACATTATCATGATAACCTCTTACAACAACACAAAGTGGGAGTCATTTGGAAAAATAACACTGCCGATGGAAGTAGGGCCTACTTGCCATAACACGAAGTTTCATGTCTTAGATTTGGAACTTCCGTAAAACATGCTTCTTGGCCACCCATGTATCCATGCCATGTAGGCCATACCATTAATGTTTTATAAGTGTATTAAATTGAAACATGAGGGACACACTATTACCATTCAAGTTGATCTATAACCCTTTGCTCACTGCAAAGCTCTCAAAATATATCCACATAAGGGTACATATACATGTCCCTCTACTAATATTGCTACTCCCCTTCAATCAAAATCTCTTGAATCAAGGGTAGATTCAGATTCCCTAAGTTCTTGTGCTGATGAGGCTTCTATGTCTACTTCTCCCTTTGATTCATGGGAGATGAATATCCTTGAACATGGTTATGGAGAATATAATGTGCAACAAGATCTCCTAGTTTTAGATATGTCTTTGTCACAAAAATAAGAGGAAAACCCAACTATTTCTTTAAACGACCAAAAGATGAATGTACTATAGGGATATTCTTCTCTGGTGGGTTACTTGTAGAAGAGAAATTGTTGGACCCACCTACAACTTGGGTCCCTGAGGTCACTAAGCCTACCTGCTATGAAACCCTAGAAGATGCCAAATCTATTGGTGTGTATTATTTTCCACATCATTAGGTGAGTCATCTCACTTATGTGAGATCGTAGGTCCATGTGTCATTTAGGGTTCATAATGAGATTCTCTTACGCATCAATGCGTTAGTGCATCATATGTGTCATTGGGAGTTATACTTCTATTCTAGGAATGTAACTCCCCCTCTCCACTCGAGTTGTCATGACTGTAGCATTGGGGGTTACTCAGCACCTCTTGTATGTACACCCTTTTAGATCTATGAGATAGAGGAGAGTTTGTGGATTATAACGAGGTTCTTCCTGTGTTTCAAATATTTGAATGCACATTCAGTTGATGCTTGCTCCTCCCGAGATCTCTTCATGCTATCATTCACACATCCGTTGATGTGCACGTCGTCCCTCATGATCCTTGCTTTTTGGTTTTAAACCCTCTTACATGGTATCAGAGTGGATCTTGTGGACCCGTGAACTTTTTGGCATTGCTCATGCATGTTTTTTGGCTTATGGAATGATATACAGTTCTTGTTGTGTGTGTCGTAATGGATATTCTATTCATGTGCTTCTTGCATTGATTTTGGGGCCTTATACCATGTTTATTCGTGTTCGAGTTTTCTATGTTCATGGGTTTCATCCTTTAGGGGTCCACCTGCATCTTTGAAGGTGGTTTGCAAGTTTGAGGTTTAGATCCGAGTTAAAAGTGTTGTTTGTGAGTTTTTTGGAGGACTGTTGGAGCTATTTATGGCTCAACATGGCCCTAGCTCACTGAGCTAGCTCACTGAGCTAGCTCGTTATCTAGCTCGCCGCTCTTATCTAGTGACTTGCTGCTCGTGTTTTACCTCGGTCGGCTTTGTTTTGCTTCGGGGTTTGTGTTTTTAGTCTTTGACTGTTGGTTTTGCTTCTTCTCTACATTGTTCAGTGAACCTACATCCTTAACTCCCCTGAGCCCTTTACTGGTCGGCCCTGGCTTGTGGCTCATTAGGATTCATGTTTTAAACCATGCATTATTCTACTTGGTGGTTGGCCTATCCGACTCTGTGTACTCCACTCCAACTTTGCCATCATGGTTTGTGCTCACAATTCCTTGTGTTACTTCACATCTATCATGATATGCTTGGTTGAGTCCCATGCCTTTGGTTCTGTACTTGACTTTCACACCTTGCTCAACTTTTCACTGATTTGGTTTCCTTTCTTGGTGCATTGTGGGTGTCTTCCTGAGTACGTGGTTTGGCTGGTTTGGCTCTGCATTTACTACAACCATTCAAGGATCATCTAGTTTTATTAGGTTTTTTGGCTTCTATCTAGTCACTCCTGGTGTTTTCTTGGTTCTACATGATGTTTGGCCTCCTGCAAACTCTATGCTGTAGTGGCTTCACTCCATGACCTTGCTACCTGCGACCTCCATTCCTTCCTGTTCAGGATCTATGTTTTCTTATGGATTTAAAGATTCTGCCATTGACGCCATGCTCATGTTACCTCTATAACCTCGGTGGTCGCTTTTCAAATAGCTCACCTCCCGGTAACTCGACGTGAATCTCACCTATGCTCTGTTTGTTATGACTCGCTGTTTCACCTGTGCTTTATCAGCTGCAACTCACTATTTCAATGTGAATCTCACATGTGCTCTGTATGCAATCCATTTCCTCAACTTGTGCATGTGGCCTTGTAATGACCTTTAACTTTCCAAGTGTCAACTCTTCTTCGTTCGGGCCTTCTTAACACCAACCAGCTTGTGCACGTTGGTAACGGTCAGAATCTTCAGTTCAAACCACCATGTGTCTGTAGATCTTTTCCACGTGGAGACCTGTGGGGGTTCCTTGATTGTTGAACCATTTCATTCTACATTTTCAACACATGGTCACCTGACCACTGTGTAGACTATGTTCGACTCAACACTAACGCCCCGCTCAGCGGTTTCACCATTCGCTCACCACGTGGTTAACAAACCGACTTGACATGGACATGATTCTCCATCGACACCTCATCTCGAGCCCACTCCCTTTTAGAATTGTTTACAGGTTAAAACAATCCCCCTTTTTAATTTTTTGAGCCGAAACATTCCTTTCATGGCATTGTAATATTTTATGGGTTCTAATTTTGCTTGTATCATTCCCTTCCTATGTATGTCGAAGACAGAGGGCAAGGTCTAGGGTTGGTAGGAGGCTAATCCCCCCTCATAAGAAAAACAAACCCCACCTAAAATTTGACACCATTTCTAACGAGTACCCACATGACACCCTTTGCACCCATTTCAGACATTTTTAAAATCAGTTTGCATGTTTATTGGCTTTTTCCATCAGTTGCGGGAATCGTAATAATGCCATAACTTTTGACTCGCAGCTCATTTTTGAGTGCTTCCTTGGTCAAAGTTACATGATTTCTCACAATTTACGTGATGGGATTGTTATTTTTTATAAATTCACTACTTTATAAAGAACCACATTCTGGGGGGATTGACTAGTACTCTTGGGTTTTCACATGCAGATGCACTATCGGCCGAGTCCGACGTCTTTCTTTTGTGCACCTTGTACTTCTTGCTTCTACATCATGGAGAGTGCTCCTTCTAGAATTGAGCATCGTAGGATCACCTTACAGCCTCCCCCACTTCTTACTAGGAGAGGGAACTATTTAGTTTGGCGTGCTTCCATGGAATGCTACTTCGCCGATGAGGGTCTTTCACCCTTCTTACTTAGGCCAGTTCCTACACCCACTGATCATCATCATATAGAGGACTTCCTAGACACTTGTCACCATGTTTCTAGTCACTTGATGATGCATGGTCTCTATATATCTCTGGTTTCACATGGTAGACTCAGATCCTCCCCACTGTTTCGAGAGCATTCTTCAATCCCTCTATGGAGACCCTTCACATACTGCCACCATTGTTGGTGCTACTGATCCAATTGTCTCTTCTTGTTCTTCATGTGATGGTAGTTCCATTGACATAGAATTGCTTGGTTCTACTTCTAATGATGAGGATTGTGCACCCAATTTTGATGTAGAGAGTACTATAGAGGACTCTTCTCCTCCTCTCACTATTCCAGAGAGTGTTGACACTTCCCACATCTCATCAGATATCAAGTAATCTCCTTCTTAGTCTCATATAGTCATCACACCCACCTCTTTTCCACCTTCATTGTGTGGGCCCATTTCACTCTTCTACCTTCATTGGATGACTTATACCTATCTGACATCGCTCAACTGTTTGTTGAGCCCCCTCATTGGGATGAGTATCTTCCTGACCTTAGTCATCTTTTCGCAGAGGACACTTGTGATGTACTACAGGTTCATCATCCATCTAAAGGTATTTCAGAGGAGCTCATTATCTTTTTTGTTAGGAGTGACCCTTCTGGGACTCTTACCACTTCCAATTTTCTGGAGACCTTCATTGATCCACCCTTTCTTATGGATCCCTTTTCTGTCGTGGGGGTTATATTACCTTCACATCACTTGGACATCCTTTCTACCGGTGTTCACTCTTCACACTCTGAAATTTCTACACTCATGAAATTACCTTTAATTCCTTCACACTCATTTGCTATACCTATGTCACACTTTCATGGAACAGACTTAAAGTTCTTTGTGCTACTACCTTCAGTTTTCTTCGTGAAGTGGGTAGACTTCTAGCACGTCATTTTTTTCCTTCCTAAGGGTAGGCACATAGTTTGGTGCGGGTGGCTCTTCTTTAGTCTAGAGGTAGAGGATCTCATCATCAACATTCTTTTGGGAGACCTCCTAGAGCTACAGAGTTTAGATCCATCCATGGCATCTTCTGAATTCCTCTCATCTCCCTCTTCTTCTCTCTTCTTCTTCCTTCCAACAGATTGCCTCTTTTTAAATGGGTACCTTTTTAGGATTGTCTATGGCCGAGACTCATCTTTGGCATCTTTCTTAGATTATAGAGTGGACTTGTCTCTCTTTTGCGGGGGAGTTTTTCCCACTAGGTTTTCTCCTTTTACTTCACTTTTCAAGAGCTTATTGTTCGTGGGTACCTCATTAGGCTTTGTGTCGGGACCCATTTCTCATTTTTGACTTTCCGCCTCATCCTAAGTTATGATGAAGGGGGGGTGTTGGTGTGTATTATATTCCACATCATTAGGTGAGTCATCTCACTTAGGTGAGGTTGTAGGTCCACATGTCATTTAGGGGTCATTATCAGATTATCTTATTCGTCAGTGTGTCATATGCATCATTGGCAGTTACACTTCTATTCTAGGAATGTAACTCCCCATCTCCACTCGAGTTGTCATGTTTGTAGCATTGGGGGTTAATCAACACCTCCTATATGTACAACCCTTTGGATCTATGAGATAGAGGAGATTTTGTGGATTGTAACGAGGTTCTGCCCATGTTTCAAATCTTTGCATGCACATTCAATTGATGCTCACTCCTCTTGAGATCTCTTCACCCTTCCGTTCACATGTCTGTTGATGTGCACATCGTCCCTCATGATCCTCACTTTCAGGTTTTGAACCCTCTTACAAAATCCAGTAGAATGATGTATTCCATGGGTTAAAAAGGACTCATATGTGGAAAATATGAGCAAGGAGCAAGAGAACTGGTCCCACTTCCACATTTCAAAAGAGAATGCTACGGTATTTTTTTTTTCCATATGGGTCGCATCCCATGGATAGAGATGTTACCTACCATGAGTGTGAGAATAAATCTACTTATTCAGATAATGACATAGATTCCTACTATAGCCAATATGAGGATATTACCTCCACGAACCTTTTTATGGATACCGCTATCCTTACCATAACCCCCACTGATTCTAAAGTGTATCTTGTATACCCTACCCTTGTTGATTGGGACCAACAACATCATATGCCAAAGGATCTCTTTGAAAATGATGAGGCTATTATAGAATTCATGGGCATATGAGATAACATTCCTATCAGAGATCATAAGAAAGGTTTCTTCATTAAATTAGATACCTACGCGTACTTCGACAAGGAATATAAGCTTCATGGTCAGAAAAATTTAAGAAAAAGTGAGCGTAAAAGTTTTAAAGAAAATCCTCGGTAAAAACGTATGTCTAAGTCACATAGTGAAAGCCTCTTCAAGGTGCTGGCTGACTAATGAGTAAAAAAATCAATGAAAAAATAAGTGACCACACTTAGGGTGAAAATCTAGTAGAGATGCCCTTAGAAGAATATATTAACCTTTCTCCTGATCCTACGCATATGGAGGATATGTCAAAAATTCTCATAGAGGAAATGGTTGAGGTGAATATTAGAACAAAAGAAGACCCAAATATAGTCAAGCTGGGAGCTTCACTTCTAGCACAAGAACAAAAGGCATCCACCTTGCTTCTTAGAGAATTTGTAGATATATTCACATGGTCTTATAAAGACATGTCGGGCTTAGATCCAACTTTGGTGGTACACAACTTCGTAGTGCACCCATACAAAAAGCCTATTAAACAAAAGCTAAGGAAGATGCATCCATGAGTGGACCTTCTGGTTAAAGAGGAATTAGAGAGACTGTTAGCAACAGGCTTCATCAAACCCATTAACTACTCTGAGTGGATATAAAATGTAGTTCCAATACAAAAGAAACCTGTTGAAATCAGAATTTGCATAGACTTTCGGGACATCAACAAGGCATGTCCAAAAGATGATTTTCCTTTGCCTAATATCGACATGATTTTTGATTCAACTACAAGCTATGAAATTCTATCTCTTATGGATGAATTTTAAGGATACAACCAAATAAAAATAGCAGTGGAAGATCAGCATAAGATGGCTTTTATAACCCCTTGGGGGCATTCTGTTATCAGGTAATGCCCTTCAGCCTAAAAAAATCTAGTGCAGCTTATAAAAGGGAAATGACAGTGATATTCCATGACATGCTACATGACATCATGGAGGACTATGTAGATGATATCCAAGGAAAATCCAAGACAAGATAAGACCACCCTAAAGTTTTGCGGCACATATTTGAACATATGAGAGAGTATAAGGCTAGATTGAATCCAAAGAAATGTGTGTTTGGGGTATTATAAGGGAAGTTTATAGGATTCATTGTATCAAGGAGAGGGATTGAGGTGGATCCAAAAAAAGTCACTGCCATTACTGAAATGCCTCCTACTAAGAATATACAGCTGTACAACCTATAAGGGAAGATACAAGCCATTCCCTACTTCATTTCGTAGGTTGCTGAAAAATGTCATTCATTCACTCATCTGCTTAAGAAATAGGTCAACTTAATTTGGAGAGTAGAGCAGTAACAAGCCTTTTCCATGCTCAAAAAATACTTGGCCAATTCACCAGTCCTCATGCCTCCAACTATAGGTGAGCCACTTTTTTTATACACATCTGCTACCTAGTTTTCTATTGGCACTTTGTTAGCACAATATGACCTAAGCCAAAAAAGAAAAAGTAGTGTACTATCTCAACCATACTTTAATCACCTATGAGCTCAACTATCCCCAAATTAGAAAATATTGTCTAGCAGTTGTTTTTTACCTTCCAAAAACTTCACCATTACGTGTTGAATACTAAAACCAAGCTTATATATAAAGTTGACCCACTTAAGTACATGTTGTCAAAACCTGCCATTACAGGTAGAATGGCTAATCAGAGCATTCTGTTTAGTGAATTTGACATTGAATACATACATCAGAAATTAGTTAAAGGGAAGGTGCTCACAGACCAATTGGTAGAAGCACCCTTATATGTAATAGAACGTGTGAGTCTCGATCTCCTTGATACATCATTCATGTATATTGAAGAATATGTTATGTGTTAGGTACATTTTGATAGATCATTTATGTTTCATGGTTCGGGGGTAGGTGTTGTGCTAATCACTCCTTCAGGAGACCCCATACCATAAGCTTTCCATCTTGGGTTTCCTTATATAAACAACATTGCGGAATATGAAGGACTCATTGCTGGAATGAAGCTAGCTATAAAGTGGAATATCCACCATGTTAAGATAGTTGGTGACTCACAACTAATTATCAAGCAAGTCAATGATGAGTACAAAGTCAAGGATGAAAAAATTATCCCATATAGAAATTTGGTGGAAACTATGAAGAAATATTTAGTGTGCATCACCTTTGAACAAATTCTAAGGGCATAAAATTGATCTGCATATGCAATGGCAATAGTGGGTTATATGCTATAGATTCTGCCAGAAACCAATGATAGGCCATTTTCATTGAAAATATATGTCAGCCTACATATGACATGCCAATTATTTCCTATCATGTGAAGTTGTTGGTCCCCACTCCTCATGGTATGCCCATATTTTTAACTACCTCCACAAAGGTGCCTTTCCTCATGACATTACCCATTCTGAAAAAGAAAGCCTTATTCTCTGAATCACCCATTACACTGTCCTAGGAGGCACACTTTATTGTCGTGGCTATGATGGGAATTTTTTGCATTGTCTAGATGTAGTAGAGTCATTCCAAGTTATCAAGGAGGTACTTGAAGGAGTATACGTCACCCATACAAATAAAATAATATTAGAAAATAATTTGTTAAGGATAGGTTATTACTGGCCTACTATGGAGATAGATTGTTCCAACCATGTAAGAAAGTGTGTTCTATGACAGAAGTATGGAAATTTCATTCATGCACTGTCAAAACCCTTACAACCCATAACAACACCATGGCCATTTTATTAATAGGGATTAGATTTAATAGGGAAGATCACCCCTAACTCATCTGATGGTCATAAAAATATCATCATGACCACAAAATACTTCACTAAGTGGGTGGAGACCATTCCATTGACATATGTTATAGGTGCTCAGATTTTGAAGTTCATCATGAATCACCTAATTTGCCGATATGAAATTCCTTCTACCATTGTTACTAATAATAGAAAATCATTCAAGAACAAGAAAATAAAATATCTCTGTCATCACTTTTAGATAAGATTAAAGTGGTCCATGCCATATTACCCACACGGTGATTGGAAATCAAAAGCCACAAACAAAAAATTGGTTTGAATCATGGAGAAGATGGTGAGTAAGACATGTCATAATTGGAATTTGCAAATTCACCCAGCCCTCTAGGATTATAGGACTTTCATTCGTACCCCCATGAGCATGACACCTTACTCCCTAGTATTCGGAACTAAATCTATCATCCCATTAGAAATCAAGCTTCCTTCTCTAAGAATATCCCTTAAAGATTACCTAGATAAGGATGAGGATTACAAAGTGTCTAGACTCGCATAATTAAATCTCCTAGATGAAAGGAACATTCATGCCCTTAACCATCTCAAGGTGTATCAAAATATAGTATCACATAATTACAACAAAATGATCATACCTTGTCATTTTGAGGTTGGAGAACTGGTGATGAAAGAGAACTAGTTCAACACAAGTGTAGAAAGAGAGAAGAAAGGAAATTTTGAACCTCATTGGTTAGGACCTTATGTCATTGTGACCAAAAATGGGTCAAGAGCATATAAGCTTTCCCATCCTAATGGTGATGAGCTCTGTGAACCCATGAATGCCATGCATTTGAAGTAGTTCTATGTTTGAGCATGGTGAGAAAATCATGAAACAACCAAAAATATTAGAAAATTATTAAAAATATAAAAAAAATCAAAAAAGGAGAAAAAGAAAAAGAGAAAACAATTCATCTAAATGTCAAAACCATGCAATTGTGGCACTTTGGATAAGTCCCTTGTTGAAAACTGGTTTTCAACACCTTGGGAGGATTCATTGTTCATAAACATCCTGCATCTAGGGGCTACTTTTACTTACCCTAGGACTAGTTCCACACCTGCATCCAAGATTCTTTGTGAACCTATCTTGTCAAGCCTTGATCTGATTGATTCTCCTCTTGCTTTTCTGTGAAAGGATTTCCTTTGTATATTCCTTGTCTAACACTGGGGCGGTACCTTCATGCTTTCACTTTCCTGTATATAACACGTGGCACTTGCCCTTGTATATTCCCATCTAGCGTTAGGGGCATCCACGTTTCTCAAGTTCCTAAACATAAATTTAGAAAACCTTAGAAAATCACAAAAAACATTAAAAAATGTTCAAAATATCCAAAAACATTCACATAATACTTGAAAACCCCAAAAAATAGAAAAATACAAAATACAAAAAACAATAGAAAATTGTTTCATGCAAGACTCCAAAAAACAACACAAAATGCATTGAAAACTGTACCACAAAACATAGTTTTAGTTTACTTTCTTTATTTCTTTTTTTGGGTTTCTTGCTTCACTTGCTTGGTTACATGTACATTATTTATATAGTTTTTACTTACTTGTACATTTGTATAGTTTGATCATTTTAACATACTGCTTGAGACTAATCTTTTCTGGCTTAGATTATATTCATTCTCATTACTACATATGTAGTGTGTTCTTGTGTGCTTGTAAATAATTGTACATAATTGTGTTAATCCATGTTGTTTAACATGTACATTTTTTTATATTTTCTTATCATTTTCTTGTGTTTTCTTGTCACATGTACATTTTTTTATCACGTCATCACATCTAAAATCATCTATACATCATATATAAATAAAATGCTAAGCTAATTATCACATATCGTATCACCAAATGGGGGAAAGAGGGATAAAAAATATTGAAATATATCCCTCTTGCACCACTATAATCATATCATCATGTGCAATAAATAAAAACAACATCACATATGCAATAAAAAATGATAGAATCTATGAATATATCATGAATAAATAAAACATGTGATACATCATCAATATCATAGAGTCCTTAATAATCATCATCATCACAAATATCAATGTCAAATGTCCAAATATACATGTATGTCTCAAAACGTACATCATTTGAAAACAAAACAGGCCATCATGGGCATAAATCAAAATAATCCTTCATCATGAGGCATGAAAAAAATAATACATGTACATCAATCACAAATAAGCCTTTATAAGAGACATACATTAGATACATCGAAAAAATAAATACATGAGTCAAAGAGGAAGATTCATCCATGAATATCTCCCTTTCTTGGACTACTTGATCTAGGAAGTCGAGGCAAAATCTGCTACTGGTGAGAAGGCCCTACCACTATACTATGTTGCACAACTAGTTTTTATACTAAGGGAATAGATCTATATGTCCTATGTGATCTAGTTTCTGACCTACTAACAACAAGCTGCTCAAAAGGCGTAATACTTTGACCCTTCAGAACTTCCTTAAGGTAATCTTCCTTGTAATAGGTAGCTTCCGCACTAGTTATCATGATACTGGATAACATATGTGTCTGTCCAACTACTTTAGATACCTTTATAGCACCATCTGACTCTCCTGTAATCCAGACTATATCAGCTTGTGCCTATGTCAATAAGGCAACATGTCTATCCCTATCTGTAGTAATAGTGAGGATCTGAGCCTGTGCCTGCAGTAAGGTGCTCATAATTTGTGACATCTAGGCTGCCATCTTCCATATCTGCTGAAACCATGTGGCACCATCACCTCCCTAGCCAGCTTGTGCCCTAAACTCATCCTGATCAGATGTTAGTGTCTGAGCCTATGCTCTGACCTGATCCCACTCAGTCTTGAGTGTCTGTACCTTGATCCTAGCATGTCTCCTCACCACTGTAACTTAAAACTAGACAACTATGACCTACTAAAGTTGTAATTGAAGTAATACTATTTGTCCCCCATCTCCGCCAACCTCTCCCATATCCTTCATCTTTTTCTCTCCACCTCCACCATCCCTCGATAGGCTAGGAGGTGGCCCCTGCTGTGAAACTCCTCCTATAGGTGGACCATGTGGCACTCTATATACTGACACCTGCTATAGTGGGACATCTAGTCCTATAACCATGCCCGATTGGGGCATCTAAATCTATCATACCCGAACATGTTGTCTTTATACCTATTATTATATGGGTGGAGGACCCTATCCCCCAACCTATCATTGTCCCTCCTCCTCCTCCTCCTCCTCCTCCTCCCCTACATCAATATCCACCCGCTCACCCTCTGTAGGTGCCCTAACCCCTGCGGCCCATGCTGCATGCAGAATAGTAAGACAATGTGATAACACTGCCACATACCAAGGAGCATACTAAATAGTGGCACCAACATCTCTGATGTGCCTCAATGGAAGCCACTATTGTGGAACCATCTGATCGAAACTAGCTTGGGCCCTAGCTAGCTGAATCTAGGGCCCCATGTAAAATGTCTCAGAAGCCCTATGGGCTTACCACATGTCTAGGCCAGGAACATCTTGAACGCCCACAAACTGTCGAGCACATCAGTCCACACCATAATACTCCATAATATAGCCCCTATTTCCTATCAAAAATTACTTGACCATCACTACACTGAGCTCATTGATATCCTCAGCCCACTGATAATAGAGGTAGGGCCTCCAAACTATCTGCTGATGTGTAAGCTCATCTAATTTTCACCTACAGTGGTAGGTTCTACCTGTGTGTAATCTAATATCACCACATGCCAATAGCCATCCCATAATGGATGGATCCTTTAGGTATTGAGCCCGTAACTCACCTACATGGTGAGAACTAGATATGTGGTCCCATGACTAGATCTGTAACAAAAGTGTTGGACCCATGGTCTTCTAACCATGGTATGTAATAGGAGGCAAGTCCCAATACATGTGTTGTAACATAAACCATCCCAAACAGTATCTCTCACCTCGTAATAAGCCTACTATAACTCCAATGAGGCTAAATGGAAAGGTAGCACCTATCTTGTTAGGGACAAAAATGCCAGTTACAAATGCCATCAAATATATAGTAATGTGATGAAAACATGGCTCTACAATGTAACGGTTCAGATAAATCATCATCCCTCGGTGAGGTATATCCAAGAATCCAATAACCTCAATGAGGCACCCTGTAATATCCTCACCGTCAGTAGTATACTCAACTAACTAGCCAACTATGGGAACACTGAATATACACCATACATCTTCAAGTGTAATAGTCATCTCCCCTTTCTAGATTCAGAAAAACTAGCTCCCTAAGTTCCATCTTTTGGCCAAATCTATAAGGAGACCATGGTGTAAGGTGATTGTAGGCATCTGCACAGCATAATATAATCCAGTCACATCTAACAAGATTGCCAACATACACCGGTGATATGAATGGAAGCTAGCCTCTACAGTGGCTATTCGGTTGTGTCACTACCTCGTCTAAAGTAATGCTAAGAGAACCTACAAAAAGAAAATGTGCATGTTATGAATTTCTTCAATTCTAATTCTTACTATTTTCTTCTATCTACTTAATTTTTCATCTAAATCTCCTCTTTTCATTTACTAAAACTTCCTCTGAAAATTTGGCAAAGATGGTATTTTCCCTTCCATGGCACATACACACCCATTTTGGGCATGTACGTGCCTCCTTTGGTGTATACGCATGTGGTTGTATACATGCCTTTCATGGTACATATGCGTATTTGTGCATGTGTGCGTGTGTACCCTAGTCTTCCCACTAACCCTATTGCATACGTGAACCTTTTGCTGCATACGGGCCCTTCCCTATGTGTACGCCTAAGTGCATCCAGATTCTAACAAACACTACATACGCCCCCCATTGAATGCATATGCACATGCGTACATATGATTTGGCATGTGTGCCTACATGTACTGTTTTTGGTGTGTGTACATGCCCCTTTGACCACATACGCACACTAGGGCACGTGTACACTTCCTACCCTAGCCACTAAAAGTAATAAATGTGAAATCAAATGCTAAATGAATGAAGAAAGGTTAGGGCACCTATGAATGGTTTGTATTCATCATATCGGACATACTCCTGGATGGTATCAACTTGTCTATGGTAGATTTGAACCTTGGCCATCTTGTTAATCACTTGCGGTATCTCATGGTAAATTTTTTGTAGATCTTCGTAATAATTAAATTGATCACGATGATTTACCCCCCTTGAGAGGGGTATATATCTCACCTTTTTCCCCTGATGTGATGCCCTAGGGGCATGTTTTTACCATCGTGTTTCTTTTAACACTTCTTCTATCCACTGCGATGATTATTTTTATTAAATAATCATTTAAAACTAATTTTCACCATTACGGGGCATGTTTTTGCTACCTTTTGCCTGTTTTGTCTCCCTAGATTAATTTTCTCACTTTCAGACGATATCATACCTTCCTATTTCTTCTGTAAAAATAAGAAAATCCATAAAAAATTGAAAAAAATCAAAATCTTCCAAAAAATCAAGAAAATGGAAAATCCTAAAAATTTAAACATTTTTCAAAAATATTAAAAATCATAAAAAATAAAAAATTTGGCAAAAAATGGTGACAGGCCCATAGCGACTAAAACTCATATCTTGTGCATGGTAGTCATTCCATATCTTTCTAGTGTTTTCATGTGTTCATGAATTTAACAACTCGTGGATCATTAGATTTACAACCATCTACAAAGCTAGCCTACTTACTTCGTCAGTACTCTGGGGCACATCCTGTTGCCTGGTACTGTTTTGTTGTGCACAAAGATTTATCATTGGACCCTATGTTATTCAAAATTTTCCCTCACATATATCCTTTCCAGGGGCATCATTTTTAACCCTTATTGTCAATTACAAAAAATTTGGGATCTTCAACTTGATAACAAAACATTTTTGCAATCTTCTTGACCATTGTCAGTTTGAGTATGTGTGTTTGTACTTGTTTCCTTGTTAAATGAGATTGTTTCCTTCTCGTATTACATTACTATTTGTATGTTGCATTGATTAGGTATTTTCAGTAATGGAAAATTGTTCATAGTATGGTCATTCATGTCATTCTACTTTTGTCGTATGCTTCTACTTATAATAAGGATGGATGATATAGATCCTTGGCAAAATGATGATAAGAAAGTTGTTCTACACTGTATGCAATACTAGTTCTTCCCTGGCCTTCTTCCTCTCTTTATTTTTTATCATCCTCTTATCCATATTATTCTTCTAATTCACTTGGGGCACACTGGCCCTCCAAATTATTCTATACATTTCTCTCATCTTTTCAATCACCTTCTTTCATCACCCCATCGACACTCAAGGGGGCATCTCTCACTTCTACTAATTTTTCTTATACCTCTTCAAAATCTACTATCTTTGAAGTGGTGTCACTTATGCCACCCCAAAGAGGGAAAATTATAGACACCTATAATTTAGCCCCAACAATTTAAATACTTAAATTGCGCTAATTATACTATTTTCCACAAATTAACGACATATCATCAATATCACACACTTTCTCTTCTATCATCGTAATTAATTACATTACGCTAATTAATTGACCCTTCTATCCTAAAAATATGAAAATTAACGACCTTCCATTAATTAAACCCATTTATACTTGAATTAATTAATTATTCTTAATTAATTAAGTTTCCTCTTCTATTAGATAAATGAATCGTCATTTATTTAGTCTAAACTTTTTCTATTCCCTAAATCATACTAATTGTTCTTATAAAAGCTTCTATAAATATTTCTCACCTATTAATTAATCACTTGGGTTAATTAATAGATCCCCTCAAACCCCATGAGCCACTAAAGGAAAAACTAAACTCTCCTAAGGTTGATTTGGGTGGTTTAGAAAATGGTTAAGTTAATCTAGGTGGTTAGGTCTTATTTAGGATAGGGGGAAAATAGGATTTTACATGTGTAAAAAGTAATGTAATAAGGGATTTACATGAAGGTACAATATCATGGAATATTAGACTTACGATAAATTATTTTGATAAATAATGTGGTGTGATTAAAAGGTGTGTATGATTTTCATAAGAATGATGTGGTGAGTGTATGGATTTATGTAAGAAATAATAGTATAGCGAAGAAATGAGTAAAGGAATTTTGAGTGTCTAAATTTTGCCCCTTTTGTTGAGTGGTTTTAGATAAGCCACGAGACAAAAATAAGATGTGATGTAAGTGAATGATGCATAATTATGTGATGATGAAGATTTGATTTTTCCTTTTCTTCGTGTAAGATAATTTCTAATTTGTGTGAGTAGGTGAACCGTATTGATTTGAGAAAAGGGACCTTCAATGGAAGGTGATGAGAAGACATATGGGAAAGGTTTGTCAAGATCTGATTGAGGGTGACCACCTACTTTTTTAGATGTTGGTAAGGACACTGTCAGTGACTTGGGTGTAGATGTTGATGAGATTGAAGGAACTTTAAGGGAAGGTGTTGAATAGATGTATGGTAAAAGTTGGTAAATACAACATTGAGGATGCCCCCCTTGTCCTGTAGATGTATGTGAGGATACTGTCAATGAATTAGGTGTAGATGTTGATGAGATTAAAGGAACTTAAAGGGAAGGTGTTGAAGAGATGTGTGGTAAAATTTGGTTAATACAAGATTGAGAATGTCCCCCTTGTCCTACAGATGTTGATGAGGAAAATGAAAAGGGTGGAGGTGTTGGTGATGTTGAAAATGGTTTAGGATGTTCCTATTCTGGGATAAGAGCATAAATGATGAAGATTCATTGGATTATGTCTTTAACCACTTTAAAAATATTTATGTTATGACCTAGGCCTCTATGATAGGAATAGGTTTTTTTAATTATTATACCAAGAAGGTTTTTGAGTATGTGGGTTGGTTTTTTTTATGCGTGGTAATGTGATAAGAGAACCTTGTATGAACTTCTCGAGGATGCCAATTTAAGTCGATTTGGAGGGTTTGGACTAATGAATTTTGATTTTGATTTTGATTTATGAGAACACTTGGTAGGATGCATCTTATTTTTGGATGTGAGTGAATGCATGGATATCGTATGGCGTTGAAACATCATAGAGATGTTATGAGGTTGATAAAAGAGAGGATATGATGTATGATTGATATCATTAGATGATGGGCAAGGTACCAAAATAGATGAGTAGGGATCGACTATGGATGAGATAGGGTATGTCTGTGTGACGTGATATTGAGATAAAGGATGGGGTCCCAACATTGATGGTAAGGGTGGAACTATAGATTTGGATTGTAACAAAGGATGAGGTCCCAAAACTGATGGTAAGAGTGAAACCTTAGATGATGTGTGTTTTGATTTTGTAATGTTGATTTTAGGTTAAGGATAGGGTTTTATAATAGATGATGAGGATGATAATGAGGATGTGATGGTATTTGATTCTATAACATTTGATTTAGATAGAGAACATGGTCCCATATCAAATGAAGAAGATGAGGCCATGGATGTGATTGTATTTGATAGTATAGTGTTTGATTCAGGACATGATTCCAGAATAGATGGTGAGTATCTGGGTATATGATTGGGTCTGATTCAGATGAGGGAGGTATTTTTTCTAGACATGATTGAGGTGGATTATGTGATCTTTCTAATTACTCAATTAGTTTAATAAGTGGTTTGATAACTACGTATTAAATTATGAAAGCCTCTTTAGTAACAAATTCCAAGGTGGAGTCTAAAGGTTGGTAGGAGGTAATGGATGATAGGAAAGTGGACACAGGTGATATCAATGTGTAAGGATCATAGGAAAGAGGATCTAGGAGTTTTGAGTCTTTAAGGGGAAGCACTAGTGCTGAATGGGTCTCCTCATGTGGAAGAACTTGTGTAATTGAGTTGATTATATGACTCAAAGGATGTAAAATATCTATATGGACTGATTCTATCAAGGGGGTTAGATTGGGAAGACCAGTAAAGATATCATGCATGGTAGTTTCATCTAAATTTTAGGAAGACCTAGGGGAATCGGATGGAACATGTGTAGGTTGAGGATCAAGATGGGCTTCTTCAAGGGTTTGTATTTCTAACTTCCTAGCCATCATGAATATTTTGTTGAAGGTATGAAATGTATGGATCTGGAGACTGGACAAGATGTGATGGGAACATGATCGAGAAAATAACTTGATTAGTTATGATTGTGGTATTGGGAAGGAAAATTGATTGATAATACTTTGTCATCTAGTGACAAAGTTGAAAAGGGATTTGTTTTTGGATTTTTTGATGGTAGCAAGGTCAGAAATGGTGATTTCACAAGTGACATTTATTGTGAAGTGATTGAGAAATAACATAACTAGCTGAGTGAAAGAGAGAATAATGTTGAGGGAGGGAGTTGTACCAATCCAAGGCAGGTCCTACCAGTGACTTAGGAAAGGTTCTCAGAAGGAGATCTTGATCATAGATGATGAGATACCAGAAATTTTGAAAGGATAGGATGTGATGTTTAGGGTCCTCCTAGCCATGGAACAAGATAAATTTAGGTGATTCCCAATGCGGTGGATGTGACTTATACAATACTGATGGGTGGATGGGTTCATTACAAACTTGATCATAAGTGAGGACATGATTGGATCCCTTGGTAGTGGCTTCTAAATTGTCTAATCTATTTAAAAATTATTGTAAAGGATTGTTTGTGGGATTAGATGTGAAGGAATTAATAAAAGTATGTGATTGATTTGACCGATGAAAATGTGAACTAGGATGGTTTTGTTGTGTAGAGGGTTGATGTGGAGGTCGATAAGGGTATCTTGAGAGGATATTTTTTTTAGAGTGGGTTATGATAAAGGGATGTGGGGAGACATGAAAAAATGTTGAGTATGTTGTTATTAGATGAGAGGGGTTAATTGGACCTGAGTAGGGATGTTCATATGGGTTTGCAATGTTTGAGGTACTGAAAGAGGGATTGAAGTGGATATGGGTTGATTGGATGAAAGGATGGGGGATAATAAGATTATGATGAGATTGTGATGAAGGAGTGGATGTGGAAAAGACTACTTGATAGGATGTATTAGACATGGGCTGAGGTGAGATAGTATGTAAGTAGTTTGGTTTGGAATGCTAATTTTAAGGTAGTTGGATGGGGTTGTTATAGGATTGTATGATTGGTTGAAAGGTAGAGGATCCATAAGGAACAAAATATGGTCTAGATGGTTCTAGGAACATGCCAGAGCTAAATGAAGTTGAGTGAGAAGTGATAGGTTGATAAGATTGATAAGAACTAGATGTTGTCTAGGGAATGTTTTTATATTGGTTGGAATGAAAAGTTATGGATGAAATAGTTGACGATGATTGTAAAAAGGACATATTAAGGATTAAAAAATATACTGATGTAGATGGTTGATCCATTTAAATGATAATCAACTGAAGATGATACAACAAAGTCCTAAGAGAGCTACAAATGTAACAGATAAGTCAAGTAGAAGAATTTTAACTATCTTGTTCAAAATTTAGATGTGGAAGAAGAGGCTCAAGGGAACCTAATGATATGGCTATTCTAAGGATGGTTTTAGGTACATTTATGGCTATATTCCTCGATATACAAAAAGGTACGTGAGGCCCAAATCTGTGCCATTTCTAGTATGGGGCTTGGTATTGGGGCCTACCCCCTCACTTCACAGTCCCATAACAATAAGGGATTTGGGTGCTTGGGAAATATATTGATAGAAAGTTGTTTATACTCAGAAAAAACACTGAGTTGGTTTCCTTATTGGGTGATGAAGTCTCAATAGTTATCACATGGGAAGAATTTTTTTAAATAAGTGTTTTATTTTTTGAGTGATTTGGTTGTGTTTGGGGGAAAGATAAAGTGAATGCAATCAATTAAATTTCCTAATTAAAAGCTATGTGATTAAGAAGAATTCAATTATTCATTTTAAGACCAAAATGACAGATTGCTTTCAACGAGAGCAAAGAAGCAAGAATGCAGTGCAGTAAACAAAAAGAAGGATTAGAACTCACCACTAATAAAGCTTCCATTTTGTTTTATTTTTTCAATTTTTTCAATTTTTTTAGTTTTAGCGATAAGAAATCCAACAAGAAAAGCCTTCCGAGACAACAACTTGAAAAACTAGGTTATCAAAATAGAGAAGACAACAAAAAACAATGATTAGAAGGTACACTACAAAGTAATCAAAATAATTTATAAAAATCATCGGTGATTGACTGATTCACTGACAATTCACTCGATCACTGGCGAATGACCAAATCGCTAGAGATTATTAAACAAAAAACCATATTTTTAAAAAAATGATATTTTGAATGAATGAAACAAAGAAATAAGGGACTTAAGGGGTCCCACTGAGCGTGAAAAAATGTTCAAAAATATTTATATTCCTTCAAATTGAATTAAATAAGTAAGAAAATAGAAATATACTGACCTCAGTGGATGTCGGGTTGAGTGATACCCACAAATGTTGACTGACGATGATTGATGTGAATGAAATTTGCGCTCCATGAAATATGTGTACAAGATCCTTTCCTGAAAAGAAACATACATTCAAAGTCACTTAGAAAAAGATGGGATTAGATAGATATATGACAATTTTCACAGTAAAGGAATGTCCCTGAAGGTCAATGGACTTCCTTGCAAGGATGTAAATCTACGTTCAAGTAATTAATATGATAATGATAATGTAAAATGAAAAAATAGATGATATAACCAACAATACAAAGGCAAAGGGACTGACACAGTCTAATGCTATATACTGGTATGATGGCCATACCTGATCTGAAGGGAGTTTGGGAATCACACTATGGCTCAAAGGATCAATGATGTGGTTATGCACTCACAAAGGAAAGAAAAATTATAGGTTGATTAGGATAAATGATAAAATGCTATAGATGGCTTAAAGAAGCTTGATATGATTGGAAGAACACTGGTAGAGATAAAATGATGGTCAAAATTGAGGTTTAAATGTCAGAAATGTAATGTGATGTGATAAAGGGGTTTGACAGATAGGAATTGTTGATAATTAGGTGAATCGATGATTGAGGACGATCATCGGAGATTGGGAGAATTAGTGGAGATGGTTGTAGGATATGTACAGTTTGAAAAAGGGCTAAGACATAATTGATAAAGACTAATAACTGAAGAATGATGAAGATAATAATTGAAAAATAAGGTACTTACCTGATTGCAACTGATGAGTAATACGGAGAGGATGATATTTACCAGATAGGAGGATGTTGTAGATGTGTCAGAAGATTGTGCTTAGCTGTTGGATGTTTGGATGTCCCGAGAGAGGAAAATTGTTGACACCAGAGGACTGCTAAACCAATTCCTAGATGTGTGATTGATCTCCAAAAGGTGAAAGGGATATTTTTGATATGAGCATATGTAGATGGATGAGACTAAGAAGATGATAGTAGACTGCAGGTGAAGATCTGATTCACAAGAGGTCACAAATCGCTCCAAGATGCTCAATGAAGGTAAATGATAATTCCTGGTGTTGATTCTGATATCCAAGTGTTTAATGATGATGTACAGGAGGATGATGAACTAAATTAAAAGTAATAAATAATGGAATGAAGTTGAGGATCCCTGTGAGAGGTTGGAAAACTATCTTATATAATCATTGACGATTACCTAAATTGTTGACGACTCCAGATTTTTCGTGTTTTGTATTGAAAATGGTTGAAACAAATTCTAAAATAGGGCTATTTGTTTTGGGTTTTGGGGAAATAATTTTTAGGTTGTGAAATTTTGTTTTTGGGCCTTAAAACATGCCTGATATATCAGGAAACGTGATTTTCTCATATGGGTGGGATTTTGACCCATAGGTTTATGGGACGGTTTTTTGCCCATGGTTTTGATACCCACGGTTTTGTAAAATTGATTAAGTAGTTTTCTATTTATATGGTTTTATGCATATGATAGATGCATGAAAAACATTGCAGATGTGTTTTGAATTCGGGTGTGAATTTTGTAGAGTTTGTTAAGCATAGCTCCAAACAGATCTGGGTATTGTATTGAGAGAGTGGTGGCTTGTAATAAAATTTGAGCAAGTGATTCTTGGTGGACGTAGCCCAAATTGGGTGAACCACGTTAAATACTGTCTCTTTCTATTGTGTTATTTTATTCTACACTTTTTATTTGAGATCTTTAATATTTTTCTGCATATTAGTCTCTACTGTTGCGATTTTGTGAGGGATTATTCCACATATTTTATCCCTTATTTCCTAACAATAATTTTTTAGGTGGTTCGGGATGTGTTATGTTTGTTGAGGAGGTGATAAAATAGGCTATATTTGACTTGATTTTGTTTTGGATTTATCTAATTTAGGTTTACAAATGATTTTGATATGTGGGTGAATGATAATGATAAGTTTGTTTGTCAAGGTAAGGGAGTTAGAAATAGGTTAAAATGGTTTTAGATGGATTTCAGGAAATAAATAAATATATTTAGGTTTATTTGGGTGGTTTAGAAAATGGTTATGTTAATCTAGGTGGTTAGGTCTTATTTAGGATAGGGAAAAATAGGATTTTACATGTGTAAAAAGTAATGTGATAAGGGATTTACATGAAGGTACAATATCATGGAATATCAGACTTAGGATAATTGATTTTGATAAATAATGTGGTGTTATTAAAAGGTGTGTATGGTTTTCATAAGAATGATGTGGTGAGTATATGGATTTATGTAAGAAATTATAGTATAGCGAAGAAATGAGTGTGCAAATTTTGAGTGTCTACACATCATTCATCATATATTCATGACCCTCTTCAAAGAGAAATTCATAGATGACGAAATAATGTTTCACCGTGTTCCACAACCAAGCTAAGTATTTTTTGGTTTTTCTAATATTGATCGTGACTTGCATATGACAATCATTCTTGATTGTACCACCACCCTTGAGTAATTGAGAAAGATGTTTATTTCCCTCAACGAGCAAATAACCATTTTCACAGTTGAGAACATTAGGTTGCATTGATTTTTTGTCATCTCTTCCACCTATTCCATCCACATTTTATTTTTCCATCTTTTTATCATCCCATCCATTCCATTACGGATGTCCCAGAATGACCTCGAGAGATCCCATTCGTTTAGAAGTTACATGTTGATTCTCAGGCGTACAATGCCCTAAGTAAACATTATATTGTTATATGTGTATTTATCTCTCTTGTAATAAGTATTCTAATACTTGGGTGGTAAAATATAAATGAATCAAACTTGTTATCTGGGACTCTGCCCTTTGGAGCTCCTAAATATACAAACGGGAAACTAAAGCTTCATCACTTTTTCATTCATCTTTTACACAATGTTAATGGGTGACTCAACTACACAATGTAAAGGTGGAAAGAATAAATTTTAAAGAGAACCTCATAAATGTATGGTATTTTAGAACATAAGAACCCCAAATTTTATCTAGTGAATAAAATGCAAACATGATTATAATACGAACAAAAGTAAAGGAAATCACTCTTGATGAGCTAATGTAAAGATGAGGAGAACCATAAATTGTAAATGATAATGGATGGTTTGATGATTGTTATATGTGGGACAACATGGTGTGTTAACAAAAGGAAATATAATGAAAAATATAAATCTTGAGGCCTATATGAATGATTGTTAATAACTCAATCTTTCCTTCTTGTAGTCCTTTTACTTGTATTAGACAATGCTTGTATGAGTGAATGTGGTTGAAACCGTTTCCTCTTTCGTGGAAAGAATGTGCTCATGAGGTATGGTCATATTTAACCCCTATTATTTACCAATCGATTAGAAGAATAGTATCATTGGAATAAATTATCTCCCTCTTTTTTGTGTTCACGCTTATTGCCTTCACTTTAGGTCAATGAATGTACGGAATGCATAGATGTTGGAAGAACTTGTTTAATTGAGGAATCTAACTAATGGGTCTAATTATAAATGTAGTGGAAAATGGTTGTAGATACCTGACATGTGTACCATCCTAAAGGAATTGTTATGCCACACTTTGGAGGGATCAAAAAGGTAAATTTTGTAAGGTTACAATGAATATTGGGTGATGATGACACCTCAAGGATTAAGGGATAGTACTTTCATACTCCTAACTAGGGATTTAATCATGTTGGCCATTGTGTGTTTGTGTTGTAATTTATGTCAACTCCACTGATGGAAAATGATGTCTAGGTGTGGTATGTGTCCTCATGTGATGTTAATAATGTGTCAAACATGAAGTTTGATTAGTAGTGTCCAAGTTCTATGTCCTATGATGTCCTGGTGTATGATTGAGCTAGTATAGTCACTATTTGAGATCTCTAGAGTTGGTTGGATGGTGTCATGGGGTTAATCATAATTATTATGATGTGTCATGGATATTTATGGGTATGCATGAGGTCAACATGGTCAGTTTAGTGTTACGTCAAGTCATTCAAGGCTTGTTTCTATCCCTGGAGCATGTAAAATGGTACAGAGATGTGAGATTTGGAGCTGATAAATCTTAGTGGAGCATAGTAGTAGCACATTGTCAGTATACCTAAGGTGTATGGTGAGTTTCAAGTCATAACATAGAGGTATGATGCCTATTTGAGGTCCTTGGGAAGAAAACATGTGAGAATAAGCTAGATTGCATGGGAAAATGAGTTTGGATGGAGCGTTTTAGAAATATTTAAGCTATGAGGTGAGTATGTACAGTTATAGAAGGTTTTCATGATGATTCATGACATGTTTTAGGTCAAAGTGCTAAATAATTTTAAAGATATGTAAGTTTTGGTGAAACCAAGTAAGTTTCAATGTGTATTTGAAGAAAATATGGACCTTCTGATGCTCGTTGTGGATTGTAAACTTTCAATGGGGACTTGATATCTTTGAAATATATTCTTAGGTAAATTATGAATCTTTCACATAAATAATGAGGTGGTTTTATTGTCACATTTTTATGAACGATCGTTAAGAAAGTAAAGTGTTTTGAAACCCTAGTTAAACCCTAGCTAGGAGTAAATTACAAAAGAAGATGTATAATGAGCCTATTTTGATTCTTTTTTCCAAAGTGATGAATGTATTTTTATAGGAATCTTCCATATTTCTAGATAGGTATGGTAGTACTTGTGGTGATGAGTGGACCTCACTCAAATAAGCCCATTTTTTAAGAAGTTTAGATTAGGACAAGGTTTTCCAAAGGAGTTGAAAATAAATGGACATTAATTTGAGTATGTGAGTTTTTATTGATGTAAAATGTGGTTTCAAGTCATGGTAATGCATAAAATATCAAAGTGTGCCCTAGTTGTGATGACTAGTCAAAGGGCAATTTTGGGGCAGTTTTAGGCAGTTTATAGAGATGAGCTTGGTGGAAGGCCTTCCAATTGGATTCACAAGGATTTAAAATATGTTATTAAATTAGGATTAATATATATTTATAATTAGTTATGGCTTGTCTCATAATGAGGTGTTTTGGTTTGTCATTCAGGTCAATATGTGAAGAATAAGGTAGCTTGATTTCATGACATATTTTCTCAGGCTAAAAGATTGAGTTTTTTGAGGCATGAAATGGATTGGTTGTGTTGGTACCCAAATTGATTCTCCCTTAGGTGCTGAGAATAATCATAGATTGAGAAGGATGCTTAGAGATAGATGAATCATAATATAAGTCATTTTGTAGCCGGGGATGAAATTCAACTGACTCTTTGTCACTCAAATGTTTGAAAAAAAATGGATATCACCGTATTAATGGTTTGATCTACCCTCACTAATTTAGGTTGTGCCTTTAACCAGGGTGAGAGGACCCATTCTGTAACCTATATTGATGAAGGAAATATCAATAAATATTTCTTTGCACATTTTTCAGGATGACCTTGAGAAAATATGATCAATACACCACAATCTAACTCTCACGAGTTGTCACTTCTAGAGAATGGAGATATTTTCTGGATAAGGTTCAGGTTACTAGAGACATTAATTGAAACCTGATTATTTTTTCATATATTGGCATTGGAATTTGTTCATTTATGGGTATATAGTACAAACAGGGGTAGTTCATGTAGAATTCATCGTTTAAGATGTTTTTTGGTGGGAAGTTAAGTAGGATAAAGTTGATTATATCAAATATTTGAGAACCTTTAACAAATATTGGAAAATTCACAAAACATAATGCTTTGGGATCACCAAAATATTCCTTCAACTAGAAGGTGTGTAACAATGGAAGCCCAGAGGTACACGATTTCATACATTCTTCAATAATTCAACATAAAGGCTCATGTTAAAGACTCAAGTAAACATTAGAAATCCTTGGTTGATCATGTCTAAGAGACACTCATAGACTAACAAACAATCTTTGTCAACATAATGAAAGTAAAGTGATTTTAAATTGTTTATTTGCATCACAAGATGAAAGCTCTTCTCATAATGGAATTGCAAATGCCACAATACTAACACACAGAGGGGATCTTGTGTGAATTATAGAGATTGTAACATAATATTGCAACAAGAACAAGAAAAAACTATTTGAAAACATTTTGAAATGAAGCAAACACAATAATGCCCATGATTAATATAGATTAATTCAAGGCCTATTAAATTCATCAACTGGGGAATGTTTCGTAACAATCTCAGAGCTTGTCAATGGCTATACACTTGCAACCTACTTGACATGACTAAATTTAAAGGCATAGGAAATAAACAGGTTTCTCAAGAAGATGGTTTTCTCAAACTTTTGTTATAAAAACTAAACAACTCCCTCTACTATCATCACTTTTACATGATTTTATATGACCTATTTCAATTCAAATCTCTTTCCCCCCCAAAAATAAGAATATTCGAGGGAATACTTCTTTGTTTCACATTCATTCTAGAAAGTGGTATTCATGCACTTCATCTTATATTGTCAAGTGTTTGAAACATGAGTCATTTTGATGGGCTCCACTTGTATCTGACTAGGATGTCTGGTTATTGCTTTCAAAAGGTTACTTGAACCATCCCCCTCAGATCTTGATTAAGCAATCATCTCAAATGATCACTGAGTGTTTCTAGATGTTTGTTGACATGACACACCCCTACACTTATCTCTTGAAATCCTTCTCAGGTTCAGTGCACTTCACTTCTCATCTTACTTGTTTAAATTCTATTCAAGATGTTTGTCAAATCACCATGATTTACTAGTTCTACTCATTTATACTTTCTTTCAGTCTTTAAATTTCCCTTGTGCAATCTGAGCAAGATCCTTCCTACCTCATGGGAAATATTTTTCCAAATTGAAATACGTGTCTCCTTCGGGCTATAAAACTCACTTTTATTCCTTTCCAATCATGTATTTCTTTCATAACTCTGAATATAGAAGATTTTACTAGGAGAAATGGTAAAGACACTCATGGCACATAACCTGAAGGAGATTTCCTTGGAATATTTGAATCAAATTTTTGACTTGAGTGGCCCAGATGAAGCTTTTGTTAGATCCTTGTTCGAAGTGGAATGTGTCAGAGAAACCAAAGTACCATTGACATATCAACAGGTTCGTATAGCACTTTTAACTAAGTTGATTAGAATCAATCCTGTGTTCACCTCCTTCCAAGTCATGTATTTCCATCTTTTTAGATGGGACCACATGAAAATGCCTAAGGATTTGAAAATATACTAGCTTGAAAGGAGGCCTTAGGTCTCTGGGTAGACTAGTTTTCAATGTCCCTTTTTATGCAATGAAGAGTTTTTTTCAAAAGAAATTCTTAAGGAGTCATACATATTGTATGAAAAAACCTCCATTGATACAGTGCCTACCATCTCCAAAAAAGTGAGTGAATTGGCAGACAGAGGGTTCAATTCCTAGATAAATTCAAACATATGAGAGGTTTTAAGGTACCTCTTCCATCATGTCTATGATCAATGATCATCCTGGAGCAAGAGGAAGAGAGAATCACTCACTCATTTTCAAGCTTGGTAACCATGCACAGATGGAGAAGAGAGACCAATCTATCTCTACTCGCCATTCGAGGGCAACACTTTCTTCAGCTCAGGATTGCAGATGGTGCGGTTTCCTAAAAGTTCTGGTCCTGAGAAGTGAAAACTTCATATGATGGATTTCAACCCACTTTTTCTGATAAGGGATACAGTAATTGATGGTTCTCAACCAATGTGATGCATCCAATGGAAAATCTGACCCTAAGACAGAAAATTGGAAACATGAAATAGATAAAGTAAGATGCATCACATTTTGCCTAAATAAATGCAAACTACAGCACTTGCAAACTCTCAGACAGGGTCGATGATCACCCAAGGTTGCAGAGATCCTCGCACAGTCGACAGTGATTAAGGGACAGTGTGGAAAGATAAATTTCAAAAAAGGTAGACCTGAAAGACTTCCTAGATTAGCTATGATCCTATCAGCTGAAGTCTGAAGCTGGAGGATGATGTATGAGTTGTTGTAGAGAAGACCTAGGAGTCTGATGAAAATAGAAAGGTATGCAAGAAAATGAAGGATAAGAACTACTTGACAGGGTCGATTATCTTTATAAAAACAACACGGGGCTTTGATGAGTTTGTTCCTAGGAAGAGAAAACTTGTATGTAGACTTCCCCTGCTGAGGTGAAACTATGAAGTAGGATTAAAGGATGTTTTAGTACTATTTTCTTTCTACTGTTTTGATCTTATGATGTATGCACATCCCTTTTTGTCATGAGAAAGGGCCCCTATAGAACCCTGTATTGTTTTTTGTTCAAATTGCAATCAGTACAAGTATGTCAATAGTTCACATATCTTTTCCAAATGTATGTGAGATTTTAGTCACACCTATTATGAACTACTACACTTTTTACTTTCAATTGAAACAAAGAAATAATAAAAATTCATAGAGATAACTACATTTAATGTAGCAAAAACATCAATTCATAGTATCGGTTCAATGAAGTATGAAAAGAGAATATAAAATGAGGAAGAGATTGTTTAAGCATGATCCTCTTCCTTTGTATCTGTAGCCTCCTTCTCTTCATCCTTTTCCTTTGTATACAACTCCTCTGGAAATATGGCCACATACGTGTCATATCTTCTGAACAATTCATTCATTTCATCTTCATTCGGTCCCAGGTGGTGATGGAAAATCAATTTTTGTCATGATACTACATCCAAACATTGAACCATTTTCTTCTTGTATTCTAATGGCCTTGCTTTCAACTCTTCAATCCTATTTTTGATTTTCATCATTTTTTCAATAGTGTCACAGGAGAAGTCATCTTCCTGGATATTACTTTCAAATGAACTAAGTAAGAAATCTAATTTTAAATCCCCATAACTCTTTTTAAAATCCACCACCATGTCTTCTAGCATTCTATCAATGGCATAAAGTAAATCATCAACCCAGTCCTTTTTGACTTCAAGTTTTTTCTTGATTGCATTTAGGGTATCTAATCTGATCTTTGTCAGCTCTTCAAGAGCATACTGTTTCCTTTTGTGTTCGATTGGTACAATTCCTTCTCACTCAACCAGATCCTTGCTGAGCCTTGTTATACGATCAATCTTGGGGAGAATTCCTTCCAAATAAAAGTTCTCATTGTCATAGTTTTTAACTAATCCATCAATTTCATCTAAGTAACTTTTAAGATCTTCATATCTTGTCCTTGCTTCAGTGATAACTTCCTTTCCCTTCTTAGTTAATCACCTAACCCAACTGTCCACTGTTTGGACCTTTTTAACAACACTATTCAATTTTTCCATACCTTCAAAGGTGTTCACAAAGGCACGTGATAGTTCTTGACCGGTTTTCCCTGTCAGCTGTTGAAAAAATGAATTTAAAGCTCTATTTTTCTCCTTAAGTTGTTTCTTTGTTATTCCATCCTCATCTACCTTTTGTAGAAGACCACTTACAACTTTAGAAACTCCCTAATTTAGTTGTTCTCTTGATATTTTACCCAAGAGGATGACCTGAATACTGTAATCATCATCAGTTATATATTTTCTTGTCTTCCCCTCAAAAGGGGTTACTATCTCCAAATATTTTTCCCCGGATGAATCGATAAGGCTCTTGTGATGGTTCTTGCCTTCTTTGGGACTCTTATTGCTTTTGGAAAAGACAAGGTAGTGAGGTCAACTAATTTTATAGGAAGGTATTTTTATTCACTTAACATTAATTCACTAATCAAACCCTTCCTCAAGCTTGTTACAGCCTTTGTTTCTTGCAATCCTTGCTATATTTTGTCAGGTACACCTATCATTTGCATGGATACTTCTTATTATTTTTGTGCTAATATTTCTATCTTCTCTATATCACTTATCTCAATATAGGCTATTGATTCCTTTGGATGCTTCTCCTCCTACCTTGGCATTTCAATTTGGCCATCCTTAACCTGATTATCCTCTATTTTCAAGGGGCCCTCCTTTGCTGTTTCTTCGGCTCAAAACATAATGGTATGAAATTTCACTTCATTGCCCTTTTCTATTGACATTTGGGCAATGGGCTATTTTTCTCCCATGAGTGGATGAGTTACCAAATCACTATCCTCTTTTCTAAGTGGCACCTTGGGAAATTTTATGATAGGTTGATCTAATGGTAATGGATTTGCACTCCCCATTGAAAACTTTGATTCTCCACCAATTACAATTTCTTCATCAGTAATTAAGTCTTGTGCCATTTTCAAGTTATCTTCAAAAGACATTTTTTCTTCTTGGTGAATGCTATCACTCTCAACCACCTTAACAGGAGTGGGAAAAAATCTTCTACTATTAATTCAATATCCATATCCTTTTTTACCACTAGTTCAGATTTTCTTGATACCGACAATAATTTTTCTGTGAAAGAAGTTCTTGTGTTTTGAACCATATCTTCACTTTCCAACACATGAGTATCTCCTTTTGATCCCTTATCCTTTTCAATATTACCTATTGGTGTTAACAATGGTTCCTCCATGGATAAATTGAGCTTTTCCAACATAGAAAATCCCTTCATAGAAACTAAATCAATCACCTTAGCTTGCATATTTTCAAGTTTATTCATTATTTGTACTAGAGGTGTATTAGTATCTCTAACAAGTAGAGCTTCAGGAATGTCCATACCTGAGGTAAAAAACTAGATGTCCATTGTATGACTACAACATCCCCTTGACTAACTGAACTCTTAGTGTCCTTTACTTCTTTCTCCATAAAAAATGAATGAGGAATTAGAAGACTTAACTGCTTCATACCTGACAATGATGTACCCTGATGTTTGTCAATGTTAACAGTTCTTTCCATTTCTGGGGGATCAATTACCCCATCTCTATGCTTGAATTTATTTGGTGTATGGGCACCTACCCTCATTAGGACTTGCTGATGGACAATTTTGGGCTTCTTGTGTTCCCTTTCAAACTTCAAGAACTCATGTGGTACCCTTTTTTCTTCTTTTTGTTACTTGGGCTAACTATGACCACTTGTGATAGCTACACTCATTAACTTCTCAGTACTATGTTGCTCTAGCACAACATTTGGGAGGACCATATATGAATCTAAACCCTTTCCCTTTTCCTAGAGTGGTACTGCAGGAGTAATTGGGGCATTTTCCATGGATTTTAAGAGCATTCTTTCAGTTTTCTTCCTGAGGGCAAACATGGAAGTACCTATCTCACTTGTGGCTATTGTCCATTCATCGATAAGCCTAGGAGTAGGCATTCTTGAGGGTAATAAAGGAGTTTTTACTCCCAATGGGTCAATCTTATCAGCACCCTCCCTTAGATGTGGGAGATCATCATCCAAGTTTCCAAGACCTCTGAAGTGATTTAGAATCTTTGTGGTTTGTATTGATAGATAAATGTTTATCTGGGTCAACCAAATCACCATTATCCTCATGACATATTTTATCCTTATATAAGGATCAGTAGATTCTTCCTCATCCCAACTTGGGGGAGCTATGGATTGATTTTCTACCTTCTGATCAATATAGAGTCTACTTACTATATTTAAATCATCGACAAGTCCTTCTGGAATGACGGAAACCTTAAAATCCACAACTTGTGACAAATTCATCCTTGAAAAATATTTCAACCTAACATCTTCTTCATCTCTGCAATTCATTCAATAGTCCTGAAAGTGAGGCTCATGCTCGAAAGTATTAGCCACATTGTTAACCACCCACCAAATGTCGTAGTAAGGCCTAGCTACAAATGTCTCCATGGCCAAGACCTTCATTTCTTCTTCAATCAATCTAGATTTTATAATGGAGGGGCAAGAAAACTTACCAATTTTCATAGGGAATTTAACATTCGTTTTGTGCCTCCCAGTAATTAGCTCTTGCACAGGCACTAATTGCCTTGCCAATTCACATAATTAAAGCTTGTCATCCACATACCTTAGAAACTTGAAAGGTTTTCCTTCACAACTACTAACTTTGATGTATGTGAAATTCTTGTATTGAATGAAGTCACATCATACTCCATAATTGCTTGCCTTGCATACTCAGAAATTCTATACTACCCCCATTCTAGTTTGAACAAGCAAATAATTTGTGTAATGAAAGTATCATTTACTAATATGATATTTCCACTCAAATTAGTTAATTACAATTGGGGGAAAATTTCATGCATTGGGCATCGTTTAACATCAACTTGTGGTGATAATGCTAGGAAACACCTATGTGCTGCAACATTATATACGAGATAATTCATCATATAAAACTCCAAGTCTGTAGTTTCCCCCATTTCAATTTTAGCTGTCAGGGTGGCCATATGATCATGAATTGCATCAGAAACAAAAGTAGCCCAACAAATATCTCCTTTTCTTTCCAAGATAATCCATATGTGGGTGGACATCCATTCTTTAAATTCATTTATAGTATCCAAACTAGCCATCTGACTTAGGAGCACAATGATATCTTCAACCTCTTCAACGAATTGAGCCCTAACCAGTCTTTTAAGGATTTTGGCAAATTCTTTTCTATTTGTAAGGAGTCATTTTGTGTTTATCATCTTTGCAAATTCCTTCTTTTTTACTTCATAATCCTCCAAGGCAAGATTGATACCAATAGTAATGGGGTTTACAATTACATGTTATTTCAAAATTACCCTTATGGTTGCTGGTGTTGATGTCAACACTGCATCCCCATTCCCGTCCAATACCTCTCTCTTCTTAGAGTCATAATTCATCATGCAATACCACACTAACTTTGGGTATTGGACTGAAAGTGGAATAGCACCCACTAAGTCAATACAACTATCACGAATCACCTTCAAGGATTCACTCATGTGGGCACTACTCAATCATTGATGAAAATCATTCAAGTCAGCATTCATCAAGTCTATATTTGTTATCCAGTCGAGGTCACTTGTGACCCACGACATACCCAAGAAAGAAAGCAACATAGTCTTTATTTAAAAACCCTAACTTTACTTCAACCGACTTTCCAATGGAAATAAACACAAAACATAGGAGTTTCAAAACTCTTACCGGTTTTTTGCAGGTGCCTAAGAACATTTGATTCAAGACGGCACTTTCGCACCTTTTTGGTTTGCAAATTTTTCCCCACAATATTTCAAAAGCACTTCACAGATAAAAATGATGAAAGATCATCAAATTAGCAATAAAAGATGAATATATTTGCATCCCTTGGGGTCCTTTGTTTACAATAAGAGCATTAATGTCAGCAAAAATAAATGCATTGCTTTATAGTCGTTAACTCTATTTTTTGAAATTTTGAAATTGGGCCATCCACGTGGAAAAAATCTTAATTAAGGCGGGCTTGGGGGATCCTTTTGCATTTTATGCCACTTTGAGGAATTGTGTGCTTTTAAACATCCTGGTCTACCCACCCATTTTTAATATAAGTTTAACACGTGGCTCTCCTAGGGCACTGGAGGAGTCACGACTCAATTTTACACCTTTTTACCTTTTAAAAACAAATCCAAAATTTTGAAAATACTTCCGGTGACCTGCCTTCCCATCTTTGATGTAGACTCAACACGTGGCTTTATCTGGGAACTTGCGGGGTCACGTTTCACTTTTATACCCTACTCCTTTATGTAAAACAAGGCTTATAGTTCCAAAGTCCTCCAATGACCCACCTCTTGATTTTTAACTAAAAAAATGGCCACGTGTCCATTTGCAAGCTTTACACATTCCTTTTACACTTTTACGACTTTCACCATAATGCCTCAAAATTCCAAAAGGGCCCACCTTCCTACAACTACTTGTCTTATGACACGTGTACATCTTCAGGATCAAAGTAAGAAATTTGTTTTACCGCTTCATATTGTTGAATAGCCAATTAGAAATTATCAGAGCCACGAGACCAATTTGGAATTTTGTACAAATCTAACAAAAGTGACAAGTTCACCAAATAGACCCACTGTGTCGAGTCCAATTAAAAAAAACAATCACGTGTCCACGGATGTTGGGATAAAAATAAAAAAGAAGGCACATCATCATGGAAAATAAAAGAATGGGAAAAACTCGTCATCTATGACCAAACAACCAAAAAGCACACACAGAAAGAGAAACTACAACCGACACAGAGCTCAACATGATTCACACCCATAGAGAAAGGTTTATCGACAACAACCTGATAGATATAAAATTTCATACATCCACACAGGAAGACATGGATTATTTCAAACCACACAAACTAAAAAAAATATTTTCCGAAAGGGGTGAGGTTAAAATTGAGCACCAATAGGTTGAAGACTGATATCACTTAGAGAGGGAATAGGCATGCATTTTGTTTCTATTCAATCCATTTTGAGGTTTTGAAAGTGAAACTATTGGTGTTAATCAACTCAGTATTAAAAACTAGTGTTTGGGTAGCTTGTTTTGGTGAAGAGCAAAGTTGTTGTGGTTTAAACTGGTGGATATGTCAAGAGGTATAACTTGCATAAAAATTTTGTACATTCCATGAAAATTCCATATATTAGTAAAATTCCATAGTTTATTCCAGATTGAGGGATCTTGAGGCCCAAAGGTGAAGATAGGGTGTTGGAAACAACTGCTTGGTGAAGGATATGAGCCAATAGGCCCATTCAATGAAATATTTGATTGGTACAAGTAAAATTATGACCATGGTTGATTACTATATGTTATATTACAAACTTTTGATGAATTTGTGAGTGGATTTTTCTCATCCTAGTGATGGGGTTTTGAGGATTTTTGGTGCATGATGGATGTTTTTTGACAAAGCCAACCTATATGGGTCATATGTGACCATTGTGATGAGTTTATTTGAATTTTATTGAATATTTATGGGTTGAATTAAAGGTTTAGCACCGAAATATCTTGGTTTATAAGGAAGAGAAATCTATAAAGTTAGTGTTTTGAGTATATTTGTGGGCTAGTCATATAAGAACGAAAAGTGTGACCCAAGAAGAATTGATTTTTAGGTTTAAGACATGATTTAAGATCTTATCATATGTTTTTCAGGTTGAATAAGGTTTGATATCATGTGTGTAAGTATTTAGAGCCAAGAAAAATTGAGAAGGAAGAATATATATCGAGTTGAAGGCATGCGGGTTTTAATAAGGGTTTGTGATCTGAATTAGAGATCTCCATCAGTTGTGGAAATAAGTAAATATAGAGATCATTATAATTAGGTGGATGAGTTGGTGCTTAGTTATCTTTGGGGGTTGTAGCCTCCTTGTGGAGTTTTTACTTCACAAAATTAGGGGTTAGTGCTCCTTGTAGGGTTGGTGCTCCTTGTGAAGTTAGTAATTCACTAAATAGCTCTACGTTGTGCAATATAAGTAAAATTTTAGTGGGTTTTCTACCCCATAACAATTTCCCACATACATATGGTGTTCTTGTGTTGTGTATTTTGTTTCATGGTCTTGAGATTGATGTTGCATATCTTAATAAGAACACATGGTTATGAATGTTATATGGACAACCTAATTGATGAATGTATGGTTTGGTTAATGAAGTAAAAATAATTATAGGACTAATTCACCCCCCCTCTTAGTCCATTGTAATTCCAACAATTAGTATCATAGTAGGTATTTTTAAGCAAGTTTAGCAACTTGAAGGAGATCCTTTGAAGTACAAGCAATGTGAAAATATTCTGATGTTAAAGAAACATTAATGAAGAAGAATGAAGTACCTTAGTTAGTGATTTTTTTTTTTCAAATTCAGATCAATGATATGGAAATAGGACATGATCAATCCATCAAGGGCTTGAATTCTCAAGTGGAAAGTTTTTCCAAATATATACAAGAGAAAGAAGACAATTGTCCCACGTATGAAGGGAGATTGAAAGATTTAGAATCAAATTTGGAGAGTTAATCTAATAGGTTGAGGATGTATGAGAGGGTTGAGAAGGGATCTGAAGCTCTTGATGGGATCTTAGAGGGTCAAAGAGCTAAAAATGACAAAACATGTCTAGGGTTTATAGGAAAACATGTAAAGAGTGATGGTGAAGCTGATCCAAGTTATAAACTAGATGTGAAAGTGACTAAGAAGACTAATTTGAGAAGGTCTAATCCTGTCAGACAACCTAATGCTATGAGTTATGTTACTTCTTTAGATGGATATTGCTTTGTTTTTCATGATTTTGGTCATAGACCTAGAGATTTCAAGAAAATGTGTTTTAAGAATGGTGTAGGTATATTCAATGGTAAATTCCACTCCTTTTTTGAGTTTGGGCATAGAGCTAAGAATTATGGATGGAGCTTAAGTGTGTTTGAACCAAGAAGAAAGAATAATGGTGTTGTATGTCATAAGTGTCATAAACAAGAACACATTGCTAGATCTGTTCTCCAAGTTGGTACATCAAGAGTTTTTGATAGGTTTCAAGCATTAATTAGAAGAGCTTTTAAGAGATTAATTAGTCCCATGAATGATTCCAAGACTTCCATGTCAAAATAAAATGTCAAGAAGGAGGGTTCTTAAGCTAAGGAGGTCAAGAAAAATGACTCTAAGTATTTCTTGAAGCCTAATTATATGAAACTTGCAAATAATGGTCCAAATATGATCAAGAGGGCTTGTTTTCTCTTATTGAGAGGATTAGATATGAATAACATCCCATGTGACTAAATGTTATCCATTCCCCAGTGCATGAGAATATGAAGGAGCTAGGAACTTGAAAATTTTCAAGTTTTATAAGGTATGTCTAGTAATATCTCCATGTGTCTCTTATTCCTTGTGTCTTTTGTAGGTTTATGAGTTTGTAGGTGTATGTATAAGTAAGATCATTTTTTAGCGTCTCCTCCATGGTCAAAAGTTTTGAATTTGGGTTATAATATTTGTAAGGTCAGCATGAGTTTGTCATGTCTAGTAATGGGCTTGAAATGAAGGTTGTGTGTTTGTTAAAAATGTCTATAAGCTGAAGGAGTTGCTCTGAGGTCTCTTGGAGTATGAAATATGGCCACTTCATCAAGTGAGTATATGGTGTGTCATTATAGGGTTTGATATCACTTTGTCTCAGTATGTGAAAAGTTTCTTGGTCTTGTCTTAGATATCATAGTTCTTTAAAATCTTGTTGGTTTGATTCCCTTAAACGAGGTTCTTGCAAGGTCTTCTAAGCATTGTCAAATTTTTTTTCCAAGAAGATTCATTAGTGTGTCACAAAGTATAAGATCAAATGTAATGAAATTTATGGTATGAATTTTTATTTTTTTATCTGTCATGTCTTGGTTATGAGTATTTGTGTCATTTAAAAATTGTGAGAGTGTTTTTCAAGTCATATCATTTAACGATTCTATTAGGTAAGTCTTCTTCATTTTGTAAGGCCTATGAGTGGGTCCAGTCTAAGGTTATTAGTGCAATATAATGGTTTTTTGTTCTGTTAAAGGATTCTATCTGGAAGAGAGTTAGTTTTTTCTTCATCAAATCAAATATTTCTAGGCTTATGAATATAAAGAGGTCTTTGATTATAAAATATTGAGTTTAATGTCTCTATGGTTTGTTTTAGATAAGTTTGTGTCTTCACTGTCAAATTTTGCGTCAAAGGCTTGGTCCCAAGAATTATGTGGTCATAAAAGGTCACTGTCACTCTGTAAAGAGTTTGAGGTCTTTGTATGTGTCCGCAAAATATGTTGACATGAATATATGGATCTTTTCATGATTGGTTTAAGTATCTATTCTCAAGAGAAAGTCACAAGTCATTAAAAATTTGTCTTCAAGTCTTTAAGAAGAACTGAATGATTAAGTACATGTATCACAGCTGTATCAAAAGGTTGTTGGTCACATGTCAAGTTTTTCATGGTCATGAAGGAGGTTGGAAACTAGATGAAGGTGTTCTCCAAACCTGAAGATAAATTTCTATATTGTCATAAAGTGATGTCTAAGTTTTGAGTTTTGTGTATTAGGGGTAGTGCTATTGTGTCTCAATGTGTATGTTTTGATCTAGGACATCAAGAAGGTTTGTGATAGTAGATTAAGGTTTGAGTTATTATAGAATCATCCATGATGGTTGTATGAAGACAAGGAAAGTTAGAAAAGTAACATTCAAGCAATGCATTTGAAGATGTTTAAGGGTGTTGGAAACAATTTGTGGTCCATAGTGGTGACTCGCAGCTAGAAGAATGCTATAGTGATTACATAATATAAAGAAGCATGTTACATGTCAAGATAGTGATTCCCTGTTATTACAAGAATATGCATGAGGTTAGAGGAGTTGTATACATGTCTAAGGTATTATCATCCCTTTTGAAATGGAATGTTAAGTTTTCAGTTGCCTTTGTTTTTTATCAGACCATAAAATGAGTTCAATGCCTCGGTATCACTGTATTTCCTAGGTTGTGTTCAAGGGTTTGAAATCAGTAACCCTAGTGATAGCTCAAGTTGTTTGAATAAGACAAATAACAAGGTAATCTCTATCTTAGAGCTCAAAATGGTGACCTACAAGTTAGCAAGTTCAATCAAGGCAAGGGTATAGTTACTATAAGTATTATATGAGGAAAAAGGAGTTATTCTTGTCAATCATGAAGGTATGTGGTAGTCCTTGAAGGCTTGAGAGTATGATAAGCCAAAATATATGTTCAAAAAAGAGATGAAAGGTGACTTAGTTTATACTATAAGGTGTTTGTGATGAGATGGGAGTCTAAACAAGTTTAATCAAGATGATGCATCATGATATGAAGTCAAAGAAGTGTATTCAGAGTCTTCAAAAGCTAATAAGAAACGGGAATTTTTGGTATCAGGTCTAGAATGGCTGTGAGTGGGTAGAGAAGATATAAAATGGACTTCTTGGATTTTTATAGCCAAAGAAGGCAAAGTGTATATGATTTTCGGAGGAATGACAAATATCTGGAGGGAATATGTGACCTTTAAAACATTGCACTCAACCGTAAAATGGTGTAGCTTCAAGATCCAAGTAAAAACTCACCCATGGGAGAAATGTGCATGCATTAAGGGAAACATGGCTCAAAACCCATACTCCATTCCATTCCATTTCTCAAGATGAAAGGTGTACATATAGTAGTGGGGTGTGTAACTCCCCAACAAATGTAGCCATTAAGAGGTGGGAGTTACATTCCCAAAATAGCTGGTCAAATGTAACTCCTATGATGATCTATGACATGTGTAAGGCCATAATGACAACCTAGGACACCTAAGCATGGTGAATCACCTATGTGGAGGAATCCCATGTACTTAAAATATATACATGGTAAATATCCTACACCAACACCCCCCCTGAAGCATAGCTTAGGTGGACACAGATGAAAACAAGGAGAAGTGGGTCCTGACAACAAGCTAGATGAGGTACCCATGTACAAGAAACTATCAAAAAGTTGATTGAAAGGAGAAAACCCAGTGGAAAAACTCCCCCCAAAAGAGAGACAAGTCCACTCTCTAATCTAAGAAAGATGAAAAATATGGGTCCCGGCCACAGACGAGCCTATAAAGGTATCCATGTACAAAGATACAATCTCTAAAAAAGAAGAAGAGAGAAGAAGAGGGAGATGAGAGGAATGTAGAAGATTCCTTGGACGGATTTGAACTCTGTAGCTCTAGGAGGTCTCCCAGAAGAATGTTGATGACGAGATCCTCTACCTCTAGACTGAAGAAGAGCCATCCACACCGAACTATGTGTATGCCCTTAGGAAGGACATAAATGGATTGCTGGAAGTCTACCCACTTCGCAAAGGAAACTAAAGGTAGCAACACAAAGAACTCTAAGTATGGTCCACAAAAGTGTGACATAGGTCTAGAAAATGAGCACCATGGAACCAAAGGTAATGCCATGTCCGTAGAATTCTCAGAGTGTGAAGGGTGAAAACTTGTAGAAAGGATGTCCAACTGATGTGAAGGCAAAAAAACATCCCCCACAACAGAAAATGGATCCATAAGCAAGGGTGGATCAATGAAGGTCTCTGAAAAAGTGGAAGTGGTAAGAGTCCCAAAAGGGGAAATCCCAACAATGGAGATGATGAACTTCTCTGAAATACCTATAGATAGATGATGAACCTGTAGTACATCACAAGTGTACTCTATGAAAGGATGACTAAGGTCAGGTAGATACTTGTCCCAATGAGGGGGCTCAACAAACAAAAGAGTGATGTTAGATAGGTAAGAGTCATCTAATGAAGGTAAAGGAGTGAAAGGGGCCTCACACACTGGAAATGGAAAGGAGGCTGGTGTAATGACTGTATGAGGCTGAGTAGGAGATTGCTCGATATCTGATAAAATGTGGGAAGTGTCAACACTCTCTGGAAAAGTGAGAGAAGGAAGAGAGAAGTCCTTTGTAGTACTCTTAACATCAGAACTGGGTGCACAATCCTTGTCATCAAAAGTAGAACCAAGTGAGTCTGTGTTAGTGGAACTGCCATCACATGAAGAAGAGGAGACAACTCGACCAAAAACATCAACAGTGGCGATAGTATGGGATGGGTTTCCATAGAGGGACTAAAGAATGCTCCAGACACGGTGGGGAGGATCTGAGTCTTGCACATGAAACTAGAGATATCGAGAGACATGTATCATCATGTGACCAAAAACATGGTCACATGTGTCAAGAAAGTCCTCTAGAAGATGATGATCAGTGGGTGTGGTAACTAGCCCAAGTAAGAAGGGTGAAAGACCCTCGTGGGTGAAGTAATGTTCCATAGAAGCATGCCAAGCTGAATATTTCCCTCCCTCGGTAAGAAGTGGCGGAGGCTGTAAAGAAATCCTACAATGCTCAAGTTTGGAAAGAGCACTCTCAATGATGTGGAATCAAAAGTTCAAGGTGCACAAAAGAAAGACGTTAGACTCGGCTGATAATGCATCTACGTGTAAAAACCCAAGAGTACAAGTGACCCCCCCAAAATGTGACACTTTATAAAGTAGTGTGTTTACAAAATTGACAATGTCATCACATAATGTGCAAAATCATGCAACTTTGACTAAAGAAGCGCTCAAAACTGAGCAACGAGTCAAAAGTTATAGTAAGAAAATTTTTCCCGTAACTGATGGAAAATTCCAATAAGCCCTGCAAACGGATTAAAAAAGTGCCCAAAATGGGTGAAAATGGTGTCGTGTGGGTGCTCATTAGAAATGGCATTAAATTTTAAGAAGAGTTTTTTTTTCTTGCGAGGGAGAATTAGCCTCCTGCTAACCCCGGAACTCGCCCTCTGTCTTCGACACACGAATGAAGGACATTAAAACAAACAAAATATATCCAAAAAATTTACAATGTCAAAATAAATGTTTTTCACCTTAAAACATTAAAAAGGTTTGTTTTCACCTCCAATCAACACTGAGAGGGAGACCGAGCTAGTGGTTTAAGGCATTATGACCGAGCTAACTCTGCTACGAGCTAGGAGGTGGCTGTTGACTGAGCTGGGTTGTATTACACAAACTTTCCACAGTCTAGCAGAAATCCCACGAGAAGCCAAGTGATGCACATGGAAAAACACAATGTAGGAGTGAAAGGAGTGACTCAAGGCCGAGCGGTATGGTAAGGTCGAGCTGAGTTATGCTTGTAAATTTCATTGAGTCAAAGTGGCAGGTGAACTGTCAAGTTGTGCATGAAGGTGAAACCACGTGTCAAGGTTTCCGAGTTGGGTGTTATACCAAGCTAATGAAAACTGGTGCCATGAGTTGAATGTTGTAACCAAATTTCTATACAGATCTCACATGCCTAGAGATCGAAACGCAGGTTTGTGTAACATCTCAGGTAGAGGAACTTGGCAAATTTCGTCTAAGTAGAGTAACATTGTAAGATTCATGTGTCAACATCCGCACTAGTGAGCTCAGGAAACAAGGATGCACAGCCAGGAGAGCACGTTCAAACACAGGGGTAGAGTCTAAATTCTAGAAAGAGCATGTTCAAACAAGGATCCATAGGTGCAGAGGCCACGAGAGCTCAGACAATACATGAAGGAGACAACCAATGCAAGTGTAGAAGTCCATTTAATACATAGATGACATAGTCAAACTAAGGAAAAGAAACTACACCTATAACATGCATTAAAGACCACCACAAACAAAGTAATAGGGTTGGAACATGAGCCATAAGTAAAAAAATGAGTTAGCAATGTAAGAGCACGAGTCGACATCTAATGGCCAAGGTGCCATGAGTAACAAAGCCAAATTACAGAGTGTTGAATTGAGGAAAAAGGTGAATCTTGTTCAAACAAGGTAAATGAACATGGCAGTGGAGAATCACGAGCCAACATGAATGCAAAGCCCCCCACTCAAGAAAAGACAACATAGCCTGAGTAGAGGATGACCACGTATAAGAAAAGTCTGAGTAAAATCAAAACCCAAATTTTCAAACCAGAAATGAGTGATATCACCACTGTAAATGAGTTAGTATGTAGAAAACATCCATACACAAGCAACCTCGAGCCAACAAACCAAGAATGAAACCCTTGAACAATGTAGAGCACAAAGCAAGGATGAGAGATGCATATGAAACTATGAGGTGGTGAGTAGTAGGCAACCAAAGTGAGTAGTACAATTTCGATCTCCGAGCTTTGATACCATTTTAGAGGAATAACAAAGATCTGGAGGGAATCCGTGACCATAAAAACATTGCACTCAACCGCAAAATGGTGCTGACTCAAGATCCAAGCAAGAACTCACCCATGGGAGCAATGTACATGCATTAAGGGAAACATGGGTCAAAAACCATACTCCATTCCATTCCATTTCTCAATATGAAAGGTGTACATATAGTAGTGGGGTGTGTAACTTCCCCACAAATGTAGCCATCAAGAGGTGGGAGTTACATTCCCAGAATAACCAGTCAAATGTAACTCCTATGATGCTCTATGACACATGTAAGGCCATAATGACACCCTAGGACACCAAAGCATGGTGAATCACCTAGGTGGAGGAATCCCATGTACTTAAAATATGTACATGGTAAATATCCTACACCAATAATGATTATGGTTCATATGTAGTTTATTTGCATCTTCTTGAAGTCTATAATCATTCTTAGTAGATTGAGACCAATTTGGTACATTCTATGGTAGTGTCTTAAGGCTTATAGGTGTTGTGTTGATATATAATGAACTATGTAACCAGGTAATGAATAATTAATTCCCTTAAAAGTTTTGAAGAGGTGTCTTGAGGTAAAAGGAGGTTGATCATGAAGTTGATGATGAATCTTAATTCAATAATGTGATCAACATTTCAATATTGTGAAATGGTGAACTAATACAGTGTTTTTGATTGTGAAGTTTGAACTCGGTATATAGGGAGGTATAATACTTTTCCCAAGCAAGAATAAAGAGTGTAAAGAGGATCATCAGATGCTAGGTCATAGGGAAAGAAAAAATATTTTCAAGATCAAGGTCAAAATTTTTGGGATCTATCCATGAAGGTGTCTTACAGTGGCCTACAAGTAAAGGCATGATGGTTAAATGACTATACATCTATAGTAAGGTCTAAATCCTACTAAAAGGATGATGAAAATAAAAGGAAAATTACATAGAAAATATGAAGGTTGATTAATCACATCAAGGAATATAAAATTTATCCAAAATCCATAACCAACGTTCAATCTCTGTCAAATGTATTGTGCTCTATCTGAGTTAAGGTTGTAGTGAGGTATTATGATTATCTCTTGAGTGCTTCATAGGTTTGAGATAGATTTAAGATACTTTGTCTTGTTAATAAGAAGTTATTCAACATGTATGGTGCTACTTTGATGCATTAGGTATATTATCAATGTGCTACAAGAGTGTCTTAAGGGACTACGACATATTAATTTCAGTAAAACTTCTAAAATGGTTTGCATATCATCAAGGTTGTATAGAAGTGAATATGACAATCACAATAAAGGTCTAAGAAGAGCTAAAAAGGGAAAGTACAAGACTAAAAAGGCATGGCAATGTATATGGGTTGTAATATGCTTCTGTGATAAGAGGAACAAGTAAGAAAGCTTGATTCAAGTACAATAATACTAGGTCTGGGAGCCAATGTTTTCTCCCATTAGGTGGATATGCCACTCTACGAGGTAAGAAGGTAGAGTACTGGATGTTTTTTGGATAGTGAGAAAAAGAGTAAGTCATGAGATAAAAATGGACATATTTTATCAAAAAGAAAACCTAGAACATTGAAAGGAAGTTTCATGGATGTGAACTTTGTGCTAACCCATATTTCATCACATGCATGCAAGGTATGGATATTGTTTTAGCATTCATAGTTTAGAGTGGCTGATACAAACCCAGGGGAAGTATTTGGAGGTTGTTTTGAATAGATGGAAAAATCTTAGAAGATTGAGAAATTTTTCAAAAAGACACTAAAATTATGTTTACAGACAATTTACCTAAGGTGTGGCATGATAGTATTGGAGGTAATATTTTAGTTTTGAACATGGTATAATCCTATAAAGGAGACGTTGAACAATGATGAAGACAAAATAGAGAGCATATGTTCAGGGGGAGCTATCTTGTAGCTCATTACAGGTCCTTGGCTCTTTACATGCTACTGAAGGAGTCAAAGAGAAGAGAATTCAGTCCTAGAGGGAGCTATTTGGTCATGTAATTTATGTTTTTCATTGTTTTTATTGTGTTTAGTCTTGATTTGTTAGTTTCCATGTAGTATCACCACTATGTACTTTTTCATAGATGTCAAAGGGGGAGAGAGGCATTAAAAACATGAAAAAGAGGTCATATAGGTGTTGGTCTTGTTGGTTGCCATCAATTTTTTTGAAGGTGGTTACCATCAATGACAAATGAGGAAATTATTGCCCATTGTGTATATTTGTGTTGTCATTGATGTCAAAGGGTGTTTTGGTGTGATATATGTCCCCATGTGATGTTAATCATGTGTTAAACATGAAGGTTTATTGGTAGTGTCCAAGTTTGGTGTGTCTTATGATGCCTTAGTACATGATTGAGCTAGTTTAGTCACTATTTGAGCTATCTAGAGTTGGATGGAAGGTTTCTTGAGGTCAATAAAAATAACAAAATTTTCCCTATTTGTGGTGACTAGTCAAAGGCAATTTTCAAGCAGTTTGTAGAGATGAGCTTAGTTTAAGGCCTTACACTTATATTTTTAAGGATTTCCAATTAGGTACAGCTTATCTCATAATGAGGTGTTTTGGTGTTTCATTCAAGTAAATATGTGAAGAAGAATGTATGATGGATTTTAGGACAGGTCTTCTCAGGCTGAAGGATTGAGTTATTTGAGGCAGGAAATGGATTGGTTGAAGCTGGATATCATTTTGATAGTGAATAGGGATGAATTTTGTTCCTATTGAAGGAATTTGGAGGTCTTAAAAGTTATGTAAAGGGTGTTAACCAGCTGAGTTTACAAAATTGGTTTTTAGGTAGCTTGTTTTGGTGAAGATAAATGTTGTTGTGGTGTGAACCAGTGAACATTTAAAGAGATATAACTTGCATATAATTTTTATAAATCTCATGGTAATTTCATAATGTGGTCACATGTGATAGTTGAGTCCATATTAATGGGTCTTAAGGCCCAAAGGTGAAGACAGGGTGTTGGAAATAACTATTTGGTGAAGGATATGAGCCAATGGGCCCATTTAATGAAATATTTGATTGGTGAAAGTAAAATTGTGACCATGGATGATTATATATGTTATATACACATGTTTTATGAATTTTGAAGCTTTAATAAGCATGGTTTTAGTGTGAGTGGTTTTTTCTCATCCTAGTCATGGGGTTTTGAGGCTTTTTGGTGCATGATGGATGTTTTTTGGCGTGACTGACCTATATGGGTCATATGTGATTGTTATAATGAGTTTATTTGAATTTTTTGAATATTTATGGGTCTAATTAAATTTTTATGACCTACCTCTCTTGGTTTAGAAGGAAGAGAAGGCTATAAAGCTAGTGTTTTAAGTCCATTTGTGGGCTAGTCATGCAAGAAGGAAAAGTGCAACCCAAGTAGAATTGTTTAGCAGGTTTAAGGCATGATTTGAGATATGATCAAATGTGTTTTAGGTTGAGGAAGGTTTTATAGCATTTTTGCAAGTATTTAGAGCCAAGACAAGTTGAGAAGGAAGAAGACAAAGCAAGTTGAAGGAAGGAGGGTTTGAGCAAGGGTTTGTGAGCTGAGTTAAAGATCTCCATTAGTTTTTGTAAAAAAAAAATAGAGATCATCATTATTAAGAGGACGAGTTTGTGCTTAGTCATATTGGGAGGTTGTAACCTTCTTGTGGAGTTGGTGATTCAAAAAATTAGGGGTTGGTGCTCCTTGTAGGGTTGGTCCTCTACTAAACTAAGAGTTGGTACTCCTTGAGAAGTGGGTGCTTCACTAAATATCTTTGATTTGTGTAATATAAGCATATTTTCAATGGTTTTTCTTCCCATGAGGGTTTCCCACTTACATATGATGTTCTTGTGTTGTGTATTTTGTTTCATGCTCTTGTGATTGATGTTTCATATCTTAATAAACACACATGGTTATGAATGTTGTATGAAAAACCTAATTGATGAATATATGGTTTGGTTAATTAAGTAAAAATCATTGTAGGACTGATTTAACCCCCTCTCAGTCCATTTTACTTCCAAAAAATCATCCTTATCAATAGTTTATTGAATAAATATCTTTTTAAATTTATGTAAATCATGTTATTGTACACCTCGAACAATTTAGACACACATATATGTTTTTAGATGTATATTTATTCATTAAATCATGTTTTGGATTGACTTAGAATTTTATGTGAGAAAGGTAATGTAACCAAGTTTGTTCTTATCCTAAGAGGACTTCCTATATGAATCCTTGTGGTATATAGTTGATCCCTTGTTAAACCTTTACACATGTGTTAGGTTGGTGTGAAGGATATCGTACGAAGGATGATTTTGGTTTCTTTGTGGCATTGGTGGAATTTTTTCTACTTAGTGTAGGTACAATGTGTATTTTAGGTCATGTCATATGGAATTACAAACTTGGACCCGAACTTTGAGTTGTGAATTTAATTTACCTTTCTGATTTGAAAAGGGTAACATGAAAACATTATGGAATTTAATACATGATCAAACCCTAGAGAAAAATGAATCCCCTCTGTTATGTGGTATTGAGAACCCTAATGGATGTAACTGTGTTTCCACAAGGACATTACTCCTGCAATAATAACATGTGATGCATATAGAAGTATGATTGTAAACTTTGGGTACATTGATTTATTGCAAAGGAAAGTGTTAGTGTTTTTTGTGTCTAGTGACTTGCGCTAGTGCATTTAATGTTGCTTTTATTAATGATTTTTTTTCTAGTTTTTTGGTGGTAAAATTCTGGGCATTACACCCATTTGGTTGTAAATATAGTTGTGAAATGATCCTCATCTCTAACCATGATATGATTAAAACCTGAATATACATCCATCATGAAGAACCTTTCAGCTCCTGTTATTGTCTACAATATCTACTCCATATAGGGTAGATAATAATGATCCTTTATGGAAGCCTTGTTCAATTCCTTGAAATCAACATAAAGTATGATTTCTCCATTCTTCTTCCTCACCAAAATGATATTTTCCACCCAAGTAGAGTATTTTCTATGAATTATTATTTTTTCCTCAATCATCTTAGATAGTTCCTTCCTCATGAGGGGCTATATCTTAGGATTAACAGGTATTTGATTTTGTCTAACTAGACTGACATTAGGATCAAGATCAATGGAATGTTGGAAAATTATTGGATCATATCCCTTTAGGTATTCATAATCCAATGAGAATAAATATTAATTTTTTTGACACAAGTAGATAAAATCTTCTTTCTCATCTTCATCACATACCTTTCTAAGCAATAAATCCTTACCTTATGCAATAATGTCTTGTTGATAGTCTTGTTTCCTTGATGTTATGTATCTTTCTTCTCCTTTGAATTCATCACCAGGACTGAAAATATGCTCAAGAGTTACCAATCCTTTAGTTAATTTGTTTTTTCTTCAACTGAATAACTTGATCACCATATCTATCATGTAAATCATATTGCATTTTCACATAAAAATTAACTTCATTTTGAATGAAATGAATAGTTTGTTCATCACTGTCAAATAATTTCTAGTCGGTTTCATTGTATGGAATTGATGACTTGATCACTAACTTAATAGGTTGTTTATTTTCTTGAAAGAAATCCTCAGATGGTGAGAATTGTGATGTAAGGGATTCCATATGGTATACTTATTTGTTTATTTTTTTGGAACCACTTGCAAATTAAGAGCATCAAAACTATCTAAGAGATCCTAAACTCTATGTTTATAAGATTTTAAAATCTTATTCTTGGTAGCACATATCCTTCTCACTTGGTGAATAATCAATTCAGTGTCTCCAAAGATATGCAAGGATTTGATTTGTCTCTTTTCAAAATTTAGAAGACCATGTACTAATTCCTCATATTCGTCTACATTATTTGAACATGTAAAATGTAACATATGAGTAAAGAAGAAAATATCATTCATTGGAGAAATTAATGCAACACCTTTCCTGGATCCATTTCTACTTCTAGAACCATCAAATAACATAATCCATAGTCTAGAAGTATGATTTTCTTTATTAAGTGGTATGGGGAAATTACATTCTTCTTCATGAATGTAACATGTTCCAAGTCTAGTTTCTACAATTGTATAATAAGGATTAAATTATAATGCTCCTTAGCGCATTCATCTAATAAAATATCAAGAATTGAAGGAGGGATAAGTTGTTCTTTTGAGACTAATTGATTATATTAGTATTCATATATAAGGAAATTAGATTGAGGAGAAAGGTCATAAGACTAGACATAATAGGAAAATATTGGTTCAAAATGTATAGTAAACCTAGTACCATATCTAGTTCTTAGGAACATGTGAGACTAGTCAAAATAAAAATAACCACCCACTTTAGCTGTGAAGTCTCTTGAAAATAAAATGGAAAATAAAGGAGGCAAATCAATCATTGATACATCTCGAGTTATGGTTAGACTTGGACAATGATGAAGGGTTAAATCGAGATTTTTGATCAATCCTAGGATGTCGATAATTGAGCCATCAGGTTGTAAAACACCTTTATAAATAGGGTTTTAATTAATACCTAGGGTATCAATAATATCATTAGGCATTACAGAAGTATTAGCCCCTCAGTCAATCATGAAATTATGAACCAAATATTCCCGCAATTAAAGACATAAAAGGGTGAAGTTTTCATAACTTTGTTTACTTTTTTTTTCCTCCGGTTGGCACAAATTGATAACAACATGAGTCTTTTAAATAACTAGATCAACTTGAGGGAGATAATTGAGAGCTTTATGAAATATATCTCTTTATGATGGAATAGCCAAGGCATCCTGTTATCACAAAAAATAGCACAATTTGATTTTTTTTTTGAATATGCGAATGAACAACCAAATTTTTGGGTAACATGGGATTGTATCTCAGTTTTGGGACTGTTAACTGAGAAAAACCTTTGGAGAAGGATGAATTCCTCTATATTATCTTACTACTAAACTACTCCTAGAAGGAAATTCTTCTATCTACTTCTTTCCTAAGCTTCTAAGAGACCAAAGAGAGAAAGAGATTGCATGAAAATGGAGATACTAAGATGCATAGGTGATTGTACTACAAAAGGAATTGGAAATAATCAAAATGAGTGAAAATAAGATGAAGAATTTGAAAGAGAGAGGTCAGACACAAGTGAAACAGTCCTTAACTACATTTGTTAACATCATTTCCATGGAGCACAACAGATTTGAGCCTGCAAGAAGAATAAAGAATGTAAAAAAAACCTAAAATATGCAATGAAAGGCAAGGTAAGTACAATAAAACACAGCTAGGGTAAATAATAACCACAAAACATATATTTATTGATTAAATGGATGCACAATTCATTACAATTGCAAAACAAAGGAAAGAATATTCTCTCAAAATAATCAGATCAGAGGCCTGTAACTCAACACTGCTCTAGAAAAATTTAGGAAGAGTTCCATTGCATGGACATCCCCCCCAAGAAACATGCCTTAGCACTTAAATTTTTTGATCCTAAAGAGAAGAGAGAGAGAGGGAATTCCAGATCTCATTTTTAGTGGTCCTAACCCTTCTCAAAGCTCAAAAATGATGTCTAGTAAAGTATGATTGAAATTTGAAAAACATTTTGCTTGGATCTCTAGGAAATGTGATATTCCCACATTTTTCTAATTTTCACCCATTTTTTCCCTCCAAAATCTGATTTTCTGGATTCTATGATGCAAATCATGAAAAAATTATTCCATTGATATATATTTTATGAAATTTGGAGTTCATGGGAGGAAGTTATGCCCATGAGGATCTAAAGATGTCAGGAGGAACACGTTCCCAGATTTCACTAATAGTTTTCCATTAAAATATCCCTTTTTCTTTTATATATAAGATAAATCATGCTCTTGGGGTACATTGGGTACTTGTTCCACTACTTCCTTGTTCTCCCACATTCTTAAAACCCTCCATCCACTGTCTCCCCTTCATTCCTTTGATTTTCAGATAATGCAAGGTTTTCAAGAGCTCATGGTAAATTAGAACTTGGGCCACTTGGGTTTTAGTTATCTGAACTCTCCTCTCCTCTGAAAATAAATCCTTATTTCCTTTTCCTTTTACTTTTTGATGGATCAAGGGTTCAAGGTACAGAGGTCCAGAAGGAACTAGCGGCGCCTTAGCCTCGTGAGATTACAATAAGTCTATGGTCTGCACAACATTGTTTGCACCTTCTCCTTTACAAATTAGACACTTCAGGGATGCAATAAAAACCTAACATGTGGGAACCTATTCCATTTGGGCCTCCAATATTCGATTCATCCACAACCTTAACTACATAAAAATTTCTTCACTTTATTTTCATTTTTGACCGATGGCTTGTGTGGAGAACATGTGCCTCTGGAGAACTTTGTGCCACCCGATTCCCTTGTACCCACAACTCACCACTGATCCACACTACATTGGAATCATTTAAAACCCTTTGTATTTCAACCCTTTTGGTGATTTATAGAACTTGAAGCCCTATGAAACTTATTCCTTATGTACATCTTGGACCTGAAAAACTCACATTAATATTTAAATGGCCTTTTTTCTCATTTTTTCCAAATTTTTCTAAGTTCTTAGGGTCAAATATGAACTAAGGAGCTAGATAAGGATGAGAAGAAGTGCCCCAAAGCCATTTCCCCCAATTTTATGAAACTTTTCCCCAAATTTGGTGAAGTGTTAGATTTGAATCCTAGAGAGAAGGGAAATGTTTCAAAATGATTATAAGTCCCCCAAAGTAACTATAGGTGCTCAAAACATGGAAAAATATTGAATTCTTTGAATTCTCCACCAAGATCCCATGACACTACCTAAGTCCATTTTTTCCAAGTTGTCCATTTTACTGAGGGGGTGAAATGGATAACAATTTGGTGGCCTCCAATTATAATCTGTTTGTTATATTGAAGGCTCAGTGGCCTTAACGCATCCATTGGGCATGGAGTCTTCTTGATAAACTAAAAACTAATCTAAAGTTGAAGAAAAACCCTGAGACCACTAAAGCACTTAACTAGACTTGAAGCTGATCTATTCCTACTTGAATTGACCACTCACATGATAAGAATTTTTTGAGTTAAGTTTTTAGGTGAGTGGGAAATTGTCTAAATCTGAAATTTCACATTCTTTCCCCTCTATAACTCATCTATTGGGATGAAGGATGAATATCTTATGTTGTCCCAAAATCATATTTTTTTAAAGTATGAAAAACTAAATTGATTTCTTGGCAAGGATGAAGTATTGGAGAGTTTAGGATCACTTGTTGTTTTTTAATGGGGTGCATGCACTTGGAAATGTTCCAAACAACTTTTTCTTGAACATATCTTCTTTAGAGTCCTTGATGAACATTTCTTCCCAAATGGACTGTAATGATCTCATGGACTCTGAATGAAAGTTGGAAATTTCCCAAATCAGCGGATTGGTTCTGAAATGAACTATGCAAAGCAACAAAACTACAAAAACTATATACAAACATGAAAATACATACATGTTCCAAATGAAACATGTAGATTGTGTAAATGAAATTAGGACAATAAAAACTAACCTATCAATAAGACAATGTGTTAAAATAACTTGGAGGAATCGAAACTACTCTAGTATGTACAAGGGAGGAAACTTTACTTTAGTAGCAATGCTTTAAATAGATTCCATTAATTGGAATGTGTAGCTCTTCTCCATCTAACCTTGAAAACTAGAAAACATTACTTGACTTTTAGCTTGGAATGACATAAGTACCACTCCATATTGCATCAAATTTTGAGTGTTTACCTTGTTTGGCTATGTCTACATTCCATTTTAAGACCAAGTCTCCTTCTTGGAAATTTTTAGCATTTGATTTTTTTATCAAATGTGTTTTTAATTTGAGCTTGATATTTCTCCATTGTTTGCATTGCTTGGTTCCTTGTTTCCTCTAGCTCCACAAGTGCTTCATATCTAACCTCCATGGATTCAAACTCAAATAATTCCAATTTCCTGATAAGATCTAACACTGGTAACTCAAGAGATACTAGTAGTTTTGCTTCTCTGCCATAGACTAACTTGTAAGGAGATTTACTAGTTGATATTTTGGGAGTAATCCTATCTACCCACAAGGATGATTTCAATCTTGTATTCCAAGTCATTTGGTTTTTATCCAAAGTTATCCTTATGATCTTTATTAAGTTTTTGTTTGTGGACTCATCTTGCCTATTTCCCTCGGGGGTAATAGTTTGAAGATGTGCTTATATATATCCCATTTCTTACAAGCCACTCGAAGATCTTGATGTCAAGAAATTCCAATGCATTATCAGAGATAATAGTGGAAGGAAACCAAAATATTTCTAAAATACCTTCATAAAAATCTAGAATGTTGGTTTCATTTGCTTCCATTTGTGCAACTGCCTCTGTCCACTTGGTGAAATAGTCTGTGACTATGAGAATCCACTTCTGGCCTAAAATTGAATTTGTATTGATGAATCTAATGAATTCCAACCCCTATTGCATGAATGATTGATAAAATAATATTGGGTGGAGTGGAAGGGCTACCAATCTTTACTTACCTAAAAAGAACGCATGCCTTTTGTATTTCTTAACCCATGAAAATTAGTCATTGAAAAGATTAGGCCAATAATACCTAGCCTTTATGATATTGGGAGATGTTTCCCTTGGAGAGAAGTGACCTCCTACTACCCCATCATGGAAATCATGCATTATCTTATCAATCTAATTTGTCTTGATGCACCCTAAGAGAACACCATTCACATCCCTTTTGAATAAAATTCCTTCAATAAGAACATATGGAATAAATTGAAGCTGAAATATCTTCTCGTAGCCTTACTTAATCTTGGAGGGAATTAAATTATTTGGAGGAAGTGTACCATATCCTAAGTCCAACAAAGAATCAGTAAAGCATTAGCTAGCTATTCTAGATCATTCTGAAGCACTAAAATGGATTACTCATCAGTTTTTCGAATTGAAACAAGTTATTCACACAACCCTGTGCCCCTAACTAACTTGGATACTTTAATATCAATGTTATAATCCATTAATTTTTTTACCCACCTATATCTCTTATCATTCATATATTTTTCCAATAGGAATTCTTTTACACCATCATATGAAGCTAACTGATGAATCTTGTTATTTGACACTAGATACCTTAACTTATTCAAAATTATTATGATAGCTAGCACATGCTTTTCAATGAATGAGTAATTTACCTCATAATCTTCAAGATTCTGACTAAAGAAGGAATTTTTTTTTAATAAATCATCTTTGTCCAGCTGCATCAATATGGCATATATGGTTTCAACACCTCCAAAAGTATATAAGATGAAATCCTTAGAGACATATGGATTTATGAGGGTCGATGCTTATGCAATGGCCTTTTTTATAGCTACAAAAATTTATCTTCCTTCAGTAGTCCACTTAAAATCCATGTTTTTCTTTAACATCAATGTTAGTGGCTCGACAAGATTAACAAAATTAGGGACGAATCTTCTAACAAAGTTAATTCTTCCCAAGAAACTTTGAAGAAATTTGTCATGGCTAGGTAATGACAAAGCAAGAATGGCCTCAATTATTTTTAGATCAATAGTCAATGCTTTCTTAGAGACAATATGGCCAAGGATTTTACGTTTATGAGGCAAGAAAATGCATTTTTTTGGTTAAGGGAAACTCCAAACTACTTACATCTCTCAAATATTTGCTCAAGATGAAAAATATGCTCAAATGTATTTTTGGAGAAGATTTTTATGTCATCAAGGTAGATAATAACCATAATGTTGATCAGCCCTCTAAATTCCATATCCATGGCCCTTTGGAATGTTTCTCCAGCATTTGATAGGCCAAATAACATTTTACTATAAACAAAAGTCCCCCATTTCATGGTAAAGGTTGTTTTAAACTGATCCTCTTCCTTTACCATGATTTGGTTGTATCGTGAGTATCCATACAAAAGGTAAAATCTCTCAGAACATGCCACCATTTCTAATATCTATTCCATAGAGGGTAGTTGATAATGGTCTTTTAATTCCTCAAGAAGCACCATCTCATTTTGAATGCAAAATTACAAATCCAGCCAATGCTGCCCCAAGTTTTGATTTCATTTCTCCATTCCCTAGTCTTCCACCCCATCTCAATTCTTCTGTCCTTTTCCCTTCCAAACAGTCATCCCCTCCAAAGAAACAAGAAGTTCCACCTCCTCCACCACCACAAACAATTACAAAGCTAGTTGAACCCCAACTTGCCACTCCTCTTACTTTACCAAGTCAATGTTGGGAAGATACTCAAGAATCCAATCAAGGAGAGCAAGAAGAGGAGCCCAACAAAAAAGAAATGATAGACAATCTGAAGAGTTGGGCTGCCAAATTTTGGATTACAAAGATCCCTTGCTAGCTAAGCCTATAGAGGAGGTAAAGGTTGAATAACAAGTGGTGGCCAAGGCTGATTTTATAGCAGCAGAGAAGCAAGAAGATAAGTCATCAAGTTTCTCAGAGTGTAGTGTCCATGTTGGCACTCTACTGGAAGAAGATGTTGATCCAATACAAGCTGCCAAATTGGTCATCATAGAGGAAGAATAATCATCTCCAAGTCCCATTGAAGAGGAGAAAATGGAAGAGATTAAATCATATTTGAAGCCATTGGATGAAGGAATCATTATTGATGATTTTTTTATTTCATTTGAAGGGGCTGATTTGATCAATGAAGCCATTATGGAGGAGAAAAGTGTAGATCCAAAATCTTTGAACACAAAATAGGCTATCTAAGAACCTTCAGTTCTTCCTTCTACTTCATTATCTTCAAGCTCCAACATTGAATAAGAGTTTGATCTTTTAAACTTCATCTTTGAGAATGAGGAGAACCGTGGCGATCAAGTTACTGATCAAAAGAACACCATGGAAGAGGTTGAGAATTTGTAGTAGGACAACAAGGAGGTAGTTTATCTGTCATATTTGGAGGACTGTTTTGATGGAGAGGAACCAATTGAAATCACATTGTTTTCTCCTTCATCATCCATCTTACAAACACAAGAACCTGTTGCTATGAAGGAGAGCATTCATTTTCAGCAGCCTACATCTTATAGAAGCTCTTTAGAATCAAGTTTTGGAGATTTAAATCTTCCATGTTCTTCATTGGAGGAAGAAGAGAAAGAGAAGGAGAACTTCATCATTTCTTCCACACCATTCATCCAAGAAGGTCTACAAGAGGACTCCATTTTTGGAGTTGAAAATCAGATCTATGGGCATATCAAACGAATCAGACCTTTCCCAATCAGGTATTTGGCTTCATTGGAGCCAAAGGAGAAGTCACAACCGGTAATGCTTACCTCTAAGCATGAGGATGATATGCAAAGTGCAAAGGATCAATGGCCATACCTCTTAAATCTAAATGTAGAGAAACCAAAAGAGGTATTTGATTTGTCTCTAGCTGATATCTTGTTGATTTGGGTGAAAAATTAGCTTATAGTTAGTTTTTCACTCATCCAACCAGCCATGTTCAGTGCCAAATCAGTTGCATGGCTGCCATTTTTTAGGAAGGGAAGCTATTTCTCCCTACCAATTGCAGGATTTGTTTGAGCTCCCTTTTCTCTTGGTTAGAATAGAGTAGGTAGGTTTGCTTTCAGTAGAAGAAGTACTTGTGCACACTCTTCATATCCCACTTGGGGTATGTATGATTTCTAATTTTGTACATAGTTTTTGGTGTTACTGTATTGCTCTTGTAAAGTCCATTTTAGTGGAATTTTGGTGAAGATCGTTTTCAAGTTTTAATGGGTTTCCGAGTGGCTCAGAGGTCAAATTTTCATAGTTCAGATCAGATTTTCTTATCAAGCTTGATTCCATGCCAAATGGATGCAACAAAGGCCACTGATAATTCATCTAATAGGTAGATGACCCCTCTGAGTCACCAAAATTGTTATCCAAAATGATCCCCTGCTTATTTTGGTTAACTTGCCTTCATTCTTCCTTCCCTTTGCTGCAGGTAGATTTTTACAAATTTAAAGCACTCAAAAGTTCCTAGAGATGGCTTCATCAGATAAGATTTTTCTTCCCCTTTCTAGAAAGGTAAAGAAGTCCTCATAACTCGTATTTTTTGAGTTATGGCTTAGCAGAGTTTAAAGGGGAAATTTTCCCTGGGTGGGCCCATGTAGGTAAGGGACAATTTTTGGCAAGGAGATTTGGCGGATTGACGGAGTGATGGGAAAATTTTAGCACTTAGGCATTTTTTTTCAAAATACTCAAAGTCAAATTTTAGCCCGCAGGCTCGAAGGAGGAACAAAGCACATTCATGGGGCCAGGGACAAAATTTTGCCACTAATCCTTTTTGGGCAAAAGGATTAAAGTCAAGAATTGGCCCACGGATCCAGAAAAGGAAAATGTAAGAAAAATGGCCAAGGTTCTGCATCCAATAGAAAGGTGCCACATGTCCAGTCCAAGTCAATAGTGCCGCAGTGGGGGTTTGGGAAAAAGTTAAATTTTTTTCCTTTTTGGTCAAAAAAGGTTGAAGGTGAGAAATGAGCCCTCGATCCCATTGGTGAATTGGAAAGCGCCACGAGTCATCGGAGGAGTGGGGTGCAGAGAGTTTTGAGAAATTTTCCCAATTTAAGAAAATAGAGAAAAAGGTAGGTTTTCAGCTTATGGATCATCCAAAGGGTGCTATGTGTCATGCAAACTTGAGGGGCCATGGAAATTTTTGAGAATTTTTTCCAAAAGGGAAAAATTTTAAGTTTGACCCCGCCGACCCCAATTTTGACTCTATTTTTTACCAGTTTTGCCCAAAATCTTCAGAGGGCCATATCTTTCAAACCAGAGCTCATTTTTTCACGATTTTGGTGTCATTGGAAAGCTATTGAAATACTCTACATGAAGGAAACCTAAATTTTGAAATTTGACAGAGTTTTATGGGAAACATTTGAAGAAATGTCTCTAGCATAGGAAAAAATGTAGAACCGACCCCCAACCACCAAAATTGATGAAGTATGGCACCTGTTTCTTCTCCAGCATGGCCGAATGCATCGAAAAATGGATTTATCAAGGTTCCCTTGCTATTTTAATGAATCTTGTTAGTGGTTGGAGTTTTGAAATAAATTTTCCCATGTTTTCTCATTTCCTTCATTCTGTTCGAGCGATAAAAGCTAGTTTTGGCTCATTTGTAAAAAAGGTTGTTCATCCTTCTTCTCTGCCTCTCCCTTCTTTTCTTCCCCAGGGTCAAAAATGGAGTTTGAACCTCCTCCCCTACTCTGTAATGGCATTTTTTCCTCTTACCCATGAAATGATGTTCTGTGCAAACTTTTGGAGCAATAAAAAATGTGTTTTGTGATGCATTTGTCCATACTTGCTCGTTTTTTGGCTGTTTTCTTCTTGCCTCTCTTCATTGTAGGTATTTGTACATGGTTAGATGTTCATTGCAGGTTTTAGAGTTGTGTTCATGGATTTTTGGGACATTTTCTATGTGAAATCCATCTTTGGTTTGTGATGCACTAGTCCATCCTTTCGATTACTCACCTCTTCTTGTTCTATGGCAATTTTGATAGATAATCAAAAAATTCCTTCTCTGGTATATCATCGTTTTAGTGTAGGTTTTGTTTTTCCTTGTTTTATTTCTCTCCTTGTCTCCTTGGAAGTTAGATTAGGATTAGATTAGCTTGCCTACACTGGAATATCTTGTGGCAGGTAGTTTTGGAAGAGAAACCAACCTTCTCTAGAGAGATTTCCCCATTTGCAAAGGTCCCACACTTTGGGAAAGTTCAGTGTTGTGCAATCACACCAAATGACATTACCTTAGAAAAGCATATCCATAACTCATTTGGGGGTGCTGTGAATTTGCACTAACATTATCTAAAGGAAGTCTATTCTTAAGAGCACTTGCATGCTGTGTAACCTTGTGCAAAGGCGCATGGCTATTATTAGCGTGTGACCTATTTTGAGAAAAGCATGGGTGGTGAAGGGAAATTCACCACCCCTATATATATGTATTGATTTTACACGGTTTTGTATGAGTGAATTATTGTAGAGTTATGATGTTGGTTTTATCGGGCGCATGACTCATGGAGATACTTATGTAATGTATGGAGCTTATGTGTTTTATAGTATTTAATAGAATGGTTCATATTGGCTGGATAATGGTGTCGAACATGAATGAATCTAGTTATTGTATGATAAATCATGTTATAGTCATTATTTAGTTCATAATACATATATTCTAAGATCTAGATATGGTCTATGCGCTGTATGTTGTTACTATTGGTAATGAATTTGAACACCTATATGCACCATCATGCTAACATTCTGTACAAGCAACTCTAAAGAGATACCTAGTGCCTTTGCATACTTTGGGTGTGTTCTTAGCTCAAATGAGTGATGTGTCAGTGTGCCTAGGTTATTCAAATTGAATTCTAGGTTGCATCATTGGTTCCATTGCAAGGACCCTCTTTTTCAGCTATTTTTAGGATTTTGCTTGATGAAGAGGTACCAATTTACCTTAATAAGTGTTGAGGAGTGGATAATAGATCTGGAAGAAGAGTATGCTAGGATATTTAACACTGGGATCTAAGTTTTGAAGCACATGCATGGGTTGAGAATAATTTTTATGACTGCTTATATGAAGCTTCTTTGCTATCTTCCCCCATAGAACTATATGATTGGATGGTTTTCTTATGCATCTAAAAGGACATTGGAGGTGTTCACATACTTGTCTAGATGCAAGAAGAATTTCAGGCTCTCTATGATGCTGATCTAATTTGGATCAATTTGGTGGATACTGGTTTTCTCATGGTGTTCTGATAGGCTATATTTTTAAAGTCAGAAGGTGGCACTTTCCACTTACTCATGTCTGGAGGTAGCTATTTCAATTTTTTTTTTACATTATCGCAT